>OZ010583.1:33771687-33781687 GCA_963932145.1 Acanthosepion lycidas | reverse complement strand
TGCACAGTATAGTAGGGTCAGTTGCGCACCGTCTTTGAGAAAAAGAGCACTATGACGCAATTCACTCCGCCAGAAAATTGGAAACGGTATGCTGTACTGCTTGGCATTCGCGCCAGAAGCTCCAATATGAACATTTCAGGGTGTTTGGGTATCAATCAGAGGTCAGTGCAGAGGATTCGGAAAGAGTTGGGTGATATATCCAGTCAACATCGCGGTGTTTAGAGTGATCACTATTAATGGCGACGTTATGTCTCCATTTTCCCACAAGGCCTCAGACTCAACACTGAGGCCTATATCAAGTGCCTTGAGCAGGTCGTGTTGCTTTGGGTCAAGAGGGCGCTTCCTGGAAGACCCTATGTCTGGCAACAGGACACTGCACCATGCCACACAAGTAGGAGATCGCATTCATGGCTGTCAGACAATTTCTGCGATCACCTCACCCCCTTAGATCTGGCAACACCTTGATTATTATGCGTGGAGTGCAGTTGAGTGAGAGACCAACAAAAATCTATTTAACACCAAAGATGAACTGAAGGCAAGGATTATGACAGCATTCATAAACTTAAACAAGGAGACTGTTCAGAAGTGTTGCAGGAGATTCCATAGTTGTCTGAAGGCTGTCGTTGAAGCTAATGGTGATTTTATTGAATAATATTTCTCCACTGCCTTAACCCGGTATTGAACTCACACTCTTTGGGTCCTGTCACTAGATCTAACTAACCCCTTTATCCGCTGTGCCATGTGTCCTTGGGGAGAATAAACAGGAGATAACTGACATCCATTAAACATGGCACATGGAACTAGAACAGTCCACCCCAGTGAGCGAAATAAAGGGTTCAGTTTGCCCTTCCAACCCCCTGAAGAAGGCTGGAGCTTACAACGGCCGAATCGTTGTAATAAATATGGCGACAAAGATGAGGACAATAGCCGGAACAATGTAAATAGTCCCCAACAAGTTACACATTACATTGTTTTATCGTTTATCAACAGAAAGCTAAACTCAGTTGTTGGTGAAAGATTTCATCGTAAGGGGTGACTACAAAATCACCCGAAGTTTTAGTTAATTCGTTATCTGGTGTAGAAAACGTCTATATATAATGTGTATGGGAAATAACCGTGCTACTAGTGAAGAATAATATATATATATATATATATATATATATATATATTATATATATATAGGTGAATAGTAAACGCCGGAAAAAATGTAAATCTATCAAGAATTTGTTGAGACATTGAATCGACAGAGATGTTACAGACGGGTTGCTTGCACGGAAAAAAGTTACTACTGAATAAATTACATAAAAATACTCGTTTAGCATTCGCTAAAAGTTTTTTCTTTTTTTTTTTTTTTTTTGTTCAGTCGAATGTTTATTTGGTCAGAGGAAACAAAACCTGCACTTTTAGGACATAACCAACACAGTTGGATTTAGAGAAATAAGAACACGACTCGCTATACAAAATAAATAAATAATATCCTATTCTATAGAGACGCTTGAGTAGAGTAAGTCTCAGGAAACCCAGCAAGATTGAAGAGGAAATTGAATTCGTTAAAATTCCAATCCAGTCTGTCGAAAAAACTTTTACCTTTTGCTGCCCAGCTGAGATTTTCAGTTGATTTTTTTTCTTTAACAAAGGCAAAGCATTCTTTTAGCCATTATTTATAAAAAGAAAATAAATTGCTACCATATCAACATTTTTTCACCCCAAGGAAGGTCACAATGCCACCAAAATGCAAAGGGTTATTGAGTTGGAAAGAGAATACAATGGCTTTAAGACTTGAATCTTATTAAAGACACGATTACAGAGCCGCCGGTAGTTACGGGAGACAAACTTGTTAGAAACTATAAGGTCTCTCATTCTGTCCGCAAGCAAAGAGTTAGTATACTATTTTCATTATTCGGACTATTGTCCTCATCTTTGTTGCCATATTTATCACAACGTTTCGGCCGTTGTACGCTCCAGCCTTCATCAGGTGGTTGGAATGGCGAACTGAACCTTTTATTTCGCTCGCTGGAGTAGACTGTTCTAGTTCCACGTGCCATGTCTAACGGATGTCAGTTATCAGTTATCTCCTGTTAATTCCTCTCTCTTGTTCTCTATTGACAGGACCCAAAGAGGTGTGAGTTCAATACTTGGTTAAGGCAGTGGAGAACTTGGTGTACATAATACCTCATCTCAGAAGTATAGACAATATTTAGTATATACAAAATTCAAGAAGAGACTTTTCCACCAACTTTGAAATTCAACATTAAGCTTTCGCATGTTGAATTTCAAAGTCGGTGGACCCTCCCTTCTTGGTCAAACGCTGTCGTCTGCCGCTGACGTGAAGTCCGAATCTATCAACCATGTTCTAGGCTCGGTCATGATTTTATACTTCGTAGTATTCAACGAGTGCGTAACGTGTAATCAATTTTCTTTTTTATTAATCATTTCATCCCAAGTATGGCGATTATTTCACTAAAACTCAAGGAGGTTACAGGTTTGGTTTGGTTTGGTTTGGTTTTTACGGCATATCAACCTCAATGGGTTATTTAATACCGACAAAATTTTTATTGTTGGTAACAGGGCGTGAAAGAGAATTAGATGGCTTTAGTGAGGAGAAAGAACAATAAAAGTTAGTCTAGGAAGGCAGAAGATGGCAATTCGCATTTCGTTTAAATTTTTTGAAGAATGTAGGTGTTTCAGGGAAGCAGGAAACTGGAAGAGCTTTCCACTGGAGAGAAGTGCAAGAATAGAATTTATGGTTGCACCTAGATAATTCAACAGTAAAACGGCATTTTTTTTTTTTTTTTTTTACTTCCAAAATTAGTGAAGTGGTACATTATTTTTTTTCTTTTTAAAAGTGTCCACCCCATGCTAAGCCCAAAGACCATTAGGATCATAGAGTAAGAGATAAGGGACTCTTTTATGAAAATATGTGGGGAAGATAAGGACTAACCCCCAACTTCAACAGGTTAAGGAAGATTTAAACTCTTATATACATTAAGGATATTCATTATATTGTACAGGATGACAATAATTATGGTTTCCTGAGAATAGCACAATCGTATATAGAAATACACCGAAGAAGATGCACATATTTATACGAGTTTATTGCTGATATTGTTCACATGAGCTCAAGCTAATATAATTTTTTTTTAAGATCGTAGGTGGCAGTGAAGCAAAAACAGTTCCACAAGCGAGAAGTGCGAGTAACTATTAGAATAGAATTGACGGTTGCACCTAGCTAATTCAACAGAAAAACTGTGAGACCTAGTTGCCGATCTAGTAGTACTCTTAAATTCAGTCATGGCACCAAGGAGAAAAATCTCATCAGAACATTTGTCATGAAAATATTTATAGAAAAGTCAGAGGGAAGCCACGCTCACGGTGGTGGAAAAGTGACTGAAGTTTAGATGCCAGGTCAGGACTAATTACATTGCAAGATCGGGTCGTTCACAGACAATTTCCACAGGAACAGTGACGAAAAGAACTGAAGTTTCTCTTCACCCCCATTCGAGCACAACAGATTTAAAGAGTGCTGAAACATATATACGCATCACAGCAATTTGTAGAACCGTGAACTGATAAAGATTTTATGGACAGGTTGTATAAATAATTCTGCTACTTTGTAAAAAAAAATAAAACAAAAAAAACAAAGGAAACCTTTTTGGATCAGTAGAATGGTTAAGGGAATATGGTTACTTCAACAAACGAAACAAAAAAAAAAAAAAAAAAAAAAAAAAACGAACTTTCACGACTAAACTGGAGAAAACTGAACTGAGTGCGTGATATAAAAATATCCCATCCTATCAGTGACATGCGGTAGTTGATGCATCATTTCATGAGGTTACTTTTTGCACAGCGGGTATCAAGAAAAAAGTCAGCAGGAATGAAAGGGAAAATGAATTTGCTAAAATATCACTCTCAAAAAAAAAAAAAAAAAAAATATCTTACTTTATTTTGCTTAGACCTGGTACACAATATTTCTTCTAAGAATATGATGACCTGAAACATACTTCAAAAACCATCTGGGAGTGATTTTTTTTTTTTTTTTTTTTTTTTTTTTTTAGAAAAAAATCAGGCTAGGGGTCATGGAATATCCTTCTCAATAACTCGACCTAAATCAAATCTTGCATTTGTTGCATGCATTGAAAACTGTTTTTCATAAACAGAAGCCATCAAATCCGAACGGTTTAGAACATAGAAGAATGTTCGAAATTACCATTTGAGATAAGCAAAAGCCTTATTGGAAGCTATTAGGTTGGTGCCAAAATAATGTCGGTTTTTGACGTTAAAAAATACGTCAAAAACCGACATTATTTTTGCACCAATCTAATACAAATACAATCTTTTAGCAAAGGTCGTTTTGACTTTTTTCTTTTACAGTAAGGTTAATCCTGTATAAGCATCGGGGGTGGGGTCACTCAATGTAGAGGGTTACTTTAGTGAGTACATTAGGTGGGGAAGATAACTGTTGACTCTAGACTTGAACAGGTTAAGATTGTATTGATCGGGGGAAACATCCTCTTGGGAGTCTTTACTATAGGCCAGTGGTTGACGAGAAGAAACTGTTTGAGTGGAACTTACATCTTTTCGATGGAATACGGTGCGAACGTGGGTGGTTTGCATCTATATAAGTGTTATGGCGAGTCCTAGCCGTGAAGATCTGATATAATTTGGTGGAACCAGGAGACAGTTCATCTGAGCACTTTCCACAGTATTAGTGACAGAACAGTGAGACACTCGCCACACCCTGCCTGTAAGAGAGACGATGGAATGTGGAAAATAATTCTTCTCCAACAAGGACTCGGAGATGCTTTTGAACTCTGTCAAGACTGGAAAAAGAGATCTGGGTAGCTCCCGCCCAAATATGGCAACACTATTCCATTTTCTGCCTAATCTGGCTCTTATAAAGTATAGCATTAGTAGTCGGACTCAATTAAATTTTACTTTTAGAGTATCGAATGCTTATTAAAACCACGTAATAAGTTCATGATGATTAAGCAAAAAATATTTCATGGTTAGGTTTAAATGTAAAGATTTAAATCAATATTTTCACAATAAAAAATAACTCTCTTCTTGCTTTTCAGCCTACTTTTTTTTTTCTTTTTTTTTTTCTTTTTTTTTTTCTTTTTTTTTTTCTTTTTTTTTTCTTTTTTTTTTCTTTTTTTTTTTTTTTTTTCTTTTTTTTTTTTCTTTTTTTTTTTCTTTTTCTTTTTTTTTTTCTTTTTTTTTTTCTTTTCCTTAAAGCAGTGCCAATCGTTATCTTCTGTCTTCTTGATTCTTCTTTTATTGTTCTCACTCCGTAATGTTTTTCTTTTCTTCCTCTTTCACACTCAGTAACCTCCTTGTGTCTTAGTGGTTTTATTGCCTTCCTTGTGGGGAAATGATCACTATCCGATGTGAGTAAAATTCCAGGTTATACTTATGTTTACCATATGCATTTCAGATTTCAATATATACTGTGGTTAGTAATATTTGCATTCTTAGATGGTGTTGTGTGATTTTATTATGCAAGCCGTTGGTTAATCATCATATAAATAAATACATGTATTGAGTTTTTCTTTTTAAATTTAGATATACGTTATTATGGGTCGTAAAAAAAGACAGTCTCAAAAGAGAAATAAGACGTTGTAAAGATATTGAGTGGTGGAGACACGGTGTTGGGAACTGCGAACTGATTGAACAGATCAATGAATAATAACAAAAAGAAACTGCCAGGTGCTGTAATATCGGATGTGCAGGTGGTGTAATGATAATGGCTCGGAATTGTCATTAGGAAAGCAGAGTTCCAATTTCTGTTGGGTTCTTTAAACTCACTTTCGCGCAAATTCCATTAGGAAGGGTACGAATTCACCTTTTCTCCCCCCCCAAGTTATGGATTAATTAGTAAGACTTGTATCCGTAAAAGATTATTACTTAAAAAAAATTCTTACAATCTAAAAAATATTTTCTGGCTTTAAATGATATTCAAAAGGAATCAATCAAAATAGATTAAAAATATTAACAACATAAACAAGAAAGATATATTGACTCGTAATAAAAAATATTGGCTAAAGACATGAAAGCAATTAAACTTTCTCAACAATTATTGTTAATGATGAATGTAGAGCTACATTGAATGAACCTTATCTCTGACCGAAATTTTCGGTCATTCTTGGAAATAGTCAACTAACACAAGATGGAAGACAACAGAAGCTGAAATAATGTTTCGGGATAGCTTTTTAGGTAGTAAAATTATATGTCCCTACAAAATTTGATGGTACCAAGATAACTGCAGAGAATTATTCTAAGTTCTTAGGCATGGCGTTTTCTGATGGATAATGGTCACAACAAATACGTATGACTCAAAATATAGTCATGCAAAACAATGCTACGTTATGTTTTCAAAAGTTAACTATTGCCCAACTTGCAATGAACTGAATGACATCTAACTCTCACCTTACATATTAATCCTATAGAAAATGCGTAGCCAGTTATTAAAATAGATGTATTGAGAATGACACGGAGGCATGGTCGAGTAATGGGTAGTGGTTAAAGGTATGAATCCATCTCCACCACCAGCTATAGGTAAATAGCAGGTTAGACTAGATCCTAGAGCCTTGGTTGGCGACTAGTCTAGGAAACGGAATACTGTACTCAGACTAGCCTGGAGAGGGTTGGACTCTGTCAGGCTAACTTGCCCAGGCAAACACCACTGTTACGGCGGCCGTACCTATGACCCTAATCGGTTACGAGACTCATGTTCTTGATCAAGAATTGAAGACAATGTTCAAAGATTTCTTAGAAGTAATGTTAAAATTGAAACAGGAGAAAGTTAACAAAATCAATGGTTGAAAGACTAATGAAAGTTAAAGAATATCAAGGAGCTTATATTAGGTTGGTGCAAAAATAATGACGTAATAATGTCGTTTTTTGACGTATTTTTAACGTCAAAAAACGGCATTACGTCTTTATTTTTGCACCAACCTAATATTAACATGTAAAATAATAAAATAATTTATTCCAGTATACGCGATATTAGATCAACCAAATATGTTTCTTTTGGCCTATATCTTAGATTTTATTTATAAAGAAAAAATGTTTTGCGTTTAGTTTGCATGAGAAAACTTGATATTCTTAAATCAAATTATCAATATTCGGATGTTATAAACCGGACGGCACATGATATAGTATGCATATAAATATATCCTGAGAAGTTTACCAACATCAGTTGTTTAATAATTTTATTGTGAAAATATTGACTTGCATAATGAAATTTGAGAGTTGTGTAGTCAGTATAAATTGTCTCTTGTTATCAATTCACGGATTAAACTATTTTGCTAAGACTTGAGAAAAATGTCATGTCAAACTGGAATGATTACTCAGGGGGAAAAAAAACACGTACAATAAAATAGAGGTCGTGCGCGTGTATACATAAGATATAAGCACACGTGCATACTTAAACGGTAATGTTCTTGAATTGTGATTGATAGCACATGTCCTGAATCGAGCCTAACAATCCAGGATATCGAATTAGTAAATACTAAACATTTCAAGGATCAGTTTGTTTTTATTTTAATCATTTCAGCCCAAGTAAGGCAATAACGCAACGAAGAGAAAGAGAAAAGAGCTTTTAGAAGGAACCGGAAACCCGATCCTAAACAGGATGCAAAGATAAACCTTCTAATCCTTTTGAAAAGACCGGGGGTGGGGGAGTGTGAACCTAGTCGAGGCTATCTTTTCTTTTGTTATAACAAATTTAGTACAGATGATAAGGAAGTTCAATACAGAATAGGCTGCGCTAGTGGTTGAAACAGAATTAAATGCTACAAAACCAAAACGTTAACCCGAAAAGTCAAATCCTTCTCTTAAATTGCCTCGGCATAGGAAAGGTTTCATATTGATTTCATGTATGATTACAAACTTGTTCAGAAATATCTAAACTGACAGCTGTATACAACCGCTTTCTAAGATCAATGGTTTAAAATGGCTTTGAGCGAATAGAAGCCTGTTGATCTTGGTGAAGACCATCCTTCTTCGAACCTTTTGAACCTGTACGACAGAATCCCAAAGATCTGTACCAGATAACGGAGACCACATCACTTGAAGACTTTCGACAGCGGCAACCGCTAAAATGGATTGCACATGTAACTAGAAGAGAAAATAATGATATAATCAAGAAGTTGACATTCCATATAACTTCAAATAAAGGTTAGGAAAAAAAATCCTCAACAGTATTGCAAAGAGCGATAACAAGTACTGGACTTGAAAAACCTATTCACCTGAAAAATTGCTCTTCAAAGAAAGACCTTATAAGTTTCAATCCATTCTAGCATTGGCTGCTCGATTAAGAAAAGACGATTGTTTCCTTATAAGGAGGATCGTAATATAACCGTTACCATTGGGATGTGTGTATGTGTGTATGAAATTATATCAACTTGACGCTCTACTATTATTTGATTGTCTGAAAAATATATTTAAAATAGACCTGTAAGGTGATGTGCTGCACAAAACATGTTTGTGTAGATACGAAAAATATAACAAGTCATTGTTCTGTAAAGGTAAATATAGTGGGAATAGATACGCTGTCGCAAAGACTGTAAAACGGGTAAACAAAAGGACCCAACTGAGATATTCATACTCACACATTTTATATATATATATATATATATATATATATATATATATATATATATGCACGCGCGTGAAATGCCAATGATTGTTCGATAAGAACCATTGAAAGACACACAGAAATAGCTATATATATATATATATATATATATAGTGTGTGTGTGTATTTAGGCAGCATTTTTTCATTGATGCATGTTTCATTGAATAATATAGACAAGTGTTGTCTATTTTATGTAAATTCTTTTCATATCGTCTGATAAGCTTAATAACATTATCATTAAAAGAAGAAAGAAAATCACAATATTGATACATATTTTTAATCCTATCTAAGAATTTACATAAAATAGACAAAACTTGTCTATATTATTTCATGAAAGATGCATATATATATATATATATATACATACATACACACACACTGGAATATTATATAGTGATATAACAACTTTGCCAATCTAGCGCGGTTTCGCTGCTCGGATATTCAGGCTGGTTTGGTGTTATCCACATAACTTTCGCCTATGTAGCTTTGCAGTTACCTTGGTAAGGCTACCATATCTTTTTTTATGCAGGAATATTGCACAACATACTTTGTATTGAGCACGTTCTAAAATCTACAGGAATTGGTCGATTTATCCTGTAGTTGAGTTATAAAAGAAACAATTCTACATGTACGTATATACAATCAGTTTATCCGTATCTAATATACGCCATGCAGATCTAACTCTCATCATTATCTCTCTCTAGCTATCTATCTCAGACTGTTATTTTCTTTTTCGCATGTGAATACCTAGTGCTGTAAATTTGAATGTGCGGGTGGTGTAATGGGTAATGACATGGAATTGCTAATCGGAATGCCGAGTTCCAATTCCAGTTGGGTTCGTTTTATTCGCTTAAGCGCAAATACTTACAGTCTAAAAGTATTTTCTGGCTTTAAATAACTTGCAAAGGGTTGAACAAACGTACAAAAATAATCAAATAATTCTTTCTATCACACTCTGATGTTGTCATCTCTCTCTCTCTCTCTCACATTCGTTCTCTCTCTCTCTCTCACATTCGTTCTCTCTCTCTCTCTCGCATTCGTTCTCTCTCTCTCTCTCGCATTCGTTATATATCTCTCTCTCGCATTCGTTATATCTCTCTCTCTCGCATTCGTTATGTCTCTCTCTCTCTCGCATTCGTTATGTCTCTCTCTCTCTCGCATTCGTTATGTCTCTCTCTCTCTCTCGCATTCGTTATGTCTCTCTCTCTCTCTCGCATTCGTTATGTCTCTCTCTCTCTCTCGCATTCGTTATGTCTCTCTCGCATTCGTTATGTCTCTCTCGCATTCGTTATGTCTCTCTCTCTCGCATTCGTTATGTCTCTCTCTCTCGCATTCGTTATGTCTCTCTCTCTCGCATTCGTT
>OZ010583.1:33731687-33766687 GCA_963932145.1 Acanthosepion lycidas | reverse complement strand
ATAAATTCCAGAGAGATATGACGGACAGATGTGTTAGGTAGATATGACGGACAGATGTGTTAGGTAGATATGACGGACAGATGTGTTAGGTAGATATGACGGACAGATGTGTTAGGTAGATATGACGGACAGATGTGTTAGGTAGATATGACAGACAAATATATGTGACGGACAGGTGTGTTAGGTAGATATGACAGACAAATATATGTGACGGACAGGTGTGTTAGGTAGATATGACAGACAAATATATGTGACGGACAGGTGTGTTAGGTAGATATGACAGACAAATATATGTGACGGACAGGTGTGTTAGGTAGATATGACAGACAAATATATGTGACGGACAGGTGTGTTAGGTAGATATGACAGATGTGCCATATATATATATATATATATGACGGAGAGATGCGCCAGATATATACTACTGACAAATAGCTATTATAGAAACGCATAAAAAGCTAGGCAATTTTTATAATACATATGTCAGATATATCACAGACAAATATGACAACTTTGATAGATATGAAAGATATAAAGATTTGATAGCTATTTCGGTACATATATAGATAGATAAGATTGAGGGTGATAGATAAATTGTCATCTAAACTCTTTTAAACAAACATGTATGCCAAATTTACAAAGAAATATCGTGAAAACCAAAGAGATTAGTTAATTTAATAAGCTCGCTATTGGTTTCAACCACGGCCATAGGACGGGTGCTGAATCTCCTGCATTTCATCTGGCCAGGCTCCTTTTTTTAAGATGGGGAACGTTGCCTTAATCCTTGCCTTCAGTTCACCTGCACTAATTCCATAAGACACTTGATGTAGTCCTCTACAACTGAAGCCAATAGATCGGACCCTCTGTTCTTATCAGAACGAGATGGCAGTGAGACTTTGAGCTACAGAAACTACATAATCCCCATGAGAATCGGCCAACACTTTCCGAATGCGCTTTCATATAACTTTCATATACCTTTTGTCATTATTTAAAAGGCTATTATACAGATTAAAATTATCATTGATAATATGCATTATATAATTTTCATCACGTTTAATATTAGTACTTTGTTTCACTAAGATTATATGTAATAAATTCAAATTATATATTTGTAAAATATACTTGTTTCATTAATATTTTTCTTACGATAACTTCCGGTTGCATTGGTATAAATACAATCAGAATTTTTATGTGCTAATCATTTCACTTAGGCGTTTACAAGACGCAGGTTCTACAGATAAAGGATATAATAAAGTTTTTATTGTCTCGTTTTCTTTTTTCCTATTATTTTTCGTTTAATTGTAATCATGACTTGTTTAACCAAAATAATACCTCATAAATATAGCCGAGGCTGTAACATTCACTAATAATTTTACTAATTACTAATTTTTTCCTGATTTGCCCTGCTGAAATTTGGGTGCGTCTTATATGCTGTAAATGTTGTTCTTTTTTAATTAGTGAATTGATTTGTGAGAGAAGCGTGTAAATATATTTGCTATGGTAGTCGTCCTGAGAGAATGTTTTATCGAAATGAGGAGAGGTATTTTTGGGAAGTGCAATTCATTTCTATTAATTGTTCACCCAGTGCGATGCTCAAGATGCACCCTCGATGTTGCGGTTTACCGAATGAATTTGTTGTCGGGAGATAAGAGGATAGATTAAGTGCAGATTATGAGGATATGTAGGATAGATTACGGTTGACTTGAAATTAAGAACGTAGTGATCGGGAAAGTATCCTCTCGGGAGTCTGTTCCACAAAATAGTGGTTCTCAGGAAGATTGGAACTTTCTTCTTATCAAGGGATAGAATAAATGATCCGACTCTGTGTACGTGGCATGGACGGTCCGAGCTGTAAAGTCCTGAAATGGTAAAACTAAGTTCTGAACATTTACCATAGAAATCTAGATATGGTAGCAATAGATCTCTTATAAAGATTGAGCAGGTCTGAAGGTACTTTCTAAAGCATAACAAGGAACGAAATACTTTCCCAGCATCTTTAGCGATTGTTCGATGTGTGCCAAATCTCTTTAAGATCTGGTTGATCATGTCTCTCCACAACTTCTTGTTTTATACTACTGCAAGTAACCTTTTAGCATCCCTGTTTTGTTCCTCCTCTGCCAGCCATTCACGCAAACTCGTTAAATAGGTTATTTTTTTCTCGCTCTGATTCATTTGCCTTCAGTGCTCCCTGTGAGTATTAAATTCTCTAGATACGTTTTCCTCATCCTGTATCATGGAAATATAAACTGGTTTCTTTCTTAGTATTTACACTATTTACATTGTTTGAACTGTTGTCTTCATCTTTATTGTCATATACACGACGTTTCGGCCGTTGTACGCTTCGACCTTCTTCAGGTGATATACATTAGAATTTCGGATCGAACCCTTTATTTATCTCACGGGAGTAGATAGTTCCAGTTCCGCGTGCCAGACCTTTTCAGGATTTCTCAGTTTCAGTTAATTCCCTATAGTAACTCAACTCTCCATGTTTTTCTTCACTTCTGCCTTGGCTAAGTATTGAACTCACAACTCTCTGGGTCAAATCACTTTTGATTACTCCAACCAACTGACTTAACGGATATCACCTGAAGTAGTCTGGAGTCTACAATGGTTGAAACGTCGTAAATATGGCAATAAAGATGAGGACAACAGTCCGAACAATGTATATAGTGTAGTTACAATGCCTCTTCTCTGAAATATAGAGATGTCCTTTATTATTGTATATAAGATTTTAGCCAACCACAGATAACTGGGCTTAAAAAATTGAGGAAAGCAATAATCAAAGCAGGCTGTTTTGTATGCGATAATCTGGCCGGGTATTTAGGCCTTCTTCATCGCCTTAGGAATTCTACAAGCCTTCTGGTATTCTTATTAGAATCTCTGACCTTCAGGAATATAAATACCAAAACATTAATTACGCTTATGATCACGAGTTTTGTAACCCCCTGGGGAGCATAGGGACACTATATGTACTGCAGCTGTAGCAAGATAGCCTGATGTATCCCAACCCCAAGAGGAATGGTTTGAATCCTGAGTGATTCTTCTTCTAAGCCGGTTGCCAACCAAGGCTAAGGTAACTAATCTGTCTTGCTATTTTGCCACAGCTTGGGGTGAAAGAGAAGAGATGGATTCCCAAGATTCGTATATTTTCCTTTGCTCTTAATTAAATGTAACGAACGACTGGAATTCGATGTCGACTCTCTCATTTCATTCCCAGCCGCTCTTCATTATACCACGGCGCATCCACAACATATTAATAATAGTATCTAAAAACATGCTATTATTTTGAGGGGAAAAGCTAAAAAATGTTCAACACCTATCATATATATATATATATATATATATATGTGTGCGCGCGCGCGCGCCCTATACCACAGCCACGCTATGGTAGGCGTTACTGTTGCGGTTTCCGTAGAAGGTCGGATTTTACGAGTGTACAGTTGATAGCCACACGCTCAAAGTTTGTTTTTTTTTTCTTTTTTTTTTTTTCTTTTTTTTTTTTTCTTTTTTTTTTTTTCTTTTTTTTTTTTTCTTTTTTTTTTTTTCTTTTTTTTTTTTCTTTTTTTTTTTTTCTTTTTTTTTTTTCTTCTTTTTTTTTCTTCTTTTTTTTTTCTTTTTTTCTTCTTTTTTTTTTCTTTTTTTTTTCTTTTTTTCTTCTTTTTTTTTTCTTTTTTCTTTTTTTTTTCTTTTTTTTTTTCTTTTTTTTTTTCTTTTTTTTTTTCTTTTTTTTTTTCTTTTTTTTTTTCTTTTTTTTTTTCTTTTTTTTTTTCTTTTTTTTTTTCTTTTTTTTTTTCTTTTTTTTTTTCTTTTAGAGTTATCTTTTTTTAAAACTGACTGGCAACCAAAGCCAGTCTGCCCTGGCACAACGGCTATTCTACATTCGCACAGTGTGTGTGATATTATTATTATTATTATTATTATTATTATTAAGAAGGTATGTGTTGTTAAACACTACGGAACTTTTCCGTTTAATAATCTTTTTTTCCGTTTTTCTTGCTTTCTCGCAAGTTTTTTTTTTTTGGAGGGGGAGGTCTAAGAAGTTGAAATAAGTCCCTAATCCATTCTGTTTTGCCGAGCGCTTTCGATCATCGACAACCGTATTCATGGCTGTATGTTTTGATTTGAGATAGGTTGCTTATTTTTTTAGTTTTATAGATAATACTTTGGATATTTAGACAATGTGGTTGGATTGGTTCATTATTAATAATGAGGTGTTTAGTATTTATTTAGAGGATTAGTTATTAAATATCTTGAAGATTTTTCTGCTAGTATTAAATGCTATTAGGTTGGTGCAAAAATAATATCGTTTTTTGACGTATTTTTTAACGTCAAAAAACGATATTATTTTTGCACCAACCTAATATTTATGTTGGGTTTTTGGTTTTTAATTAGGGCGGCTTCAAGAGTTTGTAATCGTTTTTTTTGCATTTGTTTTCATAAAGGATTTTGGTGTTGTTAATTAATATTTTTCTTATTTCGAATGATTTGAATAGGTTACTAGTGGTGCAGTGTGTTGTTACAAGACAACCTTAATGACACCAGCGCCATAAAAACTCATCTTGTAACAAAACCCTGCACCATTGTTATATATATATATATATATATACTCGTCCGGAAAAACCTTAGGTTTCGTGTAGGTGAAACCTAGCTAGGTTTGCCTGGCTCTTTAGGTTCATAGTTTTATATATATATATATATATATATATATTGTGTGTCAACAGTGCGTACATAGAAATCAACACTAAAGAGTTACTCTTTAAGCAATCATTTAATATTGCATGTGTATCATATCAATATGTGTGTGTGGGTCTCATATAAAAGTTAATTTTCCGTATCCGTGATCACTATTCAAGTCTTCGAAGGGCAGGTTTTTAATTATGAATTTCTTAAGTCATACGGCTACTGGCGCAACGTAATTTCCCAAAAGCAAACCCTGAACAAGAAATTTAAAAGGGAATATCCATGTGTGTAATATTTATACTCGTTAAAGTCCAAAGTTAATTTGTTAGTTGGATTTTCATGGAAAAAACGATTTCTTTAAAATTTTAATTTTTATTTATTTATTTATTTTTTGTAGCTATTGTTTTGGCATGAACACGAGAATAGTCACGTGTCTTTATATGGGCGCGAACCATGCAATCCGGTCAACGTTCTAGTAGGAGGATATAGTGACGTTAATGTTATTTATTCCGTTTCTGCACACGTACGGATGTACCTGGTTTGATAGCGATAGAGAGTGATAGAAAGATATTTATAGACATATATTTGTAGATATTGATAGATAGATATTTATAGATACAGGTAGATACTGATAAATATTGATAGGTTGATATTGATAAATGTGAAAAAAAAAATAAGCGTTACAAAGATTGATAAATCGATTGATTGAACTGACTGAGCAAAAGAAAGATTTTTCAATCGTTGCGTTTGTCAAACATTGACACAATTCCTAAAAAAAAAAAAAAAACTTCAAGCTGTTTTATTTTATGATTAAATTACTTTAATATTTTATTTTTGAAAAAAAAAATGAAAATCTTCGTTTTAATTATTATTAAGAAAATTGAAATAGCCGATCAAAAGATTTAAAATAATCGTTTATTGTTTGATATTCAAGCAAATCGACACTTAACATGCCGCGGCTCTTTCTTCGTCATTAATTAAATATTCTCCGTAAATCTTTTAGGGATGTTGAATTTAAATTTATTACATAGCCATTGCTCTTATTTTCTGATTATGTCATGTAGAGTCGACCATACTTTCAAACAGGGGTACGTTATGTAATATTTTATATACATTTTTTTTTTAAATATTCGTAAACGACTTTTATTGAGCTTTTCAATTTTTGATTCGTAAATATAGTTTTCACTTAACATCGCCTAACCGGATGAAGTAATACAGAATTTAAAACGATATATATTATGAATTCTAATTAAAATTTTTAAAAATGAAAACAATTCTCGTAAAAATTCATTGAATTTTTCTTAAGATAATAGTGTGCTTAAAAGCAATTAAAAGCTTTTCTAATTGAATAATGTCATAATTTTATTCCATTTTTTACTTTTTTTACAAATCAGGGTAGATTTTCGGTAGATAGATGTCCTGTTTTGAAAAGAAAAAACACTGATTTAAATTCGCCAAAGTGTCCTGCTTTTAACTAATAAAACTAATATTCATGAAATTAAGTGGGGGGGTGCAACAGATGTAAAAAAGAAAAAAATTATCAAGATTTTGAAAAAAACAATTTCAAAAATAATTTTATTTTTGAATAAGTTTTGAAAGATTCTTAAAATCCAACAACTATTTGATTTTTGCAAGAATTTCCAAATCAATGTGTTTTTTCGCAAAAAACGCTAATCGTAAATATTACGTCGACCGCTGACGTAAAAACACAAGATTTTTAATCAAAATTTCGAACATACCAGAAAAAATTAAAAAATTTAATAAAATAATAAAAAAAAATACCTTGGCTTTCTTCTTCATAACATAAACACTTTGAGGATAAAAATTCGTTTTTATTAAGTTTGGGACGTTTTTTCCTGTTTTTTCAGCGAGCAGGTGTAGTTTTTTCTTTTTCTCTTTTTTTTTTTTTTTTTTAACACGCAGACACATGTTGAAATCCTCACAGTATTGATGAAGTTATCGCTCGTTCAATTTTGTAAACCAATCGATGAAATGTAAAAACTTAGATATGCGTAAAAACAACATTGCATTTTTATTTTAAATCAATATTTGTTATTTTAATCATCAAATTGCCTTTAAAATAATGTGAGTATTTTGTATGCTAAATAATAATTTTTCCAAAAAATTAATGAAAATATATTGTACTAAGCTACGCTCCTCAGTAAAACCACCTGTATTTTGTACTCCTTTACTCCTGTTTGTACTTCCCCCACCAAAATTTGATTTTGATCGGTCAATGAAGGCGTGACGGACGGGCGGACAGACTAACGCAAAACACAGAATTTCATATATAGATTATCGTTTCTACTTAAATGCTTTTTTTTTTTTTTTTTTTTTTTTTTTTTTTGTTTGTTTAATTTTTAGAAATTTTTTAATAATTATTTTACTTGTCGAACTTTCACGCAAGAAGCTGTATTTCGTGCCTTTCGCAAGGGATCGAGTGACAACAATTAGCCTCGGTAGGCCAAAACTCATTTTTAAATTCATATTTTTTTTTTTTTTTTTTTTTTTTTTACTGATTGATTCATTCATTTTTTATGGTTTATCAACCCTTTGCAGGTTATATAAAGCCAGAAAATATTTTTAGATTGTAAGAATTTTTGTTTTTTTTTTTTTTTTTTTTTTTTTAGATAATGATGGTTTTAGTGATAAAAGACTTACTGACAAATTGAGCGGGGAAATATCGATTCATGCCTTTCCCAATGTATTTGCCCGTAAGTGAATCTAACGAAACAAAGACGTTATCCATTACATCACCCACACCTCCAAGCTGGTATTCCCAATTGGTCACCCATCTAGGTACTGACCAGGCTCGACGTTACTTTGGTGATCGTATGAGGACCGGTATGACTGCGTGATGTGGCCGTAAACTATGTATTATTTTACGAGTTTTTATTGTTGTTGTGGTGGTGTTTTTTTTTTTTGTTTTTTTTTGGTGGGGGGGTTCATATTTATACCAGATGTCTGACCGTGATTGCCAAAGATTGAGTGAGATCAAGTCTCCAATATTTTTCTCAGTATCGTCGCGGATCCCAGCGGTGCTATGGTCTGTACACCAGCAACCGTTCCTCGTGTTTACAATTCAGCCAGTCTCGATTCTAGTGTGACTGTCACCAGAGCCGGCGCTAGGTTCTCGCTTCCCACCTCCACTTTGATACAACCTACCTCTCTACGACGTGTCGATTTTAGGGGCCACAAATCCTCTGTAGAAAACTGAGATGGGAGGATTTTAGCGCTATTTTTAAATTACCAAAAATCAGGAAATAATCCAATTTAAATGAAAATTTCAATACATATTCATTATTTACTTTTATAATGAATAGATTTTTTATTTTAAAAAATCTGCGAAAGTGTCATTCTTTTTGCAATACAGTGTAACCCGGATATAAGAGAAACTCGGATATAAGAGAGATTTTCTCTGGTCCAAAATTAGAGCCATACTTACCTAAACAAAAATAAAATAGACCAAACCCGGATATAAGAGACTTCTTCTCCGTTCCCAACAACTCTTATATCCGGGTTACACTGTATTTTCATGACTAAATTTTACACAAAAAATTTTTTAAATCACAAAATTTAAAAACAAAAGTTTTTAAAAAGATTCCAACACAACACAAACAGGATTTTCTTAATTTGTTTAAATTTGTTTTAAAAATAGTATTTCAGTTTCCGGGGTTTTTTTTCTTGTGTTGACTTCTTTATTTTTTAAGCGATCATTTTTTATTTTTTTTTTTTGCTTCATGTTTCTAGAAATGTAAAAAATAGGAACTAGAAATATTATTTTAATTACTAGCTGTGGACTCCTGGTTAGTATTACTAATAGTTTAAAAAAAATTTAAAAAAAAAAGGTCCGAGATCCTCCTTAGATCTCTGAATAAAAAATGATTTTACCAAGAAATATTATCCTATTAATTGATTTAAAAGAACTGTTCAAAAAGAAAATTAGAATTTTTCAAAAAAATAAGCGCCACGGGAATTAGCACTTTTGCTCCCATCCAGTAGGCATGGGGCCCCGACGCGGTTGAGAGTATCGTGGTAGGAAGCACCGGCCCTGTCGATTATTATAGTTGATGATAGACAGTATAACTTAGGTAGAAAGAAAAAGTACAAAAATTAAAGAACATTGCTGAAATTAGCTCTTTTGGGAGCTCCAACTTCGTCAGGGGATTCCTGTGGAGTATGCACCGTATTGGCCAAGCGATGTGGTACGTGATACACGATGTATATTATTAGTTGATGACTGACACTATAACGTCAGTTTAAAAATAATTTTAAAAATATGGCGGATGACCACAGAATAGTACTGAAAAAAATGGAGCGGGCACAGCGCTAGCCAAAAAAAGAAAAAAAAGTTGGGTTGTAAGATGCGCTGGCCCTGAATTTCACGTTTCCATGTGCTCCACTTTTTATGGGTACGACCATAGCATTTACGTTAGACACTTCCTATTCGTGTGCGTATTTTTCATTTTCTTCCCATCTATGATCTCTTGGTACAAGCGTATCAAACGATACAGAAGATTTTTTTTTTTCTCTTTGATTTCTTCTTCTATGCGCCGTGTAACTTCAGTATGTTGGCAATCATGACTTTCCACAATAAAAAAAAAAAAAAAGACAAAATTTATTAGGATCTACAAAAGATCCTAATAAATTTTGTCTTTTTTTTTTTTTTATCCCTTCTAAATCCATCATCAATTTATTGAAGCTCGCTAAGTAGATTATGCGTTGGTTTCCTCTGTACCTCTCTCTTTCTATCTGTTCTGTGAGTATCAAATTTTCCAAACCTTCTTTCCTAATATAAAAATTTCAACTATCTCTTCTTGATGCTAAGTACATGTGTCCTTTTTGTTTCCATTTCCGCTAAAACTTGGTCGTTGCTCCCATGTCCAGGCCATGGTATTCTCAGCATCCTTCTGTAAGACTACATTTTTGTTGTGCCATATAGGAGGACTGATATTTATAAATCTGGTCTTTTCAGGATTGGCCAGCGTTCATCTCAGTCTAATCGTATTTATTTTAATGTTCTATATCAGTCTGTCGGAGTTAGCTCCTCCTTTAGTTCCTTAACCCTTCAACAGGGGTCTCTCTCCCCTTGGCTATAAATACTCGCTGACCCTTCGCCTCTTTCTCTTTTTCCCTCAGGCCTTTGGGCCGCCATCTTGAGGTAAATCTCTTTTTCCCTCAGGCTTCGGCCTTATACCACCTCGCAGATGTGAACGCTCATAGATACAGCGTTTCCCAAATGCTGGGAACACGCTAAGAACAATACACGTACGTACGAACACTCACCACAACACGCACACATAATATTCACCACACGCACTCTGTCCATGTAACTGTCCATGTATCTTGTAACCTTTCTTGTTATTAATACATACATTTGTTTACATATATTTATCGGTCTTGTGTGTGTGTGTTTGTTTTTCTCTGTCTTCTTTGGACTTAATTAAAGTCCAACCTTCTCATGTAGTTGGACCGGCTAGCAGGAAATTTTAACCCACGTGTGTTCTTCTACTTCTACTCACATCACCACCCCCACGGTCCTCTACAAGTCGCTGGTTTATAGACATAGCATTTGTTTAGGTGGTTGAACACAAGTTGTTTGCACAGTTTTTAATATATCACTCTTCCTACTCAATCATACCTGTTTTGGGATGATATTAGGATACGGCTTTTGGAAGTTTAGCATTTACGGCAAACTCCATGAAAGACAAGCTTTTATTCTGAAAATAGTGGCGAGAAAAATTACAAAAATGAAAATAATCAAAAGTATTTTTCCTAAAAATTCCGATAATTTTAATACGATTGAATTTCGGAACGACAAAATCGATGTTATTTTGTGCTATTGAAAAAAAAAAAAAATTCAGGAGTTACTGGCTTAGTGTTCTGAGCAGTACGAGATAATCTTGCCTCTTGAATGTTTCTTAACGTAAACTATGTGTGAATACGGATAATTATACCAATGTTATAGACCTTCATACGAAAGGTAAGCTCGTATGTGAATGAGTGGCTGTTTCGTACTAGAAAGCAGAGAGGCAGACTGAAATGTGGGAGGTAGACGGGTATCAGTCATTAAACTAATATTCATTGGAAAACTTCAATAATTTTAAGAAAAACTGAGAGAAAAAATCGAATATATAATTTAAACCTGGAATTTTGACACCAGCTGAAGGCGGCTTTGTTGGGGGGTACCTGTTAATATTGTTATCACTGCAGTAGTTCTGTCAATTGAAATGTTTGTTTTTTTTTTTCTTTTTATAAATGTGTTAAATTCAGTAAAAAAATTCTGCAAGTTATTTAACGATGTTATGTATAATGGTGATATAAGACTGTGTTACATACATATATATTATAAAAGATTATATTAAAGACATTTCGAAATCGCTACACAAAAGCTTTCATGTTTCAATACTTTGATTTCACTTCTTCAGGCGATGGTAAGTAACCCATCACTATCGCCTGAAGAAGTGTAATCAAAGTATTGAAACATGAAAGCTTTTGTGTAGCGATTTCGAAATGTCTTTAATATAATCTTTTATAATAATATCTTGCTCTGCTTTGTATTGAGCACATTTTTTTAAAAAATAAATACCACGAACAGTAGAATTTTACTCCATCTTTTCTTTCTCTCATTTGGATATATATATATATATATATATATTCTTGTGTATATATAGTGTGCAAGGCATCGTGACATAGGGTTTGAGCGTAAAGGCCTGTTCAAGTCGTTGATCGCGCCAGAAGATGCGCTGTCTCTCAGAAAATGTTCAAAGGTACGTATTGCATAGTTGCAGTATAAACTACGGGTGGGCACTTTGTATGTTAAACGAACCAAAATGTGCCTGAGCATGTCTGAAACAGGGATTGGCTTATATACAGGCAGTCCTTTCCCTTCCGTAAATAGATATCAAGCGTAACAGAGAAAGAAAAAAGCAGAAGTTGGTGAGATAATATCGTGGTATTTGCTTGTTAGAAATGGCTATGAATAAAAAAAACAAAAAAACAAACAGGGTTTTCAGGATTTCATTTAAAAAAATGATTTTCCTACAATTGACTATGACTTATTTTATGTATACATATTAAAAAAGCTAATTGAAATTTTGGTTGATATGTATCGGATTATTTGTGTACAAACGAAGAATTAAGTTAATCTTCAAACACAGATCTACAAATTTTAATGGTTTTTATTTATTTATTGGAGTATCATTTTTCTTTCGAACTGAACAACTGAAGCTGTTTTGTGTCCTTTGTTACTGTACAACTGAATGAATTGCGTTAGTACGAGATAAACGATACATGTGTCTATATATGTGAAGATGTATGTGACAACTCTAGTAGATTTATGTCGCAAGTCTAGTGTGTATGAATTTGTAGTTGCAGACCTTAAGAACGAAGGCGAGAAAAGGCTAGACGCTACTGTTGCATGTGTGCGAATGTATATGTCACAAGTTTACATTGATTGCACTGTGTGTATAAATTCTATTTGTAAACTGGATGAAAGAAGTCAGGAAGTTGTGTGTGCGACAGTTGACCCATGTACACAAGTTAGAACAATGTTTTCGCTGAACGTAATTTTTGTAATATTATTAGGTTAGTGCAAAAATAATGACGCAATAATGTCGTTTTTTGACGTTAAAAAATACGTCAAAAAACGACATTATTACGTCATTATTTTTGCACCAACCTAATACATACTTGAAATAAATAAGCGAAAGATGTGAGTAATTGTGAGAATTTCAGTTTTGTTTATGTGACAAACGATCGAACAAACAACCCTGGCCAAGGTTAACTGAAAAACTGATTAGTGAACAAGAATTGATCATATTAATAATAATTAAAAAAAAATGGTATGCTCCGAAAAATCTAAAAAAAAAGTTTTAATCGCAAACTTGTTGGCTAATATATATATATTAAATATTCCTTTTACGGGGGAAAAAATTGAACATTTTCTGAAGTTGAGCCTTCAAAATGTCATTTTAGGAATCTCACGGTCTGCCAATTCAAAGAATACCGCGCGTCTGCTACGGCGTCGCTGGATAGTTAAATATATATGAATACAAAGATTCAAATAATCAGAGCCGATTTTGTACAAAAATTAAGTTACTTTCTGTGTGACGATTTTTAAGTACTTTAATGTATTAGCATTTTTCTACAATTACACACACACACACACATACATACATATATATATATATATATATATATATATATATATATATGAAACATCAAATATTTGTAAAATATTGCCTGGAGATTCCTGATTGGTAGAAATTACGGTATCACGAAGGAAGTTTGGTTTTAAAAATATTTTATATTTTAAAACGAAAAATGTAAGGTATAGCAATTTATGAACATTGTATAAAGCGCTTTTCCATTAATTTATCCGTTTTTTGCTTTGTTTTTTTTTTTTGTTTGTTTGTTTTTTGTTTTTTTTTTGTTTTTTATAAATACTAATTTTCTCACAAGTTGAAGTTTTATTTTAATTTATATGAGCAGTAATTGTTTATTTCACAAGTTTGTTTGAAGACGAACGAAAGTGCTTTACTGAGGATTTATTTTCATTTTTTTTTTAATTTTTTAATATTTCAGACGATTTTTCTGGTTGCGAAAACTTTGAAGCAGAGTGCGGCATAATAACGCCTTTTTTATTATTTTTCATTGAACAAAAATAAATTACAGTATTTTAAGATGGCTTTAGATTAACTATGCATTTGGGAATGGTTAAATGTGAATTTCGAGCTGAGGTGGATAGGACGATGTGGTGCATTTGAGTGACCATCACGATCAAAAGACCTAACAACATCAGCCTCTTTCTTGTGAAATGTAATGAAAGATCTTGTTTGCAGACGCAAACTGAAAATGATTGTTAAATTAAAACAAGTAATTTCGGATAAATTTTGTGAAATTAATGTGTCTTTCAAATGGTTTGTAGAAGTGTTGTATTTTGAACATGTTAAATAGTTTGTTAAACATAACGAATCGAGTTGTTTTCATGTAACAATACTTATAAATTTTCTTAAACTACCGTCATTTTTTGTTCAATAAAAGTCAAGAAATAAAAAAGGGCGTTACTTTTGCCGCACTGTGTTTTTTTTTTTTTTTTTTTTTTTTGTGTGTGTGTGTGTATATATATATATATATATATATATATATTGTCGGGGCCAGAATATTAACAGAAACAGTTAATACAAAGCATATACAAACGAGCAAGAATGTTCAGTCCGACTGTCAGAGCTGACTGCTGGAAACTACTCTTTCTAAAAAAACAATACCTACATTTACTTGTAATTTGGGAGAGTCCATGTGTGTATGGGTAATTTGCCAACACACACTAATATATATATAATATATATATATATATATATATGCACGTGGTTATAACTTTGGAATTCTGACCATGGGACCCGGGTTCGAATCTCACCATCGTCGATTGGTCCTAATGTTATCGGACTGAAGTGGTCGATCCCAGCGTGCGACACCTTTGAAAAAATGCCTGAAAACACAAGCCTTGTGGGCCGTCAAAGCACGAAGTTACAAGTCATCATGGCCGAGAGCTGGCCTTGTTCAAATTATTGATCACGCTAGATAACGCGCTTTCTCCGAGAAACTGTAACAAAGGTCTGCTCAGCATACTTGCAGTATAAACCACAGGTGGGTGTTGAATAAACACAAATGCGCCTGAGCAAGCGTCTGCAATAGGGATTGACTAACCACCCTAGTAGGCGGATATCCTCGAAAATCGTGTGGCCATATATATATATATATATATATATATATATATATATATATATATATATATAGTGCTGTGCAAAAGTGAACCCCTAAGATAATATTTCAAATAATTGCATCTTTTTTTTCCAGATAATCAACAAATCTTAATTAATCTATTTATTACTTATAAAAAAATCTTTATTAAATGAATTCTAACCACTTACAAAGATTTTTATCAATTAAAATGTCCGCATGTAAAATCAAAATGACACGTGTTCATTTTTTATTATTTATTTATTTATTTGTTTATTTATTTTTTGGTAAGTTTTGTATACTGCAGTCAAATAATAACTCGATGTGTGTGTAGTTAGAGAGTAAATTTTAAAAAATATGTATGCAATGATCAAAACTTCCCGAAATTTTTAAATATCACATAGCTGAAACCTATAATGATGAAGAAGGCTACAAAATGCTATCGAAACGATTTGGCGTGCAACCAATTATTTATAACTGTAAGGCCTTTGACATGACAGCATAAAAAACAAGAAGTGTCCGTCCGCGAATTATAACAGCAAGAGCAAATATACATCTAGTTCGGCAAGCCCAAGTCATACGGTAACCATTGTCCAGTGAGCAATGGAGAACCGGAATTTCGGTGCATACATCTACAGTGCAATGGAATCTGAACAATGCCAATCTTCATGCATAGAAAAAGCCACTGTCTACGAAATAGCACAAGCATGCTCGCCTCAACTATGCCAATATTAATAAGCTAGAAACATTATGGCCGGATGAGACCAAATTAGAGCTTTCTGGAAGGAACAATATGTGGTATATCTGGCGAGCTCCTAACATGGCTTTTGAAGAGAAGAATTTGACCCCAACCATTACAGTGACAGCATTAAGATTTGGGGTGCTGGAACAGGTGAAATAGTACGCATTGACGGCACAATGGACTCTGCAAGATAACAAGTCATTTTGAACGTAAGTTTCTTGTTCATAGTTCATAAGCTGAATTTAGGTCGGGGCTGGAACTTTCATCAGGACAACGATCTGAAGCATCAAATCAAATCCACAAAAAATGGGTTCGTAAAAAAAAAAAAAAATAATAATAATCCAGTCTTGGAACGGTTTAGTCAAACCCAATTTAAAATTTGTAATTCAAGTGAAAGAATGCAGTGCATGCAAGAAACCCAGGTAATATCGACCAATTGTGGGAGTTTTGCGAAGAAGAATGGTCAAACAACGGCACTCGCTACTGCCAGAAACTTTGTAAAAATGACAGAAAATGACTGGATGACATTATAACCTCAAAAGGAGCAGTCACCAAATATTAAATGTAAGGGTTCACTTATTTTGCACATCTTAACTTTCAATTAATATTTTTATTCCAGATTGATAAAAAAAAAAAAATTGAAAGTGGCTGTAATTAATTTAATAAAGTGTTTATCTTAATGATTGTTGAATATCTGTGTAAAAGAAAAAAAAAAGACAATTATTTAAAATATTATCTTAGGCGTTCACTTACTTTTGCACAATACTGTATCTCGGGAAAGTTTGATATTAAGCTCTAGGAGGCCATTCCCTCCAGACAGTACATTTCCTTCGGAAGGAGGCTGGAGGTCATTATCCGGTATCCGCGAAAAGGGAAGTGCCGAGGAGTCTTGACCATTTTTTTCACAGTATTACCGTTTAAACCCACCTTAAACTGACCTTCTGTCACATTTGGCAGCGACATGAGCGCACTAATAAAACAATGCATATGCATAATGTGTGTGTTGTTTACAATTTGCTCTATTCATCGGGAAGATAACACCGGAGATGGATCGCCAGTGTCTACAGACATGGTCAGATACACACACATGCATATATATATATATATATATGTGAAACTCCTTTCTTTGATATTCATTCATTAGGTAATTTCCTATGAGATTCCTGAATAAAAACTTACTTTAACTAATCCTATTTTAGGCCCCATCATGTTTTCTTAGAAAACAATCCATTCGCACACGCAACAACATAGTCCAAGTCATAAACTTGCATGTTCATACGCACACCCAAATCAATATTATATACATGAACCTGTCAAAGCTGACACTGGCTAGTTACGGGAGAGTGGTTCTCTCAAGTGATCTTTCACCCACCCTCGGCTCTTCAAGAGAGCTTTTTCTCATCAAATATCTTCTTTAAATTGTTTAAATATATTACTTTTGATTTTTTTTAATTATAAGCTCATTTAAGATGCAGCTTGATTTAAAAAAAAAAAAGAAAAAAAAATATCAGAAGTGTAATATATATATATATATATATATATATATATATATATATATAAAATCACAGGAGATGAAATTATACAAGCAGAACAAATGGAAGTTGGCCTGACATTAACTGGCTTTTGCCATAAAAATGTAAAATTCGTTTTGTTAGTGGGTAGAGAAGTAGATGTCACACGACCTCTTAAATATATAGATGGATAATTTTATTATCCGATAAGTTTATTTATATCGGATAGTTCCATTATCCGATAAGTTTATTTATATCGGATAGTTCCATTATCCGATAAGTTTATTTATATCGGATAGTTCCATTATCCGATAAGTTTATTTATATCGGATAGTTCCATTATCCGATAAGTTTATTTATATCGGATAGTTCCATTATCCGATAAGTTTATTTATATCGGATAGTTCCATTATCCGATAAGTTTATTTATATCGGATAGTTCCATTATCCGATAAGTTTATTTATATCGGATAGTTCCATTATCCGATAAGTTTATTTATATCGGATAGTTCCATTATCCGATAAGTTTATTTATATCGGATAGTTCCATTATCCGATAAGTTTATTTATATCGGATAGTTCCATTATCCGATAAGTTTATTTATATCGGATAGTTCCATTATCCGATAAGTTTATTTATATCGGATAGTTCCATTATCCGATAAGTTTATTTATATCGGATAGTTCCATTATCCGATAAGTTTATTTATATCGGATAGTTCCATTATCCGATAAGTTTATTTATATCGGATAGTTCCATTATCCGATAAGTTTATTTATATCGGATAGTTCCATTATCCGATAAGTTTATTTATATCGGATAGTTCCATTATCCGATAAGTTTATTTATATCGGATAGTTCCATTATCCGATAAGTTTATTTATATCGGATAGTTCCATTATCCGATAAGTTTATGTGCTGACAGATTCGTAGATAAGTTCATTATTTAATAAAGTTAGTTAAGAATTAATATATTTTCATTACCTCAATAAGTTATTAACAGGCATAGTAGATAGAGAAAGCTAAAATACTGGCATCAATGCAAAGAGATTACATTGATACTACGACATAGATGTCTACAAGTCTTGTATCTGAGCTAACATCATCACTGCACATTTTAAAAATGTAAACATTGCCATGAACACGTATAGCATCGAAAATAGACGTCGGTTTCTTCCATAAACTCGATTTGATAGAAATTTATGGAATCCTAGATAAATACAGGCATCGTGTTACATGACGCGTAAGGGGGTCTCTCTCTCAAGCGAACTGAAACCTATTCACCCTGTCTCTTGATAAAGAGGAAGTAAACTAATCCTGAAAGTAGATTTTTTGTTTTTTGTCATTTTAATGTTTGCTCCATCCTCTTCAGTGTAGACACGATGAAACCTGTGAAGACCCCCTGCCTCTATATTTAAGGTCTCTGCGATTGCCCCTCTCCGAATCTATAACTAGTTCGTTTAAAACAACAACAAAATATTTTGTTTCATGCGTTTTCAGCTTCCATTTCAAAGCTACACGATCTTTCTGCTTCCTCTAATAACCACTTTTTTTTAATACTTGAAAACAAATGCAGTTTCTAGCATCTACTTAAGACGGTTAGGTATTTACGAGGTCAATTTGCCATGGCTGTAACTGGCAGGCACATTATTGGTAAACTTATAGGTTTTGATGTCCCAGTAGTGGCTCAAACGTTAACGAGTTTGCCTTAACAGTATAAGTATTTGCGTCCCAATAAATAGGCGGATATGTAACTGCACATTTTTTAACAGTAAAACTTTACTTTTAAAACTAGCAATCCAAATTCGTCATAAATATGTAGCTGGTTAGAATTACCCTTTGCTGTGTCTTGAGATATATATCATGTGTGTGTGTCTTTCAACCTGTTGCTCTTTAGCAGTAATTGCGAATTCATTATCATTCGTCGTACTTATTTATTGGTTCTTTTGTTTCTCTACGGGGACTCACATCTCGACTCCGCCATGTTTGCTGTGAACATTTCAGGAGACACACTTGTTTATCTCTCAAGGAATACACCGGTCCGCAATATATTCTCTTACAGTAGGCGTTCTCTTTGTGCAACCTGCCAGCACGTCAGTCTAAATTTAACAAAAATTGTGACTATGACTAATTTTCCAGATACGACAACGTTCATAGGAAATTAATAGTTATAGTTCCGTTGAATTAAGTAGCTACTGATTGCTGTGTACCTGTTGAATGTGTTCATTTCGAATTAGCTAGAGATTGAGGTTCGATCACAAGTTTAAAAAAAAAAAGCCTAACTATTAATAATGATTTTCAATGCGGGTACACTCCTTTTAAAAACTGACGGAACAGAAACTGCTTAGCCGCTATTTCTTTTCACTTGATCTTGTGCCAAACTAAGCCAAGCTTAATAAATTGTTCCTGATTACCGACCATATATATATATATATATATATATATATATATATATATTATATATATATATATATACTTTGCATTCATGCGGGCACTTCTACGTGTTGTAATGGTTAGCAAGTAATTTAGATCAATTACGACTGAGTAGTGTGTTCGATCCTCACTGAGTGCTCTACATTTTCAGCCTTGTGACACATTTAGCTATACTTGGTATTCATGGTGTGAATTACCTACTTAAGAATATATGCTACATCTGTTGCAAAACAGCTGTGACATTACAAATTTAATATACAAAATGGAGCTACTATCGTGGGACTGAATTAGTAATTTATCAGCTAATTGTATAAATATTCCCACGCGTCAGTGTTGATCTAAGTTCATAATCAAGCCGGCATATAATATATATATATATATATATATATATATATATGCAGCATATTTTAATTCAAGCAGGCTTGGTTAAATAATTTAGGCGTATTCTGTCTATTTCAGTTTTCATCCTTTCACGACTTAATTTTTTGGTAACTGTAGAAAACTGCTCACGAAGAATAATTTTTATTTTTCCAAGTACTTTCAACCTCATTTGAAACCATCTTCAGGGGTTTAAAATATCTGCATGTGTATACAGTAGCTCCGTAAATTCAAAATATTTTTCGCTGTTCATTTACAGCGTTTCAATTTCAAAATTTTCATTTATGCAAGGGAGATAAATTTTGTAATTTGAAAAAAAACAATGTAGACATTTTTTTTTTAATTATATTTTAATTTAGTATTTTTATATAAAACTTTACTGATGCAAACATTTAATAACTTGAAAGGATTAAAACGAAAATGAAGACGTCTAAATTATTTAACACACACACACACACACACACACACACACACACACACACACACACACACACACACACACACACACACACACACACACACACACACACACACACACACATATATATATATATATAGAGAGAGAGAGGATCAAAAATACTTTTACAAAATTTGGGGGGGGGGTTCCTGACACCAAAGCAAGCTAAAATGTCTTCATAAGCATAACGCTAAAAGGCCATCTTTGTACCTCAACACACCCACTCATAACAAATGTTCAAATTATCCTCCGCTTGCTTCCTACACACATACACCCGTCGGATCATTGACTCGCGGACACTTTCAAATACTCATACAATGTGTCGAATGGTTTCGCAGGCCCCGTGAAACGTTGATGAAGCGTCTCTGGATTATTAATAAATCAATTGTTTTAGGTAGCCCCCACATAAAAAATCCAAAGGACTGGGGTCGGGGAAACGTGCAGGTCATAGAACCGCTCCTCCAGTACCTATCCATCTTTCATGGTAGATGTCAGCCAGTGCATCGCGATCAATATTACTAAAATGTGCAGAAGAGTCAACATGTATGAACCACATGCGTCTTCGCATTAGCAGAGGTACATCCTCTAGTAGGTCTGAAAGTGTGTTCGAAATAAAGTCCATGTAGACAGCTTCTGTAAGATGTGCTGGGAGAAAATACGTATCTACCAGACAGTCACCCACAGTTCCAGTCCACACATTTGATCCGTTTGTGCCTTACTGGCTTCACTGCTTTGCATGAAGTGATATGAATTTTAAAAACGTTCTGATTTGAGTTGAATCTCAACAAATTGACTCAACATGGTTTAGCTCAGTACGATGTCGAATGAAAAGTAGTCGGAAGATCATATTGAGTCATAGAAGATCGTGTAGAGCCAAATGTGTATAATCTGCTTGCCTTCATATAGCCCACTTGAGGGCGTCTTAACAATGGGAAATGGATAATTAATTAGTCTAGTAGATCATTAATAAAGTGGAGTTAACGTGATCCTCACAGAATGTACTATACACGTGATCTTGCCTCTCTTTATCGTTATTACTGATTTGGGAAGCCGATTCCATGTTGGCTTTGAGCCAGACTGTTACATATAAAAAGGACTTGTATAGAAAATGTCACCGTGATAATATATAGAAAGCTGAACTCGCAGATCGTTATTTTTTTTTTTTTTTATTTTTTTTAATCATTCACCCCAAGCAGGGCATTTAAGCCAATAGGACGCAAAGGTTACTGGATGTTACAGGATATGAGAAAATTATTATTAAGGAGAGAGAACAATAAAAGAACAGAAGCTAACATTGCAATTAAATTTTTGAAGATCAAACTTCACAGGGAAGAAAGAATCCGGAAGAGAGTTCTACAAGCGACATGTGCGATTGAAGAACCTGTTAGCATAGAACTTACGGTTACATTTAGCCATTTCAACTGTGAAATGATGAGACCTCGCCGCCAATCTAGTACTGCGCTTAAATTCATAAAGTCTAGGTACCATAGAGGAAGGTTCATCAGAACAATTACCATGAAATTATTTATAGAAAAGGCAGAGAGAAGCTACGTTACAGCGGTAGGAAATATTACTGATTTGGGTACTGCTTTCTTACTGACCTTGTATCAGTTTATGCGAAGCTGCTTCTTCTATCAGCCGTATTCTTTCGGAACGGGGGAATTCATGGGTCGGCATAACCTCCTGTCATTTATTTACATTATTCGGACTATTGTCCTCATCTTTGTCGCCATATTTATTACGTTTCGGTCGTTGTACGCTCCGGCCTTCTTCAGGTGGTTGGAATGTCGAACTGAACCCTTTATTTCGCTCACTGGGGTAGACTGTTCTAGTTCCACGTGCCATGTCTAATGGATCAGTTATTAGTTATCAGTTATATCCTGTTAATTTCCCTCTGAAAGTTCTCCACTGCCTTAACCGGGTATCGAACTCACACTCTTTGGGTCCTGTCACTGGACCTAACCATCGCCTTTATCCACTGTGCCATGTATTCTTCGGGAATTTCTGAGTATTATACACCTAATGTCTTCAGCAACCATTTTTACCAGTGCTGATACTGCAATGTTTTGCTGTTATCATTACACGTTTTTACCAGAGCTCATATTGCAACTTTGTTGTTATCATTGCTTTTCTCTGGCACTCCTTATAACTGGTTCCCATGTATCTATTTTTATGCTTGGTCGGCTCAGGGGATTTTTGTGGCCTAGCATATGTGCTGATTCCTTAAGTTTACCAATTTTCCAATGGTGTTCCTTGTCTATGATCGCAACCCGATCCAACAGCGGGCGGTTATCTCCCTTCTCTCTCCATATGTGGTCAGCCACGCCTGATTTTCCCACTTCCCCCTCGTGTTACAGCTTTCTGGTTTCAGTTCTTTCTTTCATTTGGAATAAGATTGTCCAACATTCACTGCCATATAGGAGAACTGATATTTCATAATAGGCTAGTAGTGTATTTTTGTTTCTTGCGAAATTTTCCTGTTTCTTCTTATGTTGCTTACCTTCCGAAAGGCAACTTTCGCTATTCCAACGTCTTCGGATTTCGGTGACTCATTTTTTCGTCCTTTGTTGAAAAAGAAAAAATCTTCGATATTTAAATTTTCATACTTGGTTGATTTCAGTGTCTCCAATTCATAGTTCGCATCTTGAGTTGTTCCTTCTGCCGGCAACCATGCATTCTCTCTTCTTGCAATTGATACTTAGTCCTTTCTTCTTACTCTCCTTTACTACGTTCTCTTGGAGTGACTATAGTTTCCTTTCCGTGTCTGCTATCAGCACTGTGTCATCTGCTTATTTTATGTTGTTACGATTGTTGTCGCCAATAATGAATCCTGGTAGGATTTCTAATTCCCCCAGGATCGCCTCACTGTAAAGTTTCAGTAAGTCTGGTGAGATGACGCATCCTTGTCTTACACACTTTTCTATTTTGGGGTATTTACTGAATATATATTTCTACTCGTACGCAGCGAGTTTGCTCCTTGTATAAGTTTTGGATTATTTCCATATCTTTTCCAAATAAATTTAACCTACCTCCAACTGTTCTTTGTGACGTATTTCATCAAACACTTTTGCATAATCTATAAAACAAAAGTATCCATTGTTTTGGATTTGTATTGCTCTTTCCGATATAATTTTGAGCATCAATATAGCATTCTTTGTTCTAGTGTCTTTGAGGAATCAACACTGTTATTGTCGTAGTTCACGTCTAATTCTGCTACTATTCCTTAGAATCCACGTCCTGTTTTGTTATGTGTTTCATTCGGCTGATTTTACAAGTAAATTTAAATAACTTACCTGGTCATATTGCTACACGCGACTCCAGTGTCGTAACTAATATACTAAAACAAATCATGTTCCTATAAATTTGCATGAAACTGGTAAATTGATATAACGTGCTTACCGCTCTCTGTATGTAATTTTAAACATATATACATTTGTTTTCTGATGTCAAAGATACAACTTGTGGAGAAGCGGGGGGAGGAGGGGAACTTATGTGAAAGAAAATAACTATCCATTTCTAGAGTGCCGTCCTATCAAGCATCACTTACCTCATAGTGTTAAGTGTTAATCCCTGGGGCTTCTGGCGCTCCAAAACGGAAATGCCCAGGAAGCTGGACTGTTTTTGTTACATAGGCCAATGTACGTGTAGGACACTCGCATTAAACTCGGCCTTGTGCGATATTCTGTTTGAGTGGGCGTAAAGATAAATGACATACCAAGACATTACTTTTTGTTTTGCTTAATGTTATACATGTATGTAATGTAATGTAATGTAATGTATGTATGTATGACGTTGTTGCAAAAATAATGACGTAATAATGTCGTTTTTTGACGTTAAAAAATACGTCAAAAAACGACATTACGTCATTATTTTTGCACCAACCTAATAAAAGGAAGACTTATCTTAGCGTTTCAGCCTCTCTGGGACTTTATCAAGGCAAATACAAGGATTTTATTTTGTAACAAGTATTTATATTCAAGAGCAAAAATGTTATTTTTTGCGGGGAGGGGTAGGGTTTTTTTTTTTTTTTTTTTTTTTTCAACATTTTTTAGTTAAGAATGCTCATCAATATTCATCAGGTTAGCTAAAACATCAGGTAAATTAGGGGGACGTGAAGTCTGAGATATGTTTGTTTGGAGTTCTGTGTATTTAGGCAGCAAATGTATTTTAAGCCAAATATTATTAAAGACAAAAACATTTTGTGTCGATTAATTTTATTGGTTAACTTTTCCAAATTACGAATGAACTTTCTCAGATAATAATGAAGTTCCGTCAGAGATTGCCCGAAGTTCATTTCTGAAGAAATATGATCTCAGCTTTCGACTTTAGGTCATCATCAAGGTGGTTAGAGATTTAAGGTTGAATGTTGTGACGTAGGCAAGGTTTTTCATTACTTGCATTATTTACATTACTTGGACAGTTATCCTCATCTTCATTGCTATATTCACAACGTTTCAGTCGTTGTAAGCTCCGGCCTTCTTCAGATGATTAGAATTTCGTGGTGAACCCTTTATTTCTTCCACCGGGGTAGATTGATCTAGTTCCACGTGCGACGTCTCTTCCGGGTGTCTCGGTTATTTCCCTCTCCAAGTTTTGTTTCACAACTGATGTGGCCTGGTATTGAACTCACAACTCTTTGGGTCTAGTCACTGGATGTAACCAACGTCTTTATCCTCTGGGCTATGCGTACTCGAGACATGGCATGTGGAACTAGAACAATCTACCCTGGTGGACGAAATACAAGGTTCGTTCGAAATGCCAATCACTTGAAGAAGGCCGGAGCGTACAGCAGTCGAAACGTTGTGAATATGGCAGTGAAAATAAGGATAACGGTCCGAGTAATGTAAATAGAGCAAGTAATCATAATACTTCATCTCAGAGATATAGACAGTCATTTTTTTTTTTTTTTTTTTTTTTTTTTATTATTTTTTATTATATTTTTTTATTATATTTTTTTATATTTTTTATTTGTTTTTTTTTTTTGGGGGGGGGTTATTTGGTTGTTTTTTTATTTTTTTTTATTTGTTTTTTTTTTTATTTTTTATTTTGTGTCTTTTTTTATTTTGTGTCTTTTTTATTTTGGGTGTTGTTTTGTTTTTTGTGTTGTTTTTTTTTTGTGTTGTTTTTGTTTTGTTTTTCCTATACATCCGAGGAAGCCTTCTCTTAAATTGTAACTGTTTTTATTTATAGACGGCTGTTTTGGCAATAGGAGTATTGTTGTATATGATGCTTTTTTTTTTTTTTTTTTTTTTTTTTTGACATCCCAGTCGTTTTTTTTTTCTTCCCCCCTCAAAGTCCTATTAAAGAACGTGCTTCTTAGTGCCTCAATTGCATGAATTGAAGCGAGTTACTCGATTGGCAAGTAGGACTTGCCATTTTACTGTTGAACTAGTTAAAGACAAACGCCACTTCTATTCTAACGGGTTTTTTTCTTGCACTTCCTACCTTTACAAGTCTTTTCCGATTTCTTGCATCCCTGATAACTACGATCTTCAAAAATTTAAATTCAACGTCAATCGTTATCTTCTCTCTTCCCGAACACTGTTCTTTTATTGTCCTTCCTCCTCACTTCCTCTCATTCACTCCCAGTAACCCCTTACGTCCTCGTGGCAGTATCGCCTTGCTTGGGATGAAATGATTTGTTCCTTTTGAGCAAAACACATGCAACAAACCAAGTAGTATGACCAAACTGGGTAAAAAGGATTTCTTTCCTTTGTCAGTCACAAAGCAAATGATCCGAACATGTAACGATAGCAGCTGTCATTGTTTTTAGGTTTATTTTACTTATTAAATATTAACGACTTGCTGCGGGTGTAATTTCATATTTATTCAAACCCACCCAAGATCCTACAAAAGGCATACGAATAAGTATGAAAAATATATTATTTCAATTAGGACTCATTTAAACAAACACACACACACACACACACACACACACACACACACACACACACACACGTGTGTGTGTGTGTGTGCAAGAAAAACTTCAAGCATTTTTTTTATTTTAGAGTTGTGAATATTGTTTTTTTTATTATTAAATGGAGATTACTTGCTCCTTTTTATCTTATATAGAACAAAAAGCAAACCGTAATTTACCTAACAAAATAATAAACCGTAATTTATATTAAAATTTAATCTGGATCAACTTATTTAAGTAGATATTTATTTTTTGTCTGCATGTAACCATCAATTCATTCAAAATAAAATTTAACCGGAATGTATGCTCGTTCGGTGTACATTATCAGTCATATTTTTTTCGGTAGTTGCATTTATTTTTATAAATATTTACGTTGTTTTTGTTGGAAATAGGTTGGTGTAAAAATAATGTCGTTTTGTCACATATGTTACTATGTGAGAAAACATTATTTTTGCACCAACCTAATATAATGTTGTTTTGCTGGGATGTGCTTTTATCTGCTATTAAGGCAGGTATAGCTAATTTTAACATTATTTTTGTTAAAAATCTTTTTTAGTGTTGGTGAACGGTTAAAATTGTTATGGATAAAATTTAGAAAAATTCTTCCAGTATCTTCACTTTATGATTGTTCTAAAGACTTTTTATATTAATTTTATTATCAAATATTTCCTTATTCTTTATAGATTTGATAGATAATCTAAGTTGGACTGATTTTGTGGTGGCGGTGGTGGTTTGATTCTTTACTGACACCTCTATGGTTATATAGCTTATAGTGGTCTAGTTGCTTCAGACGTCGGAGCTACCATTATTGTAGTGGCTTGGTAATAAGAATGGACAATTGTAAATGTCTGTTTACGGCTGCATGGACAACATGACCACACAATTTATATTAAACGTAAAATATCACAAAGCATGAAAAACAAGAAGGAACAAAATGGTTTTAAAAACATAACATTGTATTTATTTGTGTTGATGCGTAGAAGTTAAAGATCTGTTGGAGTTATGTCTCTTAGACTGGTAATATTTTTATCTCAACTCACAAAAGTTGAATTAATTATTAAACTGTAGTTTTAGAATAATATTTCAAAGACAAAAGTTCTTGTTGCATGTTTGGATATGTTCTGTATGTTTATTATGTAGGTTGGAAAAGTTCTTAAAAGTTCGTACGTACGTGAATGCGTGAAATATTATTTAACGTCTGACCGCCCATGATCGAGACGAGGATTCTGAAGATCACATAGAGAGAGAAAGCAAGGAAGCTTGTGTCTGCTATTTCTAGATAATGTAATCATGTGACAGGATCACAGCACCTTGGCGGGAAACTTGACTTGGTCACCCGCTGGAAAAAATATTTGTACGAGGGTAGATTGCAACGCCCACTTGTGTGTTTGTTTATTGACCAATTAGAAGCTGATATTTCCTGAAAATATTTACTAAGCTGAGAAGGCTCTCTGATCCACTTTTTTGCACAAAAATGTACAAAATTCGACATTTACAAGAAAGTGGTTGCGGGATGCTACAAGCTCTTTGCATTAACCATTATTCATGTTTATGGTCCCATCGAGAATGTTGATAACTTTAGCATTGGTAGTAGTGGCAATATTCGTGATCTTTGAAAAAGTTTGTTTCTTTCACAGTCGGTCTATATTTCGTGAGCTTGTTTTCTGGAGGAGAATTACATTGTCATGTCTATAGATTCCGGTATCCTTAATGTCGAAAGTAAATCTAAGTCTAAATGATAATAATATTCCAACTAATTCACATACCTCTGCTGAATCAAATGCTCCCATAGTAATATCAAATTCTGGGTTACTTCTTTTGGTTCACTTTTATAAAGCAGTATAAGTTTTTTGTGTCTGCTTTATATTTATTTCACGATCGCTAATAGGACAGTAATTTCTTGCTAGATTTGCAGCCATTATCAGTTTCTCAGTGATCCTTCCTTTTTATATTACGAAACCTTTCTATGGCTTCTGCTGTCTTGTGCCACTGGCTAATTCCTACATCATTTTTGGTGTATTTAGATGTTCTTTCAAAGATGTTTTTGCTGATTTTACTAATATTATTTTTCAGTTCGGTTGAGTAATCGGTATTGAGGATTTTTTAGGAAATTTGCCTTGTCATCTTTTGCTTTGATGAATGCTTGTTGCTCCTGGAATTTGTGGATCCTATCAACAAATTTTAGTTCAGTTGATGTTATTTTCCCAGTTGTTGGGTGCATTTTTGTAGAACTTATCAACTTCCATGTTAATGGCTTTATGGTACATATCCAAATCGATTTTGTAATGGTTACTCGTCTTATCTGCTTTGATAATAATTTTGTCGGATATTTTTTTTTTTTTTTTGCTGTATGTCGTTGGTAGTTTTAGTCAATTAAATTTTGTCTATTACCGAGAATAGATCTTTCTCATAGTCCAATAATAGATCGTCGCATGGTGTTTTCTTTTGGGGACTTACGTCCATAAAGCTCGGAATCTTTTAAGTTATTATGCTTATTCTTGTCTATAAAGAAGAAAAATTTCCACATTCTTTTTATGACGCTCTCAGTTTTGTGTAAAAGGGTCAGCTTATACGATCTTTTGTCAGAAACCATGATGTTTTTAGTGGAGTAGTCAAAGTTAATTGGTTCCATATTCCGGTAGCCGTTCAGATACAAAGTATAAATACTTGTAACGGCTCTCAAATAAAAGTAACAAAATACAAATACAATTATAATAATGCATTTTACACACACACACACACATATATATATATATATATATATATATATATATATATATATATATATATATGTCATCCACAGACGGACTGTTTCGCTGTTTCACAGCTCTTCAGTGTGGCTAGACGTCCGGTTGCCTCTAGCTAGGATCGAAACCCAACTGAATTGGCGTCAGTCGGAGATTCTATCATGAAGCCCTCGAATTAATGGTAGAAGGTGAATTTTAGCGTATTTATTTTTAGATAAACACACAGTGACCGACATGTATGCATGCAAGCTCTTAGCCATTAAAAAAAAAGAATGGAATCAGTTATCAAACTTATATTTTGAGAAACTTTTGCAACGTATGACAAGAATTTGTGCTGTCGTAATCATAAATGCAATAAAGGAGGAAATTTTGACAGGAGCAAAATTTAATCGGCCGGTTAATCAAATTAGAAGAATAAAAAGCCAACAAATTTATAGCAATATTGCTAATTAAATTTATATTTATTATATATTAACCTTATGAGTGAACTGAAACATGAAGTGATGGATTTTAATATCGAAATTTTCGAGCACGCCTGTGTGATTTTTTTTTTTTTTCAACGACACGAGGGATAAACAAAGAAGTGGGACTTACTCTTCCGAGGAATATTGTTGGTTGGAATTCTCCCTTATACTCTGAGTTAATCCAAATCCCTGTTTAATCCCTCAATGTCTGAATTTATTTTGAAAATGAATTTCAACTCCGATCTGCGTCTTTTTTTTCTTGGCTGTTGAATGAAGAGTCTAAAAGCACTCATCTGAAATGGTTTCTTGACGTGTGCAGTGACAGGAAAACTTTTGCTGTCCCTGATGGTTCTTTTTTAATGGTTCTTTTTTAATGGTTCTTTTTTAATGGTTATTGAACCGAAGATGGAATTCTGTTCCAGTTTCTGTCACGTAATTCCCCCATTTTTTTGCATTTGTGTCAAAAGAACAAATATATAAGATTTGAACTGTCACAATTAAGCGCTTGTGGTTTGAATACTGCGTGAGTGTCGAGCGGGGGGAAATTGCTATCAGTGATGATATGTCTACAGACTTGGCATTGGGGCTTATCGCAGGTGAGTCTCCCTTGGTGAGATAAGGAATTATGTATACCGGACGATGCTGAGATTGTGTGTAGAGTTGGGGGCTGACGCCTAGCGTGAAGTGGGTTCTCGCTGAATATTTTTGTAATCGTTTGGTTAAGTTTTAAATACTGGTAATATTTTGTTAAGGTGTGGGGAAAGCTTGTCAATTGTCTGGCCATAACCAATTGGGTGTGTCCAATAGGCGCTAAAACACTGTTCATGAGCGGATGTAGTGGGATAGCGTCATGGTTGGGTGTCGAGTTAATTTTTAAAAGTGAGGAAGCCAAGGCCATTCGGGAGTCGTATCTACATACTTGGAAACACCTGAATGGATAACGTTACCTGACCTAGAAGTATTTCTACCTGGGCACTACCTGCAAGTTTGTGCTGCTTTTACCAAAATCTGTCGCTATATATCGTATATGTGGCTGTGATGGATACGTTTGGTTTAGCGGGTGTCATGATTGATACATTGGGTCTCCTTTATTTGGACCCCACTATGACTTTGTTGGCATTCAGCTCACTCATGAATAATATTAATTGCTTCTTTTCTTTCTTCTTTTTTTCTCCATCTTTATCTTTTTTTCTCTATCTTTATCTTTTTTTCTCTATCTTTATCTTTTTTTCTCTATCTTTATCTTTTTTCTCTATCTTTATCTTTTTTCTCTATCTTTATCTTTTTTTCTCTATCTTTATCTTTTTTTCTCCATCTTTATCTTTTTTTCTCCATCTTTATCTTTTTTTCTCCATCTTTATCTTTTTTTCTCCATCTTTATCTTTTTTTCTCCATCTTTATCTTTTTTTCTCCATCTTTATCTTTTTTTCTCCATCTTTATCTTTTTTTCTCCATCTTTATCTTTTTTTCTCCATCTTTATCTTTTTTTCTCCATCTTTATCTTTTTTCTCCATCTTTATCTTTTTTTCTCCATCTTTATCTTTTTTTCTCCATCTTTATCTTTTTTTCTCCATCTTTATCTTTTTTTCTCCATCTTTATCTTTTTTTCTCCATCTTTATCTTTTTTTCTCCATCTTTATCTTTTTTTCTCCATCTTTATCTTTTTTCTCCATCTTTATCTTTTTTCTCCATCTTTATCTTTTTTTCTCCATCTTTATCTTTTTTTCTCCATCTTTATCTTTTTTTCTCCATCTTTATCTTTTTTTCTCCATCTTTATCTTTTTTTCTCCATCTTTATCTTTTTTTCTCCATCTTTATCTTTTTTTCTCCATCTTTATCTTTATCTTTTTTTCTCCATCTTTATCTTTATCTTTTTTTCTCCATCTTTATCTTTATCTTTTTTTCTCCATCTTTATCTTTATCTTTTTTTCTCCATCTTTATCTTTATCTTTTTTTCTCCATCTTTATCTTTATCTTTTTTTTCTTTATCTTTTTCTTTATCTTTTTTTTCTTTATCTTTTTTTTCTTTATCTTTTTTTTCTTTATCTTTTTTTTCTTTATCTTTTTTTTCTTTATCTTTTTTTTCTTTATCTTTTTTTTCTTTATCTTTTTTTTCTTTATCTTTTTTTTCTTTATCTTTTTTTTCTTTATCTTTTTTTTCTTTATCTTTTTTTTCTTTATCTTTTTTTTCTTTATCTTTTTTTTCTTCCATCTTTTTTCTTCCATCTTTTTTCTTCCATCTTTTTTCTTCCATCTTTTTTCTTCCATCTTTTTTCTTCCATCTTTTTTCTTCCATCTTTTTTCTTCCATCTTTTTTCTTCCATCTTTTTTCTTCCATCTTTTTTCTTCCATCTTTTTTCTTCCATCTTTTTTCTTCCATCTTTTTTCTTCCATCTTTTTTCTTCCATCTTTTTTTCCTTTTTCATTTCCTCTGCTTTTTTTCCTCCTTCGTTTCCTCTTTTTCGTTTCCTTTTTTTCTTCTTCAGTAATTTTATGTTTAAACTCGGTGTGTTCTCATTGTTTAAGGGTAAATTGAATTAAATACAGTATCACCCATAAACGAGTTCATTACATTTATTTTTTCTTTTTTTTTTTTTTCTTTTCTTAAATCAAAGTGTCAATTTTCATATTATTTAAGTTTAATAACATAAGATTTTATTTTGGAAACATAAGCAATAAAAGCAGTTATTATCCGGTTTCATTATTGTCCAAAATATCACTCGCAATAAATTCGATTCTAGATTTCATATATGTTGTAATTTGGTTTAAAGAAAAAAAGTCGTCTCTTTTTTTCTTCTTTCCTTTACACATCTTTTTGGGACCGGGGTGGGGGTGGTTTGGGTTTCTAAACTTCCCTATACAACCTGGACCGACGATTTTATTTTATTTTTTTTTATTTTATTTTATTTATTTATTATTTTTTTTTATTTTTTTTTTTTTTGCAATGTAAGCAAAAGAAAAATTAGCCATGTTTTTAATGTGTAAATTTTACAAATAAAGTCGGAGCGCACAACGCCCGAAACGTCGTGAATATGGCAATAAAGATGAACAATAGTCCAAACGGTGAAAATAGTTACAATGCCTCATCTCGAAAATGTAGGCAGATACAGAATAATATGGGTTAATAAGGGGAATCGGTGTTTTTATACTGTTGTTCACCAAATAGAGTGGTTAAGAGCAACTCAAGTTAGTGTTACTGAACGAGGGTATTGTAACGGCGTAAAAGGTGGAAATATTATGCGCATATGTATGATAGATAACAGTTGACCCTTGACTTCAAGAGGTTAATTTCGTAATGATCGAGAAAACATCCTCCTCATGAGTCGGTTCCACAAAGTTAAAAAAAAAAAAAAAAAAAAAAAAGGTAAAAAAAAGCTGTATGAGTAGAACTTCCTCCTTACCAGTGGAATACGGGGAAAATAAGGATGATTCAACCCTGTGTACGTGGCATGGCTGGTCTTAGCTGTGAAGGTCTGAACTGGTGAAATTAAGGAATGTAGCTCGTCTGAAAATACCGACAGCGCAGAAAAAGTGCAGCAGTTTTCTTTTTGTGTATTCATTTATGGGCAATACTGTAGCTTTCTCTTCGCTCTGTCTTTAGTTAAATGTTTATTGGCCAAAGGTTTGGAGAAAGCCAACATCAGCCAAAAGCCAGACTCTCTGGCTTGCAAGTCCAGTTTGCTGATGATCATTCTACAGTAAGCGGACGTATGCGTGAATAATGTCGGAATCCTTGTTATCCGTAAAGTAGCCTCTCTTCAGTTTACGGATTTTCATTAAGATCGAATTTTGAAAAACTTATTTTTATTTTTCAGTGTGGCACGCGAGCCATTTTTAGGAAGACTGGCGTCATCGTCTTCCCGATTTTTCCAACAATTAATGCGCTCAAATGAAGCTATACAGCACTAAAGAGATAGACAGATCTCCACCTCTCTTGTTCTCAACCCCCCTCTCTCTCCCTCTCTCAAATACACGCTGCCATCTTTTTCCTTTCTTTCAGTCACTGTTCCCTTTCTTTCAGTCACTGTTCCCTTTCTTTCAGTCACTGTTCCCTTTCTTTCAGTCACTGTTCCCTTTCTTTCAGTCACTGTTCCCTTTCTTTCAGTCACTGTTCCCTTTCTTTCACTTTCTACCTCCTCTCTCTCGCTCTCTCCTCCTCTCTCTCGCTCTCTCCTCCTCTCTCTCGCTCTCTCCTCCTCTCTCTCGCTCTCTCCTCCTCTCTTTCGCTCTCTCTCGCTCGCTCTCCCAGCCTCCTCGCTCTCTCTCCTCCTCCTCCTTATCTTCTCTCTCCTCCTCCTCCTTATCTTCTCTCTCCTCCTCCTCCTTATCTTCTCTCTCCTCCTTATCTTCTCTCTCCTCCTCATCTTCTCTCTCCTCCTCATCTTCTCTCTCCTCCTCATCTTCTCTCTCCTCCTCCTCTTCTCTCCTCTTCCTCCTCTTCTCTCCTCTTCCTCCTCTTCTCTCCTCTTCCTCCTCTTCTCTCCTCTTCCTCCTCTTCTCTCCTCTTCTCTCTCCTCCTCCTCCTTCTATCTCTCTCTCCTCTATCACTCGCTTTCATTTGCTTTCTCTGACGTAATAATGTCGTTTTTAACGTCAAAAAACGACATTATTACGTCATTATTTTTGCACCAACCTAATAAAAGTGCATATGTATAAAAAGAGATCAGTAAGATTGTAGCTTTATACGGAGGTATAAGATTAATTTCGATCTGATATGTTCTATATTATTAATATTCACTGAATTAAGTGCATTAAAAAGGAAGGGGATTACACTGAAAAATAAATATATACTATGTAAAATAATTATTTTTTTCCCCCTGATGAAACTGCCGGCTTACTACGTGTGTATATAAACACACAAGCTTGCTAACCAATCTTTTGATGACGTAAATAGGGCTTCTACTACCTTGACCTCAGATAAGTGATTCGGAGATGATTGCGCGTATAATTCTAAATTGATTCATTTAATTATATTGGATGGAAAATTTATAAACAAGTATTACAAACTCAATAGCATCATCATTTTCGTTGTCGTTTACTTATAAAGCCTAAGACTGGGAACAAAACGACAAGTACGAGGCACCTAGTGAGGATCAAACTAAATAAAATTGATCTCCAAGTCCAACTTGTTGACCATTATATCGCAATGCAGCGTCCAGATTATTTACGAAGCGAATCTAAATTTTGGCACAAGGCTGTAACTGGATACATTCATTGAGGATCGAACTCACAACTCTGTTGCAATAAGATCGGCATGCTTTACACCACGACTTCACTATCCGTCCCCACAAAATAGTTACAATTATTATGCGTATGTAGTAGACTATTTACATCATTCGGACTATTGTTACCATATTTATCACAACGTTTTGGCCGTTGTATGCTCCGGCCTTCTTCAGGTGGTTGGAATGTCGTACTGAACCCTTTATTTCGTTCACTGGGGTAGACTGTTCTAGTTCCACGTGCCATGTTTTAATGGATGGCAGTTATCAGTTATCTCCTGTTAATTCCTCTCTACGAGTTCTCCACTGCCTTAACCAGGTATTGAACTCACACTCTTTGGGTCCTGTCACTGGATCTAACCAACGCCTTTATCCACTGTGTCATGTATCCTTGAGCGTACAACGGCCTAAACGTTTTAATAAATATGGCGACAAAGATGAGAACAATAGTCCGAATAATGTAAATAGTGTACATAATACCTCAGCTCAGAAATATAGACAGATAATGTAGGTAGTAGATTTAACAATTATTATAGGACAACATTAGTAAAATAAAACATTACTATCCCATATTAACTGTGACATAGCAAACCCCTCTTTTAAAATTTAATTTTTATATAATATTCGTGATCACAGTCACTTATGCGATCATATATCTTTCGATACATAACTGACGAGGTAGAGATTTTTTCCCGCAGTAGGTTGCC
>OZ010583.1:33669636-33717136 GCA_963932145.1 Acanthosepion lycidas | reverse complement strand
TAAAATGAAATCAATTAGGTTATTTCTAGGTCGTTTATTTAGGGGATACGCTCTTTGTAATGATCTTTTAAAACATTTTGTGGATAGAACTAAAAAAGGGTGGAGCACAGGTTTACAGTTCCCTATATTTCGATCGGCTATAGGAACTTGGCGGGAAACTTCGTTACATACTTTGCTCTCTCGCTTACCCCCCCACCACTGCTTCCCCCAAAAAAGAAAACCGATTTTGAAGAAGGACAATGATTCTGTGTTGCTAACAACCTGTCTGCCACTTTTAGAATATATAATGTCTATTGTATTTAGCCAGAAAGCATTTGTAAATCCCTTGAAAGCACATGTTCGACGAATGGTCATCGATTATACGTGTTTGTATGTTCGTTCATTCACTTTTTTCTCTGTCATTCAATCTTTTGTTCATTCATCAATAATTCTTTTGTAATTTAGTCTCTCTCTTTCTTCCTCTCTCTTGTTCTATAGCTCATCTCTCTGTTTATTCTTTTTTCTGTTGCTCTCTCATATATATATATATATATATATATATAAAAACATACACACTCTGTTTTGTTTTTTGTTTCTCTTTTATGCTCTATATTTGTCTTACTTTCTTTCTCTCTTGCTTTCACTTATTTCTCTCTTGTTTTCTCTTGTATTCTCTCTTGTATTCTCTCTTGTTTTCTCTTGTATTCTCTCTTGTCTTCTCTCTCGTCTTCTCTCTCATATTCTCTCTTGTCTTCTCTTATATTCACCCTCATTCTCTCTTGTCTTCTCTCATATTCTCTCTTGTCTTCTCTCATATTCTCTCTTGTCTCCTCTCATATTCTCTCTTGTCTCCTCTCATATTCTCTCTTGTCTCCTCTTATATTCTCTTGTCTCCTCTTATATTCTCTTGTCTCCTCTTATATTCTCTTGTCTCCTCTTATATTCTCTCTTGTCTCCTCTTATATTCTCTCTTGTCTCCTCTTATATTCTCTCTTGTCTCCTCTTATATTCTCTCTTGTCTCCTCTTATATTCTCTCTTGTCTCCTCTTATATTCTCTCTTGTCTCCTCTTATATTCTCTCTTGTCTCCTCTTATATTCTCTCTTGTCTCCTCTTATATTCTCTCTCTTATTCTCTTATATTCTCTCTCTTATTCTCTCTTGTCTTCTCTTATATTCTCTCTCTTATTCTCTCTTGTCTTCTCTTATATTCTCTCTCTTATTCTCTCTTGTCTTCTCTTATATTCTCTCTCTTATTCTCTCTTGTCTTCTCTTATATTCACTCTTGTCTTCTCTCTTGTCTTCTCTTATATTCACTCTTGTCTTCTCTCTTGTCTTCTCTTATATTCACTCTTGTCTTCTCTCTTGTCTTCTCTCATATTCACTCTTGTCTTCTCTCATATTCACTCTTGTCTTCTCTCATATTCACTCTTGTCTTCTCTCATATTCACTCTTGTCTTCTCTCATATTCACTCTTGTCTTCTCTCATATTCACTCTTGTCTTCTCTCATATTCACTCTTGTCTTCTCTCATATTCACTCTCATATTCACTCTTGTCTTCTCTCATATTCACTCTCATATTCACTCTTGTCTTCTCTCATATTCACTCTCATATATTCACTCTCATATATTCACTCTCATATATTCACTCTCATATATTCACTCTCATATATTCACTCTCATATATTCACTCTCATATATTCACTCTCATATATTCACTCTCATATATTCACTCTCATATATTCACTCTCATATATTCACTCTCATATATTCACTCTCATATTCTCTCATATATTCACTCTCATATATTCACTCTCATATTCTCTCATATTCTCTCATATATTCACTCTCATATTCTCTCATATATTCACTCTCATATTCTCTCATATATTCACTCTCATATTCACTCTCATATTCACTCTCATATTCTCTCATATTCACTCTCATATTCTCTCTTGTCTTCTCTTATCTTACTCTCTCCTGTTCTACCACTTTTTGACTATAGCACCCACCCCCGCTCACTATTTTCTTCTTTCCATCTTTTAACCGTTTTTTCTGTATCTTTCTCTTTCTTGCCTGCTTTCACCCTCTCTCATTTTTATCATCTCATTTTTCTTACTAATTTCCAAAAACTAAATGTATGGGTCTTCACTGTGGAGCAGGACTTGCATACATAATAGGACAACCATGATGAAGACGGTTCTCACTGGGTGTTCCATAATTGTAACATTGTGTGGCAGACTAATCGAAGATCGTTCTACTAAAATAAGCACCTAACATATCTGCTACTTTATTCTAATTCCTATATGAAAAGTAGCTGTCAAAAATGACCAGATGACTGATATATTCCTTGGCAGTTGTGTCAGGAATCTCTGTAGAGCATTTGCTCTCTGTGAAGAAAACTATATTCGCTAAATTATAGGTCTATCTAATGGTCATATGTAAAAATATGAATAAAAAAATGTCGAACCAGGTTGATTTTTGTAATTTATCAGTTCTCATACATATGGTGTTTGTGTTTATATAGTTTTAATATTATTATTATATTTTAATGTATTATACATACGTATATAATATATATATATATATATTCTTAAATTATTATATACACACTTGCTGGAGTGTGTGTAAATGTGACTGTTGCAGCCACAGCAAGAATAAAATAAAATCCAGAGTAATAATAGGCTTTTAATTAAATAAAAACCCTGTATCACACACATTCTGAATAAATTAACTTTCTCTCTCACACACTCTCTCACACTCTCTCTCTCTCTCTCTCTATATATATATATATATATATATATATAGAGAGAGAGAGAGAGATGGTGGAGAGAAAGATGGACAAACTCAATAGACACAGAATGTCTACATACTTTAATAATATATATAGAGACAGACATGTAATTTTATGGGAGAATGACTTTCTATATATCAGACAAATCTTAAGAAATTGGTAAATAAGTGTAAAAATTATGTGTCAAGTTTCATCCTCTGTTATATTTACATATGTATTTATATGTGTATGCGTATGTATAGTATATATACGAGTGTGTATATGTATGTATAATATACATACGCGTGTGTATACGTGTAAGTATTGTATATACACGTGTATGTATGTATGTATGTATCTAAGTAAGGTATACATATGTATGTATATTATGTATACGTGTGTGTTTTTATGTATAATATGTGTGCGTATATATATATATATATATATAGATAGATAGATAGATATATCCGTTTGATATATGATGTATATACTCGTGGTTGAGTGTATGTATGTATGATATATACACGTAGTGGCGTAGCTAGAGTAAACGCCACCCGGGGCGGTCCTCTCAAATGTCACCCAAATGACCCCGATTCACCCTATGCTGAATGGTTAGCTGTAGCTAAATTTTCATACATGCTCTACCTCTACTTTACTCTACTGACCGGTACGTTACTGTTTACATGTATGATCCAAGACAAAATCCAATACCACAAAATAATCAGTTCAAATTAAAAGATTTTTAAAATGTAACTGTTCACTTTCAGAACAACTAAATACAAAACACGGCAATACACAAAAGAATGACATTTGATACTATGGTCTTAGAATGAATGTTTTCTTGTTTTCATTGTGGCAAACTGGTCAATGACATCGTCAAAATCTGTTTGTTTTGTAAGCTCATTTTCAATGGACAGCACAGCCAGATTCGACAGTCTCGACTGGCTCATGGTTGACGTAATTTTCTATTGCTAATTTTCCGGTGTCCAATTTTCTGTTGCATCATTTTCTGGGTATCACTTAATTATCAATGATGTTTGAAATTGAAAGTATTTTTCTTGACAAAAATGTTCTATTTAATTTTTAAGCATTTTTCGGAACATTGTAAATCAACTGCATTCTTTTAAAGGTTACCTAGAGAATTTATGCAAAGTTTATTTTTTTGTTTTTCTTTATACAATTAAATTAAATTTACATCGTATTTTGATGTTATTATGATTTTAGTTTTAGTGATAATTTAAAAACAATAAATATTTATCATTAGTATCAATAATGGAAAATTAAGTTAAAAATTTAAAAGAATCGTTTTTGGAATCGGAAAATTTCAAAATAGGCACAAATTTTTCCGATACCCTAAAAAGTTCCGATTCTCGATTCCGATTAATCGTCCCAACACTAGTAGATATATTCAAAAGTATATCGCTCACTCAATGGAAAATTGTATCTCAGCGAATTGATACACAGGCAAGACTGAAATTGTTGCACTTTTGGCTTCGTATTTCGCTTTGTTGTTATTAATGATGCAGAGTTAAAACACCATATCATCCGATAAAATGTTACAACAATGTCTCTTGTTAGTAACCAAGATTGTAGCAACTGAAACACATGAAAGCTGAAAACATTGCTATTTTTCCTACTCACAAATTTCCCGACAATTTATTAGAAAATCTGACTAGGGGGGGGGGGTCATAAATTATTTCTGGGGTGGGGCGGTCATATGCCCGCCTGCGAAACCGTGTCTCCTCCACTGTTTTCAGACTATTTTTGGCACCTTAGCCTAGTTGAAAAATTTTGTTGGGGGTGACATTGTATACAGTGTAACTCGGATATAAGAGAGTTGTCGGGACCGGAGAAGAAGACCAAACCCGGATATAAGAGACTATTTTGTTTAGGTAAGTATGGCTCTAATTTGGGACCAGAGAAAATCTCTTATATCCCGGTTACAATATATATATATATATATATATATATATATATATATAATATGGAAAAGGTTATAGTTATTCCAACGAGAGAAAAATTTATATTTAAAAAAAATAAAAATAAAAAAAAATAACGTTTGCGCTTTGTCTCTTATATAAGTAAATTTATAATATTTATGCTCTGTAGATTTACATTGAGTACTGCTTTGTAAAAATGAAAATATTAATAAGAACACCGGATTATATATGTTACAGTTCTTTCTCTTTATTACATATATATATATATATATATATTTCGTTATAAAAATTAAATCTGTCATGTGGTTGCCGTTACAATAAGGCGTCCCCAAAATTTGTCTATAACTCGAGGGGTCATTTCATGTGAAATGACAACAATTAATCGTTCCATAAATCGTGGGCGATAACTGTTTACCTTTAATTTCAGGTATATCCCCCCCCACACACACACACAGAAAAATCGCGTGGTTTCGAATGAGTTAATGGGGGGGGCAATTCTCTTTCTGTTGCATTTTTAGCGATTTGTTGTTCTCCACATTTAAATCGCATCCAATTCATGTTGGAAAGTGAAAATGAAATCAAACAAAAAATGCCATTAGATGTAGATTTCGAAAATAAAAACACATTTTGAGTTGTTTTTACTCTCACTTTTATTATAAACCTACAAATGTATCAGATCATCTTGCCGCACACTGTGTATACATAAATACACACACACACACACATATCTCATTCCGTTTAGATATGTTCATTTTTTTATCTGTATGTTTATTTTTTTATGTTACTTTTTTTTTATTTCAAGATTTTTCTCTTCATTCATCATTTTAAACTTTTCAACTTCGCTTATGATAGTTAAAGCTAAGTCATGTTTTCGGTTGGATTTTTCATTTCAAGTTCAAGTTGATTCTACCTTTTTTCAGGCAGTATTAAAAAAAATTAATGAAAAAAAAAAACTAAACAAAAAAACTCCCAAACTTGTACGCTTCCTGAGAATTCATTGTTTTTTTTGTTTTTTTTCACGTTTTTTTTTTTTTTTTGTCACGTTCTTTTTTTTTTTTTTTTTTTTTTTTTTTCACGTTTTTTTTTGGGGGGGGTGGGTCACGTTTTTTGTTTTGTTTTGTTTTTTTCACGTTTTTTGTTTTGTTTTGTTTTTTTCACGTTTTTTGTTTTGTTTTGTTTTTTTCACGTTTTTTGTTTTGTTTTGTTTTTTTCACGTTTTTTGTTTTGTTTTGTTTTTTTCACGTTTTTTGTTTTGTTTTGTTTTTTTCACGTTTTTTGTTTTGTTTTGTTTTTTTCACGTTTTTTGTTTTGTTTTGTTTTTTTCACGTTTTTTGTTTTGTTTTGTTTTTTTCACGTTTTTTGTTTTGTTTTGTTTTTTTCACGTTTTTTGTTTTGTTTTGTTTTTTTCACGTTTTTTGTTTTGTTTTGTTTTTTTCACGTTTTTTGTTTTGTTTTGTTTTTTTCACGTTTTTTGTTTTGTTTTGTTTTTTTCACGTTTTTTGTTTTGTTTTGTTTTTTTCACGTTTTTTGTTTTGTTTTGTTTTTTTCACGTTTTTTGTTTTTTGTTTTTTTCACGTTTTTTTTTTCACGTCATTTGTTTTTTTGTTTTTTTGTTTTTTTTTCACGTTTTTTCTTTCACGTTTTTTTCGCATTTTTTTTTTTTTTTTTTTTTTTCGCATTTTTGGCTGCTGTAATTCTTAAAACCAATCTTAAATACAACAATTTGCATACTTTTTCTACTACCATTACAACCAATAATGATCATTACAATGTTGATGATGGAAAACTGATGTGACTTGCTGTTACTTGATCTCTAGCAGCTCTCATCCCATTTTACCGATGGTCATTCTCAACGATTCAAAAATAAAATAAAATAAAATGATGAATTAAATAAATATTTACCGATTTTATGACCATCTATTAATTCTCTAATTTTATTAGCGAAGCTGAAATCCTCAAAAAAAATATCCCCTGCTTTACAATGGTGAGATGATGAAACGTTTTCGACCCTTCCCAACACGCACACACACACATATTGAAATCCTTCTTTTTTGTTAAATTTGGAGAAGGAGAACGGGGTGAGAAATTTTCACCAACCCACCTCTCCAACCCGTCGTACATTCGACATGATCCAGAATTACTACTAGTTTTTATTTGACTGTAGTGAACATCCCCGTTCTTAATAACTTTGCTATTTCTACTACTATTGATAAATCTCAACTACGACTATTTCTCTATTTAATAGTACCGTCATTTTTACTACAACAACAAAATCCCGATTGTGACAATCAATGTTCAGTCTACTCTATAATCAGCTATTATGAACCGAAAATAATATTGTTTATGTTCCTTCGCTAATATAAAACAATAGAGTATTTCAGAGTTACCACTTTCCTGTAGTGTAAACGAATATTCTTTAATTTTAATTATGTTCTCAAAATGTCTTTTGTTTTGAATTTTCTAGGTTGAAGCTTACCACTCAGAACATCTAAGGAATTACCCTGTTGTATTATCCGTCTACACCCAACAAGGACTTTTTTACCATTTCTCTTCAAATGGTTCACCGGATAAGATCTTCCTAATCGTCCTCTTCAACAATTTAGGTCTGTCCCAATTCTAGGGATCATTTCACCTACAGGGATTTTACACACACCCACATACATACACATATATTTGAAATTATGAAGAATTGAATTTAAAAAAAAAACAAACAAAACATAAAATAAAAAAACTAAAAAAAAAAACTCCGATAAACCGTAGAGAAAAACGATTTTAAAACGAAGGGTGAAAAAAATTAATAAAACGACACTTGGTCGTTTATATGAATTTACGCGACTTGATTTTTGGGTGATATTTTTTAAACCCGTTTTACGTCTAAATGAAAAGGATCTGTCTCGCTGTTTACTTATTCAACTACCAGTGTACTATTCATTCAATCGCCTTTTTGCTCTGTCATTCATTCATACATGACTCATCATACACTAACCAATCAACGAGGAATTGTACACTAGACATCAGTTTTTTGTCATCGGGAGAGAAAAAAAGAAAAAAAACAGAAAAAAACGAGACAAAAGCCGGCATCCATAAAGGGAGATATATATATAAAAACACAAACAAGCCTTATCAGTTTATAATACGTATTATTTTCATCTATACTTTCAATTTCTCCACTATTACGAATGTATACAAATGTCTATCAGGAAAATAAAACCGTGGCAGCGTACTCAGCATGTCCCTTTTTTAAGTGCTTTTACCAAACATCAAACAAAGGACAAACGGTGAAATCTTCCATATACCAACACTTGGAATATAATATTTACCAAAAAATATACCAACAATAAGGATTTTTGTATAGTAATAATGGATTACGTTGGGGATGATATAATGATTGTTAAAAAAGAAAAGAAAGAAAATTTTTCCTGTAAATTTATTTAAAAACAAAAAAAAAAAATTATAAATAAATGAATTCTTCTCCCAAAAAATAAATAGATAATAAAATCAGGAAATGTTGACAAAATTTTGGTCACTTTCTCAAACCTGGAATCGCTATTGTTACATAATGTCGAGACAGAAAGTTATTAAAAAAAGAGAACGGAGAAAGTCTATGCTATACCTAACGAAGAAAAAGGCATTTAAGTCGACATCTCGTCGATATTAAAAACGTTCCATACAAAAAAAAAAAAAAAAATTTGCATACAATAACTAAGTGCGCGCGTCATCTTTCTTTCTTCCCACCACCCACAAAACATCTATAATAGAGTGTATTCAATTCCTATATAGTGCCGGCCCACGTGGTACAAACTCCCAATCGGTAATAATAATAATAATAACAAGGATTTAAATTTAGGTCAAAGATTACGTAAAAAATAGTTTTAGGGATAACAATCTAATTATTATATTCACAAGAGAAAAATAATCAACGTGTTTAAATTTTAAACATTTCATTCATTTGCATTTTTTTTTTAATTTAAGCTTTTTCCATGCATTTAGAACGACTGATTGTTATTCACTAAATAAATAATTTTACAAATAATATAAAAAATAACGATTATCACAGCGGTAATTCTTTTAAATCGTTTAAATTTAACCTCCATTACATTATAAAAATTCCACTATATTCTCTGCAAGGCATTTCCTATTATCAGCAAGAGCTTTTTTTGCATTACTAGCCTTAAATTTATATATATATATATATATCTTGAGAAAAAGAGAGAGAGATAACTTGAAAGTCGCATATATGCACAAAGATAAATAAATAGTAAATACACAAGGCAAATTCATATTTACGTACCTGACCAAACAACGTCGAGATATATATATATATATATATATATATATCCTGCACAAGATACGTTTACAGTTGTGTCATATGTTTACGCATACATAAAGAAGGCATGTTATTAATTTAATGAAATGCTACCTAACATCCATCCAGTTTGACGTCTCTATACCTTTTCTTCAATCCATCCGTCACTAACCATCCAACTATCTGTCCATCCATTTCTCCTTGCACCTCACATCTAACGTGCGCGTCTGTCTTCCTCTCTTTCTCTCTTACCCTGTAAACATACATACACACACACACACACACTCGTTTCTCTCTCTCTCATATATATATATATATATATATATATATATATATATATTAAATTATCGTTGCATTTTTTGTTTGTTGGTTTTTCTTTTTTCATTTTTAAGTTATCTCCGGTGTTATCAATATATAAGTAAGAAATTGATTTAACCTCACATACCTCTAAATTAGTAATATATACAACCCAACCATATACCGAAACATAACCCCCACCCACCCAAACAACTAACCAGTACATTCCTACACGCACATACATATCCCTCAGCATACATACATACATACATACATACACACATAATATATATGTATATATGTATATATATATATATGTATATATGATATGTATATATATATATATATATCTATATATATAAATATATGGAAACCCAACCGTGCCAATGTTAGGTCATGAAGAAACAAAACGTAAGAACTTTATCATTGATAGTATGCACCTTTACCTATTTGCTGGTTGGTGCTGCTGTCTTTGATGCTCTCGAATCAGAATTCGAAAGTGAAATGAAACGAAATTTACAAAATGAGGAATCAAAACTTTTGATTAAATATAATATCTCGCAGGAGGATTTTGATATTCTTACCAAGAACGTCATAAAGTCTGTACCTCTGAAGGCTGGAATTCAGTGGAAATTTGCAGGAGCGTTTTACTTTGCGACCACAGTCATTACAACGATAGGTAAGTAACACTTATTATTGTTATTATTATTTTTCCCAATTTGAATTTTCTGATGGGTTATAATTTTTAACTTAATAATGAAATAAACTCCCTGTGAATTCCATGGCTATAAAGTACCTGTAGAAAGACCCCCTAGAGTATCGTTAAATATTTCAGCATAACAACTTTAACAAAGTATTACAATGACAATCAGAAGTATAAATACAGGTCGTTATTTAAAGTAAAAGGGTACAAATGAAAAGATTAAAAACTGTCATTTCACTGAAGCAGACGTTAAACGCATGTGTGCGTTATTGTCTTCTTTATTTTACATTTCTTTCTTTATTATGTATGTTTTGTTTTTTGTCTCACTAAAATCAAACAATGCTTCTGATATATTGTTTTGTTTTCATTCGTCTTTCCTCGCAATCAAAACGGCATGGTCCATTATTTATCTCGGGTAATGGTAGGGCGTAACGCACGTGCTAACTAACATACTAATTAACAGCGGACCAAGCAGAGTTTTAATACGATGATAATGTTGCCATAGCAACGTGTGTAGCGTAAAGTAAGGGACAAGGTAGAAACACAGACTCGGCATTTTTTAAATCAGCGCCGGCTTTACCTAGTAGCAAAAATAGAACATGCTATTTCATGTTCGATGGCCTTTGATTAAATATTTTCAAGCTGTCTGATGAAATCGGCACCTTACATTGTTAATGTTTAATTGTCGGAGTGGGAGGGAAGAGCTTGTATCTTTTAATTATTCATCACTTCAAGTAACATTTCAAACCCGTTAAATCTACTCAACAAATATCTCGTTAAAAACGTTTGACTCGTGTTTTATTTTTATTTTTTTTGTTCTTTTTTTATGTTCATAGAATTTTAAAATTTACCTGTTTTATAAGCTCTATCATTAGGCTAGTATATAATTTATAATTTCATGTATTTTTTAAAAAATTTAATGCCCCTTTATAACAATTGTTAGAGGCCGCGCACTAGATTAATTAATCCAGCTGTTTTAAACCCGACTCTATACAAAGATATACATTTTCCTTGCAACCAAGACTATACGACCGAGAGCCATGTTTCTAGCGTGCACATGTGAGAAAGCATGTGGAGTAGTTAAAATAATAAATAAAACCAATGCAAATGAGGAAGCTATGAAGAATAGGTCTTTGTTGAATTCTCTGCTGCTGTCTCCAAATAATTTTGCTTTCCCATATACACTTTTAAGACTGGGTATATAATTCATTTAAAAGTTGTAGAACTTAAACTGACATCACACACTCATTCAAAGTGTTATAATTTTATTTTAAGCAATTATTTAATTCCAGTGTGTACAGGAAGTAACAGTAAACCTTAATCTACGGTGGGTGTCCAAAACATTTTCTCTTCCAAAGGTCGGCGGTGGGGTGTCGAAACGCGCATGCGCGTTCGTCTGTAAACATGGCTGTTTAGAAATTGTAATATAAAATCATTGTATTTTTTATTTCTTAATAGGAACGAAAATACATCATTTTTCTAAAGTCATTGTGCATATAGGTTTACTGTATATACCAGTTTCAGGTGGGGTCTGTCAGGGTATATATACGCACTCAGTATTTTTATTTACTTTTTTTGTGTTGTCTGATGATTAAATGATGATGAAAAACAAAACACTTTTACTTTGTTATGCAAGAATATTAAACCTGTAATAAAGTGAAAGTTGCCCCAGATTGAGGCTTGGGAACTATGGGCAGCCTACGCAAGCGGGTCTGAAACATGAAAGGGTATATAATAAAAAAATAAAACTCTCTTTTATTTTGTTAAGTTCTATTTAAGTTATATTTACCGCGCCCGTAAAATGAAAAAATACTCTCCTAAAAACAAATGATTTATAATAGTAAATGTTTACGAGAAATAAAAGAAACTTTTTTTCATTATTGATTTTTTTTTTTTTTTTTTTTTTTTTTTTAATTAATGCAATTGACAAAACGCTAAATTGTTAATACAACAAATAAATTACAACTAAAGATCGTGGCTGTAAAATAAATTCATTAAAGATATATATATCCGATGCCCGTTTGATTATTACAACACAATTTTGTTCTCCGAAGCATTATTACTAGTAGTCTAATAATTTCTTATTTTTCTTAGTTTAGAGACGTGAAATTTTGTAATGTCTAATAAATATATATATATATATATATATATATATATATGGGGGAGATTATAGTTGTTCCAACAAGAGTAAAGTGTATGTATTAAAGAGAAGAGAGAAACAGCAAACGTTTTTAGTTATAATGTGGATTTTTAAAAATATATATTATACTTTAGGTTTATATGTGTGTGTGTGTGTGTGGCTGGCTTGTGCGTACTGCCCCCTCCCCAAACGGGGGAGCTTGATTGGAGGCCTCGGGCAGTGCTTTGTGACCCTTGCTATCTTATCAACATTTGCATTTTTCTACCTACATTTATATACGTTACAAATTAAAGTAAACTAAAAACCCAATTCACTATTAAAGGATGAAACATTTTCGCGGCTTTTGACGTCTTTCCAGATTCTTTTGTTTTTTGTTTCTTTCGTCCAGACTGATAAATTTGTTTTATCATGCTATTTATGCATTTTTATCCATAATGTTGAATGAGTTAAAATTATACAACTTTTTTAACAATATATATATATATATATATATATATAAAGTTGATATTAAAAAAAAATGCCGCAAAACATTATTTAAGACGGAATGTTCCATTATAACATGTATGTCTCTAATTCGTATTTAGATACATTGTATTTATTTTCAATTTTCCGAATTGAATTGCTCACCGATGTTGCATATGATCCATTATTGTACATAATTAGGTTACCATTTTTTTTTTTTATTATTTTATATGTATACTATAAGGTTGGTGCAAAAATAATGTCGTTTTCTCACATATATTACTATGTGAGAAAACGACATTATTTTTTTTTGCACCAACCTAATACCTTATGAAAATTGAGATGTAGTAGAGTGGTGAGGGCGTATCATAGATTGAGGCGAGGGGAAGACACACTTGCACCGGCAAGTTAGGAAATCAGATGTTAAGTTGTAAAAATTCTTCATTCTCACATTTTTATGTGATCCTCTTATAAAAAAAAAAAAAAAAAAAAAGAAAAATTAACTACTGGGGGACACATTATCCTGCTATAAGAACATTGTTTTGATTTTTAAATAAAGATTTTTCCTTTCTTCCTTTTCTGAATGAGACAATAGACTTTTCCCACATCTAAGACTTGAATAAAACTTTTAAACGCTAAATTATTCGATGGGAAAAATAAGTTTTCTTATTCATCGTCAAAATTTATAGCAGCAATGATTTTTAGACATATGCTCAGCTCAGTAGCATTGTTACAAATTTGGTCTTCTGTTTATCAGATTCGGTAAAACCGGGTGGGTTGAAGCACACTTGTCTATGCCCCACTATAACAACGTGGATCATATATATATATATATATATATATATATATATATGATTTTTGAAAACCTAATTTTGAAGCTAATTTGACTGCAGGAAATAGATATATAATTTGCTCAACGGCGTATGCAGGGCCAGCAGTACATAAGGTAATTTTATATCTCGTATATGATGCGATCCTCTTTAAATTACCTTCAAATTAGGTCTTCAAAAGTAGCATAGTACGCGAGTATATACGATATGTACTGCTTGGTAATGTAATAGTGATTTTAAAATTATCACGCAAAGTCGACTACTGAAAGGTAATAATAAGTTTAGCTTTTATGTATCTTTGCAATTACGCTTCACACGATAGCGGTCGCAATTGTCTGGAGCTGAAATGAAGAAATTTGGGGGAGGGCTGAGAACGATCCCCGGGAGGTAAACAAGGTAGAGAGAAGAAAGGGCTGCAGAAACATCCTTTCTCTTTTTATCTCCCCGACTCACCCTTACAATGTTATGAGCAAGAGTAAGAATGGGAGACGAAACGAGTCTTTATATCTTGACTGAGAGCAAAAAAGGACGCTATTATTTTCACTAGAATTCATTCATCGCTACTATTTCTGACGTATCTGAAGCCTAAAAAATTAAGTTGTAATATAGTAGGAGCGAATGAACCATTGGAGATATGTAAACAGTAATAATAAGAATAGTAATGCCTTTGTTTCATTAGCCATTTTCTTTTTTTTTTTTTTTTTTTTATATATATATATATATATATCTTATACTTTGACAAAAATTATCCCTGGCGTTGTACAATTAGACAGATCGACGAGAAATAGTCGCTTTTTTCATCATCATTACATTATTATTATTATTATTATGATATTGTTATTATTACGACTATTGTTGTTATTATTACGACTACTATTATTATTATTACTACTACTACTAGATCAAGCACTCCAGATCACGAATATTAAAAAAAAATTACTCTTCATAATAGTTAATAGGGTGGTGTAGCAGTTTGCTATGTAAATTAATTTCAAACTGATCCCTCTACGGAAGCCAAAACAAATAGGCCCATATGACGTGACTTTTTCGAGTTAAAAAAATAAAATAAAATATATATCTTTTATTTTTATTTTTAATTCGTAACTGGGATGCTTAATCGATAATGTATGAAATAAAAAAGAACTCCAGATATAATTGTTAGTAGTTTCTCCATTTCGTTAGTTTACACGCCTTTCCCGCCTCTTGAATATAAGTAGAGGTTTCCCTTATTTCCTATTTCGAATTGGATTACCGGTTCCTTCTAAAGTCTTCTCTTTAACTATCACTAGCGGAACGTAAACAAAGCTATTTCTAAAATAGTAATGGATTTTATTACCATTAAGCAATAAAAATATGTCGGATTAAAAAAATAGAATCATTACTATATAAGAAATATAAATGGAAATATTTAATAGGAGTAGATGGATTCGCTTATCACCCGATTCACACTCCTTCCCCATCTATTGAACATGAGTAGTGTTTTATCCTTTGTTATCTGTTTAGAATTGGGTTTCCGGTTCCTTCTATAAAGTCTTTTCATTCTCTTTCACGTACAGTAACTCCTTGCATCTTAGTGGAATTATCAATTTGCTTGGTGTGAAATGATTAAAAAGAAAAAAGACTACGAATTTAATTTCATTTTTTTTATTTTATTTTATGTTATTTATTTTTTAGAAATTACGTCGTATGAACATCTTTTGTTTCGGCTTTCGTAGGTAGAACGATTTACAATGAGATCTGACATATCTGTAGAGGACTGTATGGTGGGTCTGAGTGTTGTTGAATTAGGAAGACGTGCTGTTTATTCCTGCTAGATGGTCCAACTACAAGAAAATGGCGGGCTCAGGTCGAGTCCAACCGAAAATGTAAATAAAACAAACAAGACCGATGTATATATATCAACAAATATAGGGTGACCCCCAAAAATGGGAATTTTTGAAGTGCGTATTGCCAGACATGAGCAAGTGGCAACACTGCGAGACAGTGACCTTGAACAAACATTTCGCCATTTAGAATTCGAAATGAAATTCACAGTATCCCAGCTGAGATGTTTGCAGCAGTCAATGAGGAATCTCAACAGATTTCAAGAATGCATTCGTACAGGAGGACGCCATCTACAGGACGTAAATTTAAAAAAAATGAAAATTACATCATTGTTTCTTAAATGGCATATTTTAAGGTTTCAATTACTATGAATAAAATATTTTTCTTCCATCACTCTTGGTTTTATTGGATTGTTAAAAAGTTCCCGTTTTTTGGGTCACCCTGTATATGTACTAAACAACAAATTTACAAGTGACAAAGACATCAACATTTGTGTTTGTGTGTGAACGTAAAGAGTTTGTATTTTGATGAATGTTCGTACGTACGTGTATGTGTGTTTCATGACTTTTTCCCACAAATGGGCGAAAACGTGGATCTCTGCTAGAGATCATATTTTAAAATGTGTCCGCTGAAATGCAATGTAGAAAAGAGAACGAGGCAAGAAGTCGCCCAGTAATTATAATGTAGGGAGAGCGTCACCTAGTGAATAATTAGGGAATTTAGGAGGAGCTAACTCCGACATATCTACATAAGTCTACCATTCGCCCATGCTCAGAATACTGCTGCCACATGTGGTCCGTTGCTCCTGCTATTTATTTATTCTTAATAAAATCCAAAGGAGAATCAGCAATATTATTGGTCCTGACATGGCGTCACTGTTTCTGTCATTTTTCCATCGCCGTAAAGTTGCTTGCCTGTGCTCTTTCTACAAATACTTTCATGATAATGGCTAGGATGAGCACTTCGTTAGGGAACTTATATTTTATGAATTTAAGCGCAGTTCGGGATTGGCAAGAAGGTCTTATCAATTTAGAATTGGCTAAATCTAAAGTTCTACGCTAACAGTTTTTTTTTCTCTCGCACTTCTCGCTTGTGGAACTTTCTTCCAGCTTCCTGCTTCCCGGACAACTTTGATCCTCAAAAATCCAAATGCAATGTCAGTCGTTATCTACTGATTACTCTTCTAATATTTCTGTTTTCTGAATCTTCCACACCAGGTAACTCTTTGTGTCTTAGTGGCTTTACTGCCTTGCTTGAGATGAACTCTATTAAAAAAAAAAAAAAATCTTTTCAAGTTATAAAAGTTAAGTGTCTCAATTGCTTCACATTTGAGCGAATAATAAGCGCGTGCCTTACTCGTGTAAGTACCTCTCCTAAAGGTCTCTTTTCGAAATAAGCACCCGCCGATCGCTTATTCGACAAAATACTCTATAGTGCTAAAGTTAACCTCGGTTCCGTTCTTCCGGTTGAGTATTTACCCGGCCTCCCCACTAAGGCAGAATGAGACTCGAGGTCGATTTTTGGCTTTACTTCCTTGCTTGGGAAGAATTTGTTTTTAAACAAAAAGAGTTTACATAGTAAACTGGCCGCTTCCCTATCAACTTTTATCAATCAGTTATGTGCTATGAATGAAATACGCTTAGGCGATCATGTAGCTTTCGATACTGACGAGGTAGATTTTTCTCGCAGTAGAGTGCCATTTCTTTCTGGGGTAGACCAGTTGCCATCTAAGACTATAGAACCCGGTCTATCTTGCTATTTACCCAAAGCTGGCCCGAGAAGAGGATTCATACCTTTCCCAAGGATATTAGCACGTAAGTGAATGTAATGGATTTGACTGGAATTCGAACTCGGCTCTCCGATTCATCAATCCGAGCCTCTATCCATTATTCCAAAAATTTAATGAAACCTTTAGTTTTATAATATAGGCTAGCTGGAGAGCTTGATTTATAGTAATATGAAAAATAATTATTTCTAGTTTCAGTGCCTATTGTACAACAGCACAAAATTATCTACTTTAATTGCAGAAATATACGGGCGGAGGGAAGGAGAAAACTGTTAACAATATGAAACAAATATTGATTATAAGAGTCAATAGCAACTTGACAGAATGAACCAGAACACATAAATATCCCCTAAATTTAAAATTTATATTCAAATTTGCTGTAAAACTTGTTCAATATTTACCAAAACAAAAATTGCAAATGATATTGTATTAATTCATCTAATAAAAATAAACGAAGGTGTTTTGATCGCTAAAATTGTTTCCCTCACACCATTATCAGGAGTTACATCTTAAAGAAGGTTCTCAAAGTTCGATGCTGTTTACGAAATTTCCATTTCATGTGCATTTTCAAACTATGGCTGTGTATGAACCAAATTTTCCTCATGAATAACAATGTCATGAGATAGGTATAAACACAAACATGAATCTTTGCTATATTTGGTGTATATATAGACTTTGAAGAATTCAAAGACTTTACGCCGGTAAAGTATAAGATTACCTAGTTATCCGATACATAAATATGAAAATAATAAAAAGATCTTAAAAAGAAAAAATTAAGAAAAGAAAAAAAAATGCAATTGCTTGAAAACCTTCTTCAACGCACTTAATGACTTATTTATTCTATACGAAAGCAGCAAATATTCCTACTTATATTCCAGTGTTCTCTCGCCTTCCTTTAACTTAGCCGAGGTTTTATTTACTTTTTAAAGGCCATGTTCCTTCAGTCGATCATAGCTCTTCATGGATTCCTCTTCTTTATTTGTAAACTGCAAATGTCTGGGGAAGAGGGTGGGGAGAAGTTTGGAATTCAAAGATTTCTCTCTTAGACTACTTGGCCATTCGAATCTACTCTGATATCTCAACCTGTAGTTGTGGAGGAGAAGTAATAGAGTTGTGCCATTCCCAAAGGCAGTAGCGCAAAAGTGAACACAACAAATTAGACCTGAATTAGAGCCCGGAAAGGCTGGAGTTGGCAATCTCATCACAGATAATAAGACTTGAAATAACAATGGTTCTACAGAAGGATGCTGAGAATACCATAGACGAAGTTTTAGAGAAAATGAAAACCAAAGGCGATAACCGAAATTTCTAGGATACATAATGAGGAAAGAGGGTTTGGAGAATTCGACACTCACAGAACATATTGAAGACAAGACGGACAGAGATAAAAAACGTATAACTTTCCTAACAGCTTATGTAAATGGATGGCAGAACAGGGATCCCTTAAATTAGGTAATTCTTTAAAAAACGTAAATTGTATTTTCTTAATCTTCAATTAAAAAGAAATGTGTAGTAAATTTGTTTAATATATATAAATTAATTAATTAATACTTAATTAATATCAATGTCTATTCACATCATCATTGGAATTTAATGATTGGAGTTTACTTTAGAAAGTTTTGCAGAAATAATTTTGAGAAATAAATTGAAATAAAATGAAACGATATCATAACTCAATCACGGTATAATGCAAATATTAAACTTAGAGGATGATACAGTTTTCCTTCTGTCGGCATGTATTCCCAAAGAAAGCAGAAATATTGATTAATTTTGATATGTCTAATCGTTATGCTCCCGTCTTTGTTGAGATGAGCAACACCTACTAGGCTTCGGAAACAAAATCTGGAAACTTGAGATCTACGGTTCAATTCTCTAGTATACACGATATAATATATATATATATATATATATATATATATATATATATATATATAGTTTAACATCGCTTTGAAGTTAAATTAATCGTTCATACGCCAGTATTTTAATATCGCCTGAGGAGACACATTTGTATTATTGAAACATGATTATAATTGTGAAGCGACTTTTAACATGTTTTTGTCTCCTAAAATAAATATTTAGCTCTAGTCTGTATTAAGCCCTCTTTTAAATGGAATTTTACGTACAGTGGAATTACACTGGAATTGTTCTGATTTTACCTGGGCACGAAAACATTTTTCTTTTTTGTTATATATAACGTTTAGTTTAGCAGGAATATATATATATATATATATATATATATATTATGAAGTGGACAAAGTTCAACAATTATTTTTTCAAGACATTTTTTCATGTTTATGCGTTCTTTTTTTATAGATACTTAAATATTTGTATCTATAAAAAGAACATATAAACATTAAAAAATGTGTTAAAATACACACACACACACATATATATATATATATATATATATATATAAGCAAATATATGGATATGGATCCGACAGTATGAAGAAAAATATACAGAAAAAACAAACAAAAATCTTGATATGTAATTATGCTGTATTAATGTTAATATAAAGTCAACGTCGGACGTTTCGGTCTATTTTAGACCATCTTCAGGACATATTCATAAAACATAATTAACATTAGAACATATAAAATTCAACATGAAAAAGACGATGGACATATGAGCACAATTAATCCAAACACATAACTGAAATTTTATATAAGATCAGCGTTCCGTTTAAAATATGGTCACGTGTCATCACGTGGGCGATGTTGTGAAAACGTATTCGAAGATGATATTAAAATATTAAACAAACTCGATTGAACTATTTTCTCATATAAACAGTTCGTCAAGAAGATAAATTAGTGATCACTTGATAAGACACCAGAGGTATTGAAATAAAATGGCTATTTTTGTAGTGATTTTATAACATATTTATGTTATAATTTTTAAATAAATAATTATACCTGCTCTACTATGTATTGAGCACTTTTTTAAGAATAGTAATTGTTGGTTATTGGAATTCATTCCGTATACACTAATCCTATACTTGTGTGTGTGTGTGTGTGTGTATATATATATATATATATATATAAAATCTTTTTAAGAAGCAATTAAAAAGTAGTCAAATAGAATCGAGCTCTTGAACATTTGCTTGTCAAAGCATTACAGTTCGGTGGAGTTAAAGGTAAGAGTGGACAGCACAACGAAAAATATCATTTTTTTTTTCTTAAATCCTAATAACACAGGCAAGACAAAATCATCAAGAGACGGATTATCACTATAGCCTGTCTCATGGCTGAAGTAACAGATGATGTATTTGTTTTTTTTTTTTTTTTTTTTACCGACGCTGGTGATCGGTGTTCGATCTCAGGTAACGATCAAATTTACGTATACTGTTTTTCTTTTTCATCCATTTTTTTTCTTTTTCTTATAATTAACCAGATACACTCATCACCTCTGGAAAAATGACGTAATACAAAAGTCCGAGACAAATAATACTTCATGTTTTAAGCTTAGCTTAATAAATAGCAATCCTCCTTTTACTATTTGGTTTTGGCGGGTTGCAGAAGAAAAACAAATCTGCTTCAGAAATGGAAACTGATAAAATACTGTAGTTTGTTATACCCGGGACTAAAGTATTATTTATGTAGAGTAAAAAAAAAACAGAAAATGTAAATAGTATATATTTGATTTTTAAACAGATAAGCTCACACATATTAGGTTGGTGCAAAAATAATGACGGTTTTTGACGTATTTTTAACGTAAAAAACCGTCATTATTTTTGCACCAACCTAATATATATATATATATATATAATTTTTTTTTTTTTTTAAGAAAGATCTTCCCAGGAAATCCTTTTTCCAGCCTCCCCTTTTAATCAGGATATTTACTTGCATTCTTTAGTTTAGGTTATAATCATTCTAGGATAAAATGTTTCATTATGTCTTCAAGCCATATGAATTTTAAAAGAATTTCAGTTTTTGGAAAATTTTCAATCACTTCTTTTATTCTAATCACTCCATCTATTTAAAACTAAGTTACAACAGCCACTACAGTAAATGTCAAGGTTTTCTCAACAGGGATTAACTTAGGACTTTCCAAGTTCAATTAGAAACATTTTTTCCAGAGAGACCCAAATCTATGTGCAAGTTCCATAGCTGAGTCCCTAACAAGTTCAAGGTAGGCCTCGGAACAACACCAATTAAAAGGTTGCTCCACACTCAAAAAAATAACCTACAATCTTGTGATTAGAAGCCTTGCTGCCGGATGTAGTTTATTGTCATACCCAGGACTTTATTCACGCGGGTGTCTATCCTACAAAATAGCAGTTCTTGAGAAGCTCGAATACTTTTTCAGCACTTCTCCTCAGTGTACGCACATATATTTCTTCGTGCTCGAAGCGATAATTTTAGTAGGTACATGTGTTTGAATAGACATCTCTCTTTTGTTTTTTAAACAATGAAATTGATTAAACACGTGCACTCACTGTAAGTAGCGTTTATCGTAATAAATAATATCAGATTAAAAAACAAATCTATTAATTGGTTTAAAATTGTTACGTTCAGCTATTTCTTTTAAAACTGCTTTCATCCTTGACACTGAAATTCCTAGCATATAAGATTCAATTTTCAGCACTTCACAAAATGAGCTTACATCCAATATGCCGATAGTCGGGATGGTAAAATCGTCACAAAGAGAATTGTATAAACTGGGGACTTAGATGGGTCCAGTGCATAGCAGTCCAGAAGAAATTACTTTTGCAAGACATTTAATAGAAATATATATAATATATATATATATATATATATATATATATATTAAAGAAAAACAGTCCTCTTTAAGGTTCCATTATAATAATTTATTTCACCAGAGCCCCTTTTAAAGGACTCCGGATCATCAGATAGCACTTAAAAAATTAAATGAAAATTGATGGTTAGTGTGAGTTTTTGTAATTTAACAGAGAGTGTAATAGGGGTCTGGTCACTCCTCCTCCCCCAATACTAAGTATGATGAGAGAGATATTAAATTAAACCCTCCCTAAACTCTACCATGTCGCTCTAACTACCCCTATTAGACTCTGTTAAATTACAAAAACTTTTCATTTTTTCGTTTCATTTTTGGAAGTGCTATCTGATGATCCGGAGTCCTTTAAAAGGGCTCTGTCGAAATAAATTATTATAATGGAACCTTAAAGTGGTCTGTTTTTCTTTAAAATATTAACTCTGGATTTACATTGAGCTCTCGGGATTTCATCCTCCTTGGGATTATCCATACGGATTACCAAGTTTTTCATATGTTAAATACACACACACACACACACACACATATATCACACAAAGTGGAAAAAAGTTACCGAACAATTTTGTTTACCTACTTTCCCTCAGAAAGCTTGGGTCAAATTGTGTGTGTTTGCGCGTGTACGTATTTTAGGCATATTTCAATGACGACACATGCTGGGATCGTTTCCTCAGGCCGATATTATCAAGAATATCCCATGGTCATGCGTCCATATATATATATATATATATATATATATATATATATATGTGTGTGTGTGTTTTAAGGTATCCTATATTTATAGGTTAAAGTGCTCAATATCAGGGATAGAGCGTATGTAAGTATAAAACGGGACATTCAAGTCAACACCCACAGGCGACAGTCTATTTCCTGAAACAGGTTATCGTTTCTGGGTGTTGACATCAATGTCTAACTTTATATTTATACACACACACACACACACATATATATATATATATATATATATATATATATATATATATATATATTTCTAAAAGATAAATTTATTTTTTAATCCGAGATACTTTTATTACTTCAAATTACATTTTAGTGGATATCCGTATTTGAATAGACGCTGCATTTATTTGAAACAGTATTTATTTCGAGTACAGAGACTGGTAGACAAAATCAGTAATGTTTAAAATAAAGGAAGCGTCTACTCAAATACGCGTATACAGTAAAATATTTTGAAGTAATACATACACACACATATATATATATATATATATATATATATATATATATATATTATATTGTTGGTACATGTAAACTCTTAACTTTATTATAGTGTAATTCTCTACTCAAGGTTTTTGCTTCCTTAATGTCTATGGTATTTTCAAAGCAAAGAAGTAGTGGAGCCATGCTTAGCAAGCAGACCATTAATTTTATACTGAGTTAGATCATTACTATGTTCTCCATACGTATAAGTTTTAGATAGACTAAACTAATCCTACTAAAATACTATGAGCCTGTACTTAGTTTTATAAATGACTGAGAAACACCAAGAAACTTACATGCAACAAAATTGATGTCTGTAATTAAATAATGGATACCTGTTTGCTGGTCTCATATTTGTAGATATTTGTTTAGCTTAGAGAGGTGCCAAGTGTTTTTACAATTTTTTACACTGGATAAACTGATTACGAGAAGAGTGTGCTAATCATTGTGTTATAGTCTTGCCTGTAGATTCACCCCGTGGGCTGCATCAAAATTACTCTATATGCTGCTGTTGTGATTTCAGGTAGGTCTTACTAGATGCCTAACCACTTGGTATTTTGTCCTTCTCCTAGATTGGTTACCAAATATGGTATGGAGCTCAATCCGAAGGATGAAAACGAAGAGACTAGCTTTTTTTGAAGGGCATTTACCGAAAGAGAACACAAAAGATTCGACAGGGATTTTACACAACGATTCCAATTCCTGCATCAATATATGTTGCACTGTTGCATCATCGACATATCCATTATATTGCCGTAGTAACCTTAAAATACTAGCGACTGAAAATTTTCTCATATTACCGTTCTGATGATGCTGTGTACTTGTCGATCTTTCATTTCAGTATGATTTGATGGCTTCCATTGGAGATCAAGGGTTTATCATTCGCTGTTCTTGAATAGTTTGATAATGCTATCATTGAAATGTTTCACGTCTTTGAAATTTTGAAAAAAAAACTCTTCAGAACTGTTCAAAGTACTCCAGTGATTATGGCTCTAGTCGCTATCTTCGTATGTGGAAGGTATATAAACATTTTCGAGACCCCGTTCTACCTTTCATTAGTATGGCTGATGCTAACCTCCAGGAGAGTGACATGCTGCGTCTTCTCGGGCTAACATCCCCGGCTAACGTGAAGTGGTAATACTATACTGAATCCATTGCTAGGTCTGCTGCTGCGAAAGTTGGTTCACTGTGTATTGCTAGACAGTTTTTATCTCCAGAATCTATCTTACATATCTATAAGTCTACTATCTGTCCATGATTATCATATTGCTGCCACATATGATTTAGTGTTCCTCCTATTTAGCTAGAGCTCCTTGATGAAAATTCAAAGAATCAGCAATATTATTGGTCCTGATCTGGCGTCTCGGCTCCATTCAATTTTCCATTGCCGCAAAGTATCTCTCTGTGCCTTTTCTATATATTCTTTCATGGTAATTGTTCGAATGAGCTCTTCGCTATGGTATCGAAACTTTTTGAATTTAAGTGCACTACTTGACTGGCGGCGAGGTCTGATCAATTTACAGTTGAGATGTAACCGTAAGTTCTATGTTAACAGTTTCTTTTCTCGCACTTCTCGCTGCTAAACTCCCTTCCGGCTTCATGTTTTCCATCCACATTTAATCTTCAAAAATTTGAATGCAATTGTCAGTCGTTATCTACTGTCCTCTTGATTACTCTTATTTTGTTCTCGCTCCTAGAGTAATATTTCTGTTTTCTAATTCTTACACACTCGGTAACCTCTTGTGTTTTAATGGCTTTACTGCCTTGCTTGAGATGAACTCTGTAAAAAAAAAAAAAAAAAAAAAAAAAAATCATTGCAAGTTACAAAATTTAAATGTCTCAATTGCTTCACATTTGAACGAATAATAAACGCGTGCCTAACTCGTGTAAGTACCTCTCCTAAAGGTCTCTTTTCGAAATAAGCACCCCGATCGCTTATTCGACAAAATACTCTATAGTACAAAAGTTAACCTCGGTTCCGTTTTTCCGGGTGAGTATTTACCCGGCCTCCCCACTAAGGCAGGATAATACTCGAGGTCGATTTTTTGGCTTTTACTGCCTTGCTTGGGGAGAATTCCTTTTTTTTTTTTTTTTTTTTTTTTTTTAAAAAAAAAAGGAGTTTACATAGTAAACTGGCCGCTGCCCTATCAACTTTTATCAATCAGTTATGTGCCATACGTAATATACACTTAGGCGATTACGTAGCTTTCGATACATGACTGACGAGGTAGATTTTGCTCGCAGTAGTAAGTACGTCTCCTAAAGGTCTCTTTTCGAAATAAGCACCCTGATCTCTTATTCGACAAAATACTCTATCGTATCAAATTTCATATCGGTTCCGTTCTTCCGAGAGACTATTTACCCAGCATTCCCTCTAAGGCAGGACAAAAAACAAGGTCGATTTTTTTTTTTTTTTTTTTTGACGTGCGGACCCCATAACATATGTATGCATATGGGCAAAGGACAAAAAATGCCCCGTTAGGTGATTACTGTCGCGCTGGTGTCGATATTACAGCGATCGCACCTATCTTAGTCCAACGAGAAGGGTTGGAATCCCCGGAAACGGAAGCATCTCCCCACTAAAATGAGAACAATTTACTCTACTTCCTGCGAAAAGTCAAACCCGCATGCGCATGCTGCCATTTTATTTTCTGTCAATCTTTCTATTTTTAGTCTGTTTAATAAGTGTAAAAGTCATGTAATTTTCAAAAAATTCACTTACTACGTTACTATTGTACGTTTTATAAAGATTCTCTATATTGTTAGTGGTACTGTTACGTTTTTTAAAACATACATAGTTTGGTGCTTGAGTATTTTTTTAAGTCCCTAAGAAATACAATAATGTCTACGACAAGAATTCCCCTCCTCCCGCTACGTTCTTCCTCCCCAACCCTTCAATAGACGCTTAAAATATCGGGATTCTTTACAGTTACTTCTATCCCATTGTTGTTATTCGCTACATTCACGTAAAGATGTCTTCAAAAATATCTTTACAGAAAAAAAGACAAAAAGAAAATCCTGATAATAGTAATAAATAGAAGTCCACAATAGTCAGGTGATCTGCCATGATCGAAATCGCTTTCAATAACTATAACGCATTTATAAAAGGTTGACTTAATCTAACACAGGGACACTACAATGGGGCATCCACTGAAACCCGTGATCGCAAACAATCCTTTTCGAATATATAAATATTTAACCTAATCAGGCAGAAAGCCGTAATATAAACATCACATCAGGACTAAATTCTTCACCAATGGTTTCTTTCTTCTGTATGCTATGTCCCTTCAGGGCATGGATATCATGGCTCTCCCCAGCTTCCTGTGTTTTGTTGGTCCAAAGTAACTTTTGACCCTTACTACCCCTCTTTGTTTTTGTTCTGCCCTCCAAATGTGTTAATCACTGTTTCTCCCGTACCTCTTGCCTTCAGTATATCCTGTCAGGGTTAAATTTACTAGGTTCTCTTTCCTCATTATCTGTCCCAGAAAGTTCAACCGGTTCTTTCTGACTGAAAGCAATAGTTCCTTCGTCTTTTATGTGTCGAGTTCTTTCAGAACGTGGCTGATCATGGCCCATCATATCTTCCTTTCATTTTTTTGGGTTTTTTTTTTTTTTTTGCTCTAAGTGACATTTGATTCCTATCCAACTACGCAAATTTTAGGATTGATAACAAAAAACAAAATTTAAGAGCTGCAAAAGACAGAGCCATGATTGCCCACGTCCTGAAGAGACACGACACATAGAAGTCTTCGTGGTTCCTATTTTCGTTTCTCCATAAGCCCCTTGTCGCTTTGGTGCTTATTTAATAGTAATCATCATCTTTTTCCTCCTCCTATTCCTTCTTCTTCCTCCTCCTCTTCCTTCTCCTTCTTCTTCCTCCTCTTCCTTCTCCTTCTTCCTCCTCCTCTTCCTTCTCCTTCTCCCTCCTCCTCTCCCTTCTCCTTCTCCCTCCTCCTCTCCCTTCTCCTTCTTCCTCCTCCTCTCCCTTCTCCTTCTTCCTCCTCCTCTCCCTTCTCCTTCTTCCTCCTCCTCTCCCTTCTCCTTCTTCCTCCTCCTCTCCCTTCTCCTTCTTCCTCCTCCTCTCCCTTCTCCTTCTTCCTCCTCCTCTCCCTTCTCCTTCTTCCTCCTCCTCTCCCTTCTCCTTCTTCCTCCTCCTCTCCCTTCTCCTTCTTCCTCCTCCTCTCCCTTCTCCTTCTTCCTCCTCCTCTCCCTTCTCCTTCTTCCTCCTCCTCTCCCTTCTCCTTCTTCCTCCTCCTCTCCCTTCTCCTTTCTCCTCCATCTCCTCCTTTCTCCTCCTCTTTCTCTTCCAGACTGTCAGTTCAGATTGATATTGTATTGTTGAACGTTATTTACCTATACTATTGTGACGTTCCGAGATCGGATTATGGCAAAGGGCGCTTGTAATCACTTAGCATTCGTACACTTATGTTCTGCCCAATTATCATATATCTTGGTAAAGACATCACACGGTGGTTAATGTTAGGCAACTATCTTACCATTCCAGGTCGATAAAGAAAAAAACTGTCACACATCCTGTCCATCCTAACCTTTCCGACGATTTCACGAAGAAGGTTCGTTGGTGTCCCTCAAGTACTGGAGTCACAAAAGCAATGTCTAGGACAAGAGTTTTTCTTCTTCTAGACTGGTTGCCGCTCAAGGCTAGAGACTTCAGTCTACTCCACTATTTAATCTATAACTGGATGGTGGGGAGAGAAGAGACGGATTTATGCCTTTCCAAGGGGGCATTTGTGAGAAAATGAATGTAAGAGACTGGCTCGAACTTTGAACTCGGCTCGCCGAATCCACTCTCTGCGCTAATATCCGTTACACTAACCGCCCATCAACAAGTGAGTTACTTAATCCAGAAAGAATACGGGTAGATTTTGTTTTTACCGTTATTATTAAGGTAAGCTTTCCCGTCTATAAAAATCAGCATCCTAAATCACGCCTTAGGCAACATAGTTAGTCACGAGACAAGCACCTTATAGATGTTACCTTGGTTTGAATCGAGATCAAATAGATTTAACTCGATATTGCAAAGCCGTTTTCGTTTTATTCTGGACCCGAACCCTAACCACTGGTACTGGCGTGAAACCCGCAGCTATTTAGCCATGAGGTAAAAGTGTATCATGATGAGAGTTTTATTGTAACTGCGAATCAGTTACCATTATCTTATCATTCAGATCGTTCCTATGTAAGGATTTCCAGAAAGACATTTTACAGGATGAGTAGTGAACTCTCTTGTTAAATAATCATAACGGTTTTACGATAGGACGATGAAAAATGTGATCAGAGCGTTAAACTGAGATATGATAAATATAAATAGACAAAAAGATACAATAAAAGTGATGATGGATACTTAGAAAAATATTAATCTGAAAAGTATTTGACCAGAAGACGGAAAATGTAACACAGAAGTCTAAAGTCACACTAGAATATGAAAGATTTCTTCCAAAAGCTAAAAAATGTATTAGAAAACAGGAAAACTTTGTTAGAAACTAAGGAAAACATCAATTTTCAAAGAAGGTTCTGTAATATAATCGATCTTGACCTGTTATCTCGACTTTTCGAGGCACATAATGAGGAAAGAGGGCTTGGAAAATTTGCTACTCACATTTAAAGTTATCGAAGTGCCGAGTTCGAATTCCAGTCGAATATTTACGTGCTAATACTCTTGGGAAAGGCATGAATCCTCTTCTCGTCCCAACTATGGGTAAATAGCAGGACAGACCGAGTTCTATAGACTTGGATGGCACCTGGTCTACTACAGAAAGAAATGGCAACCTACTGCTGGAAAAATCTGCCTCGTCAATCATGTATCTTTCGATACATGATAACCTAAGCTGACTCATTGTTATATACAATTTTATTGTTTATATTTTTCTAGAAAAAAATAGTGAGATGGTTGAAAGGGCGCCACCCACTCACCTACCGGACTCTCTCTTGTGCCTTGGATTGTTTAAAGTACCAATTCTCTTCATGTCTGTTTTCCTTTTACTAATGTTCACTCAATACAAGGCCAACGAGCCACTCAAGTTAGAGGGTTACTGTGTGGAATTGTATGAGCGTAGGAAAGAACAAGCATTCGGTTGTATAAAACTGAAGTAAACTTTAGAAGGGACCGGAAACCCAATCCTAAAACAGGAAACAAGTGATAAACCTCTAATCTTGTTCAAAAGACCGGGGAGGAGTGTAAATCGGGCGATAGGCGAACCTATCTAAATCAGTTTTAATTAGTGTTACATTTCATCATAGCAATATGTATCTTCGATTACTCCTCCTTCTTATGAATTAGATTTTTTTTTTAATATGTCAGCTTTTCTTGCTCTAATAAAGATGAAAATTATGTGTGTATATATATATATATATATATATATATATATATATATATATATATAAACCTAGCTACCAAGGTTTCACCTAAGCGGATCGTCAGGGAAGGCTCTCTAGGTTTAACTAGGTCTTCTCTACTTACTGTATCGAGCACTTTAGTTATCTTGCCTACTCGTATCGGTTTTTTTTTTCTTTGAGCTTTGGACTTGCATGCTGGACGATTATTTTCGGCTAACGTACATGTTCTTAGTTCTTTCCTATTTTTTTTTTTTTTTTTTTTTTTTTTTAAACCTTTTTTTCCTCCTTTGGTAGTGGTTTGATTATTTGCATATCAAAACACTGAAGGTTTTCCGAACAAGTATAATTTTTTATAAGATTACTACTACTAATATATATATATATATGTGTGTGTGTGTGTGTAATTTAAGAAACAGCAGATATTTTATATATAGCGCTCAGTATTAAAATAATGAGTTAATGATATTATATGAAAAGATTACTTAACTTAATTTCCAATTCTTTCAATTGGAAATACCGTTCAAAAACCAGTGCCCCTGATGACTGAAAATTTTACTAAGAAACATAGATGTCGGGATAAAAATTGATATTTAAAAAGTTAAGTCATTTTGTTTATATATATATATATATATATATATATATATATATATATATATATATAAATATATATAGAGAGAGAGGATGCGACTTGATTTCGAGCTATGCCATCGTTCGATCCTTCCTCAAATATGGACTCCGCTGATGCGACTTTTTAATTCATCTACGGTCTTCTTTTGCGCAGATGTGGAAACTGGTTGTTTTTGAAGTAGTTATTATATAATAATATTATTACACAAATGCCGCATAACGTTTAATCTCTCTGTAACGTTTTTGAGGATTTTTTTTTTTTTAGGTCTATCTCTTATTTTGACAGAGACGACCACACGTTAGCTCAAATTTTGTGGTAATATTTTCAAAGTAATTAACATCAAGACCCTTACGAATATCTTTCTTGAGGCTTTTCTTTTGAAAGTCTCTCTTACCATTGTGCACTGCTTTCCTCCAGGATGAACGATCGGGTTTTCCCATTCATTTCGCATAATGTCGGCCTTTTGCGTTCTTCATGCAATCTTTGTTCCTCAATTTCGGCTTGTGCATTGTTTTTTTTTTTCTTCTTTTTAGCCAGTTCGCCGTTATATATATATATATATATATATATATATATATATAGAGAGAGAGAGAGAGAGAGGGAGAGAAAGATTTGTGCCTGAGTGTGTGTGTCATCGATTAAACGGTAATCGATAAATGATATTATTAATGATTCGTTTTGATTTCTCTCTTTTCTTTTCTGCTTTGCACTTTCAATGTCCGGTGGCAAACGTGACACAGTAAATAAATTTGTGATTTGCTAATGATTTTTAGATGCTAATTGTATTTGCTGTTACGTCCTTGTTATCCATAAGATTACGCGAAAAGGGAGCTTGGAAAATTTGACACTCACAGTACATATTGAGGGATGGAGATGCCATTTTTTTTTTTAATTAAATTTTATACATCTTTATAGGAGCTTCTAGTTCGCTATGTAAATCCGTTGTAAAATGCGCCTCATTACGAAAAACTAAAAAATTTACTCAAATGATATGATTTCTTAAAATGTATTTTTTTTTCAATCCGTAATATAGAATGATTAATCGATAGTAAAATATGGAAAAAGAACCTCCATATTACGAAATTTATTGTTCTATTTTTTCCCATTTTAAGAAATCAAGTGGTGTGAACAAATTTTGTTTGGGCTTCCATTTGGGTCAATTTACGTATCAAACTGGACCCATCTTATCTTTTCTAAAATTTAATAAAAAAAATTGTCTTACATTTATTCGGGATATTATTATTATTATTAAGAATTATTATTATCATGAAGAATTATTATTATTAATATTATTATGAAGAATTATTATTATTACTATAAATAATTATTATTATTATTATTATGAATTATTATTATTATTATTATGAATTATTATTATTATTATTATTATTATGAATTATTATTATTATTATTATTATGAATTATTATTATTATTATTATTATTATGAATTATTATTATTATTATTATTATTATGAAGAATTATTATTATTATTATTATTATTATTATGATGAAGAATTATTATTATTATTATTATGATGAAGAATTATTATTATTATTATTATGATGAAGAATTATTATTATGAAGAATTATTATTATTATTAAGAAGAATTATTATGATGATGATGAAGAATTATTATTATTATTATTATTATTATAGTTCAAAAACCTTACGGACATCTCCTTTTAGTTTTTCATGCGCTTCCGCCTTCATGCATTCTTGGAAATGATAGTGAAGTGGTTTTCTGTTACATTCTCCACGGTTTGGAATAGTTTTCCTCCTCTTAGACTGTGTGTTACCCAAAAGGGTAAGCGAACTCTGTCTACTCTGGTATTCAACTCAAGGTAGAGAGAACAAATGGATTCATGTCTTTTCCAAGAATTTAGTATGAAAGTGATCTCAAAGCACAAACCAACTATGAAAGGCAACCCTCACCCCCAGAGCCCTTTGCCACTCTAGACGGATCTGGGTATACACAGGATAAATAATAAATCCTGCCCACTGTACTATGTGTTCTGCTTCTTTTGCGTGTTAACCTGTTTCGGGGTCGATGACGAAGCTAGATCGATGGTTCTTCGTAAAGCAATGAAGACCAGCTGCATTCAGCTCTTCGGTAGAGTAACCCCGCCAACAATATGGATAGTTAAACTTTCAGTGACGAAACTTAGAGAACCGAAAATATTTCAATGGATCATATTACGAAAGAAAAAACATTGCTAAACTTAACCGAATAAAAAGGAAGAGACTATTTTACCGGTCCCGGTAAAATAAGTCAGACATACTTTTAAGCTTATTTTAACAGTCACGGTAAAATAGACCCCCGGGCTATTTTGCTGGTAAATATTTTTAATATCATGAAGGCAGGTAATGTTAAAAATAATAACCCACAGATTTAACACAGAATTTTATTTATTTTTACCATCAATTTTGAACACAATTTAAAATCTTTTCCGCCTTCAATAGTTTTAACACACAAGTTAAAATCATTTATTCATCATTAATTGTTAATATTGAAATCTGTGAATATTTTAAGCACTTCAGGCATAACACTCTCTGCAAATCCCAAACTTGCTGTTGGGAATGGTTCTCTTCTAAACAGACTTCAGGTGCACCCACTGAAAACAACAGTCGCAGTCCTCAGAATTCATATTGTTCAAGTCCCGCCTACAGTGCTTACACAATCTCACTGACGATCTTAGTTCAAAAATACTATTTATATTTACCGGCAAAATTATCCTTGATGTCTATTTTACCGGGACCAGCAAAATAGCCTATTCGGGGAAAAAAATGTATTTTTCTTCAAGTCGTTTCGTTATCTTTACTTTCAAAACTTTACCTTAAAATATTTAATTTAAATTCATCCAAAAATGTTTGGAAAAATAAAAATGGATGAAAATATAAAAGAACATTACGCGACACCTATGGGGATTTTCGAAGCGCAGCTTAGATGTGGTACAAGATCCAGTGAGGATCGAACTCACTATTCAGTAGCAATCTATCCAACGAGACAAGCTTGCTAACCATTACATCATGTCGCAGTTTCCATTTGATTTTCTAAGCGTAGCTTTGATTTGGAATTCAGTGGGGATCGAACTCACTATTCGCCAATTATTGATCTAGCGAGGCAAGCTTGCTTAAGCATTAGGTATTTACTCTGTCTCATCATGAAGACGAGTCGTGATACAAGGTCTTTTTTAAGGTGGGTACCCGAGCGCGTACACTCGAGCAAGGAACAAAAGTTGCCCGACCATGACTCTCCACAAATTCCTGTCCTTAAAGTTTTACAATATCTCCTAATCCCAGATCTGATAGTGCACAAGCACGTTAGTTAGGTTATGCACTGTTTTCCTCTGTCCCTCATACCTTCAATATGTCCTGTGAGTGTCAAATTTTCCAAGACCTCTATCCTCATTACGAGTCCTAGAAATTTCAGCCGTCTCTTTCTGAAGTGTACTTAGGCGAGTAATAATAGATCTCAAGTACGACTTACGGCAGGTGAATAATTATTTCTTACCATAAAAATAGTTGTTAATGTTAATCGCGTACAAATGTCTAAGCTGATCAGGTGGCCAGTGCACTGTAAGTTGCGCTGTTTGATAGCTCATTTTTTTCTCAACATCTCGTTGATTAATTGTGACGTGTATTATTGGTAATTTTTTTTTTTTTGTTGTCTTCCAATTTTAAGAAGAGACTTGTACAAAATTTAAAACGGTTTTGATACGTAATTATATATATATATATATATATATATATATATATATATATATAGTTTTATACGTACGCTATACTTATGGGTTAAAGTATTCAATATCAGGGATAGAGCATATGTAAATATAAAACTGGAGGAAATCAACATCCAGCGGCGACAGTCTGTTTAATGCTTATACACAATCGTACGATAAACATGAAGCAGATTGTCGCCGCTAGGTGTTGACTCCAATGTACACAGGCACATGCATATATATATATATATATATATATATATATATATAGAAAAAACAACTAAAAAGTTGCAAATTAAAAAATGTTTTTATGAAAGTATTTATTTATATTCAATATTTTAGATCGACCTCGATCTTTCTTCTTTCTTTCTTATCTTATATATCGTTCCTAAATTGCGGTAAACATTTGAAAAAAAAAAACCCATCATGCCTGACTTTTTTATGTTGTATATTTTAGCCAAGACTTTTTAAAATTTCACCATTTCTTTTAATTAAAAAAAAAAAAAACGTAGAAAAGATGGAAAATAAAGAAACTGTGTTTTAATAACAGTAGAACACACGCCATGTGTTTAAAAAAATACTGAGATAAAACGAAACAATTGTTAGTTTTCAAAAAATAAATTCACGTGAGCAATTCGATGCCACACTTAATTAGAAATTTCATCTTATTAAAAAAATATAACTGCAAAATAGGTTTATAATGTCTTTTTACTTATTCACTCTTTCGACTTTTTACCTCTCTGCATTTTAGTGTAGTGTAACAGTAAAAGTATAGTGAGTCTGATTCAAACAGAGTGCTCTACTATAACAATCATTTAACTTGACCAAGACGACGAAGCCAAGTCCAGTGATATTTCTTTTTGTCTTTGCTATTTTATTATTTGCCTGAAAAAAAAAAAAAATGATTGAAATTAAATATGATCACAATATGAGTCAAGGTAAAAAAATATCGGTGAATTATTTTTATTATTATTATTTTCCTAAATAGTAGAATGTGCCGTGCTTCGGTAAAAAAAGACATGAAGAAAGAAATGGATGAGTAGACGAAGCAGGAAGTAAATGCAGATAGGAGGGAAATACGAAGATGGAGAGAAGACAAGGCGCTTGCTAACAACACCGTTGCCATGGCTAGGGACGAACAGACACTCCATCACCAATATCATCACAACTACCATAATGGGGCGGTGGCGGTGGCTCGTCTAGTAAACCCGTATGAATATTTTCTAACCATCCACGAGGAAACAAGTAAAAATATTAAAAATATAGAGAGAAACAGATTTAATTTTTAAACCTCATGTCAATTCTAGTCGGGTTTTTTCTTGGTCTGTAGAAGAGATGATGGTAGTAAGAAAGGAAGATACAGAACAATGCGACAAGAGTCGTCACTCGTCTGGTTAAAATGCTAGGTTATCCGTTATAGGAAGGAACGGATAGGTCGACGGGACCTTCGACAAGTCTTAAAGACTTACTTGCGTGATTGGGAGTTCTTCAACCATATTTTACTAGCCAGTAGTAACTAGAAGTGGGTGTCCATATTTTTTGTTTATTCTTTTACTAACCACTTGCGAAAAAATATTAAATCTTCGTAGAAATTTGAATCCCTGGCACATTTACAACAAATCTTGTTTCTTAAAATCGACACATGTAAAAAAAAAAAAAAAAAAAAAAAATGAGGGTGGATGCTGGAGTAGGATCAGTGTCATAATTTATCTGGTATCTAGTACAAACCGCCGGTTATTGGATCTCTGTACAGATTTTTCTTCTTCTATCACGTCCCTTCAGAACATAAGCGATCATGACTCTCCACTATTTCCTATCTCGTGTTACTCTCAGCAGTTTTTCTACCTTTGCTATCTCCTTCCGCCACCCATTCACATAATTTCGTCAGGTAAGTGAATCGTTGTCATTCCTTATTTCTCTTGCCCTCAATATGCCCCATGAGAGTTATGTTTTCCAAGCCCTCCTTCCTCATATGTATAAGAAATTTCAGCTCTCTTTTGTTGATTTTGAGTATAAGCGGTCTTTTTGTTGCCATTCTCTTAAAGAATTCCTTGTTGCTTACTCGCCCCGTCCATGGAATTTTCAGTGTCTTTCTGTTGAACGACATTTCTGCTGCCTCTAGTTTTTTTCACCGTCCGTGGGGAGAATGTCCAGCATTCACTGCTATACCATACTATCATATCATTCACTAGATGGATATCACATAGCAAGCCAGTAATGTTTTCTATGTTTCTAACGAAACCTTTCTGTCTTTAAAATCCTAGGCCTATGTTCACCGTTCTGTTCTAACAGAAGTGGATGTGATCGCTTACTTGGTAAAACAATAGACAGCTGTAAAATGTGAGAGTCGTTTCATATTGAACAATATCTTGTAATGTACTTGTAAAATCCCTTACATGTAAATCCCGACGCTTCCTGCCTTGCATGTTAGTGTAAAAACTGTTCTGTTGCCAATGAAAATTCTACCCGCTTCTGTAGAGAAAGGTCACTCGAATGGAGTGATGTGCAGAAAATACGATTTTTTTTAATAAAAAACAAAACAAAAGGTACAGCAATGCTTCAGTGTTTCCGATAATGGGGTGAATACCGTGGCTCTTGTAAATCGGTACGATTATTTTCTAGCCATTCACGAGAAAACCAGTAAAAAAAATTTCACATATATATATATATATATATATATATATAATGTCATCCACAGACTGTTTCGCTGTATCACAGCTCATCAGTGCGGCTAGACATCCGGTTGCCTCTAGCTAGGATCGAAACCCGACTGAATTGGTATCAGGTGGATATTCTACCACTAAGCTGTCGGCGCACGAAGTGAACATTGAAGTTAACACTTGGAGGCCTGACGATTGCGTCTAGCATGAAACAGCCTGTCTTTTCCAAGTGTTGACTTCAATCTTCACTTTTATATTTACACACCCTCTATCTCTGATATTGAGTACTTTATCCCATAAATATAGTAAACCTTAATATTAGGTTGGTGCAAAAATAATGATGTAATAATGTCGTTTTTTGACGTAACGTCAAAAAACGACATTATTACATCATTATTTTTGCACCAACCTAATAGTATATTTCTTTATATATCAGGTCATCCCATAAGTTCTGTCCTAATTTTGAATAAAGAAAACAAGTGACCAAATGTTACATTTAATTACAAATTCAATCAACAATATATTTTCCCTGATTATCTATGACTTCCTTCCATCTATTAACAAGCTTACTAATTCCATTACTGTAAAATTCTTTTGGCTTTGATTCGAAGAACTCACGAATGTTAGTTTTAACCTCTTCCTGTGTTACAAAAGCTGTTTCTTCCAAATGATTCTGTAAGCTACGAAACAAATGGTAGTCTGAAGGAGCAAAATCGGGAGAATAAGGTGGATGGGGAATTTTCTCCCAACCAAGTTCTTCGATCTTTTGTGACGTGATTCTTGCTGTGTAGGTTCGCGCATTGTCCTAATGAAACATCACCTCTTTTCGATTCACTAGAGCAGGTCTTTTTTCCTCAAAGCTTGGTTCAAACGCTCTAAATTCTGACAGTATATTTGAGCATTAATTGTTGCATTAGATGGTAAGAATTCAAAGTGGATTATTCCTTCGAGATCCAACCAGATTGAAAGAACCTTTTGCCCATGAAGTTCCCTTCTCGGCTGTAGCTGGGGTCCTTCCCCTTTACCAAGCCACTGTCTACGACGCTTAACATTTCGATGAAAGATCCATTTTTCGTTGCCAGTTACAAGTCTATCCAAAAAAGGTGAAACAAGTTGGCGAGAATGGGGAGAAGAGCAGATGTCAACTCTGGATTTGAGGTTGTTTTCAGACAATTCATGAGGCACCCATTTTCCAAGTTTAGGAACTTTTCCAAGTTGTTGAAGATGAGGATGAACAGTTGTATGGTTTGAACTGAGAACCACTGCCAATTCCTCAACTGATAAAGCAGGATTTTCTTCAAGGGCTGCTTCAAGAAGCTTTTGATCAAACTCAACTGGACGTCCGGTTCGATCTTCATCTTCAAGGGTGAAATCTCCACCTCTGAATTTTGCAACCCATCTTCTGCAAGTTCTTTCATGCACACATTCCTCTCCATAAACTGAGGGAATGATTCTAGCCGCTTCGGCTGCTGAGTTTCATTTCTTGAACTCATAAAGAATTATGTGCCTCAAATGATTCTTGGGTACTTCCATATTAGCAGGGTTTTAATCAAACAAAATTTAATTTTATTGTTCTGTGAAATAAAATTTGATCAGTTTAAATGCATCTAAACATAAAAATAATGTTCAGCTCCATTAGACATTATAAAATACTCTTTAAATTTCGTTCATTTTAACAAAAAGTTAAAATTCGGACAGAACTTATGTGATGACCTGAGATATATATATATATATATATATATATATATATGAGAGAGAGAGAGAGAAACAGATTTAATTTTTTAAAATATATAAATTTATAGTCGGTTGTCTTGGTCTATAGAAGAGGTCCTGAGAGTAAGAATGGATTATAAAGAACAATGCGACAAGTGTCGCCATTCGTCTGGTTAAAATGGTAGGTTATCTGTTATAGGAAGGAACGGATAGATCGACTTTCTTGCATGGTTGCGAGTTCTTAACAACATTACTAGCAAGAAGTAACTAAAAGTTTGTATCCAAAATCCAAACTTATGGATTATCACTCTCTTTATATAGTTAAATCTTCATTGTTCTTAGAACCAGAAAGAGAGAAAAAAAAGAGGACATTTGAAATTTGATACATTTTAAGAAAAGAAGGTTTGGAAAAGTTAACACTCACAGGACATAGGTGAAAACCTAAACGGGTAAGTTTCAAAATATTAAGCCCGAGCCCCAAGGTGCCTTCTACTTGAGGCAGTACCTCTCCTGGAGAGAGTTGAGTTTATTGTCCGGCGCCTGTGGCGTCCCCAAAAGATGACATGCCGAGAGGGATTGGGCAATTTTTTTCCGGTATCCCAATTTAAACGGACCTTGTGTCGCATTCGGTAGTAAGGTGGGAGAACCGAAAAATGTCCGTATTAAAAGAAGGCAAGGGAAAACATTGAATAAAATACTTAATGAGTTTGGGGGAATTGATGACAGAGCAGTGGCAAAGAGTCAAACGTTGTTTTGAGATAAAAGGGACATGAAGAATATCGTGCCAGGTTTTATTGTACTTCTCGTTAAAACGCGATTCGTTTGCTTATGACTAAGCAATCAAAATTGGTAAAAAAACTTATCTACCTATACCCGCCCCGCCATCAGTCGTATACATGTAAAATTATCATGCCATAATTATAAACCCCAATTGCTACTAATTCAGTGAGTTTAATTTAATGGTGGGGACCATAAATGGATTCATGCCTTTCTTAATAGTATTTGTGCAAAAGTGGTCGACAAAGACTACCTCAGAATTTGAACACGGTTCGTCGATATCGCAGCGATATCGGCGACACTACCGGCACACCCTTAGAAAGATTGATACTTTACTGAATAGAAATGAAAGAAAATAACTAAATCTGTTTAAAATCTGAGTGAACTAATTTTAAGGAAACAGTGCAACGAACAGTGAAATAGCAGGGTAGAATGAGCTCTCTAGCTTTGAGAGGCAACCAGTTTAAAGAAAATTCTTAATTTAAAAGCGGACTGAATACAAGAGAAAACCACTCGACTGTCTTTAGCAAGAAAACCTGGTAATTAATAGATAATAAAAATAAAATGGAATACCTGGAGAGTCATGATCGCCTAAGACCTGAAGGGCAATAGTATTCAAAGAAGACTTACATTAGTAATCTCGTACACTAACATGCACCCTTTACTAGAGTGTTTTCTGTGTTTCTCCCTCTCCCCCCTCTCTCTCTCTCTCTCTCTCTCTCTCTATATATATATATATATATATATATATATATATGTGTGTGTATGTGAAAATATATAGAAAATAGGAAAGAACTGGTTAGGTAAATAATCCAAAGTTCTTTAGTATTTTTGTTATTATTTTTAAAAAATGTAGCGTGTTGGAATCATATTTTTAAATAAATAATTATATATATATATATATATAAACGTTACATATACTGAAACTGAAATATCAGTTACATATACTGATACTGAAAATATGAAATATTTGTCCAAGTTATTTTTCTCTTTTAATATTTTTCACTTAATGCATGGCCTAAGAGCCACTCAATGTACAGAATTACTGAGTGAGATTGCATTACAGACGTCAGCTGGGAAGGTAAAAAGTGCCAATTACGAGTATATGTTAGATAGATAAAGATTGACTTCACACTTGAAGGTGTTAAGATTTTAGTAATTGGGGAAGTTGTTTACGGTCAAAACCCCAATCCTGCAATTGCAGGAAGAAATCAAAGCATATTCATCAAACGAACAACAGGTCGTATCCCATAAAGATCGTAATGGGAAAAGCTTTAATAGCAACTGCTTGCGCCGAATTAAACTCAAACTCTTAGGTTATTTTACACTGTGGTGACATTAGTACATACGACTTGTGGTTGTAAATGAATCGAAAAAGAAAGCAAACGTGACGGAGAGAAAGACAAAATGAGAATGAAGAATCTCTACAGATTGGAGAGAGAAAGAAGGACCGGGACTTGGACAGATGCACTATAAAGAAAACAACCGATTTGTGAGCAGTGAGAGACTTCACCAAAAAAAAAAAAGCTTTATTTAGATAAAATAAACGTGCTTTTGAAATAGTAAAGATAAATATATAGACTTTTGAAATGAATAAGTAGATAGTGCACCCGTAAAAAATCCAGAGTGTCAAAAGGACTGTTTTTTTTTTTTTCACATGACACCGCTATTACTTTAACTAGCTTCACTCCTCGGGAATGTTTGTTTTAAAAAGCGACGATTAGAAGTTTAAGAAAACCTATGCATATGAAAGTGAATTTATTCATTTCTTCGTTCTTGAGAATTGACAACAGAAATAATAAATGCTATTTAATAGATTCTTTATTTACCTGATTATTTGTTGGAATGATTGGTAAAACATCAATTTATCAATTGATTCGGACTTTATAAAATGGTAAATAATAAGGATTGCCTTCTAATTGGTTCACATATTTTAGTAATTTAGTAAATGTTTATAAATTTAAGAAAAATTTTTTATTTCTTTGTAAATGGTAAATATTGCATTTCATTACTTTTAATTTTATTGGTTTCTGAATGTCGTAAATATAAAATAATTTTTGGAAATAAACAATCTAATAAATAAATAGTGTTTAATATTTTTGTGAATTCTCAAGAACAAAAAATCTATAAATTCTCTTTTAATCGTATTTCTTTTCTTATAATTCTAATAATCGCTTTTTAAATCAACATTGTCGAGGATGGAATGTACAGGATAATTGAAAAGTAACTCCCGATTTTATGTATAATGAACTCTTCCGTCTAACTATAATTTTTACAAGATGGAAGAGGCCATCATACATAAAATAGGGAGATACTTTTCAATCACTCTGTAGTTAAAATAATAACGGTGCCAATAAAAAAAAAAAGTTCTTTTGAAAGTTTTTTTTTTTTTTTTTTTTTTTTTTTTTTTTTTTTCAGGCACAAAGGTCAGTATGGCGCGCCGCTTCCATTAAAAAAATATTCAAAGGGAATTGTAACAAAATAAGGAAAAAAGGGGAAAATTAAAGAGACGTGGGGTGAATTATGCCTTCCAGAAGCTAAACAAAATATTAAGAAAAAGGAAAATTTCTTTAGAAAATAAGAAAAGTGTGCTGAACTGCTATATAATATCGATCCTTCTGTATGGATGGCAGTGATTACTGGACAATTTCTTCACAAATGAAGAGAAGACTTGAGGCAACGGAGATGTGGTTTTACAAAATGATACTGAGATTACCATGGACAGAACGCGTCACAAAGTACGAATTTTTAAAGAAAATGGAAACAAAAATTACACTTAGACTCCGAAAGAGACATTTGAAATCTCTTAGATACATAATGAGGAAAGATAGCTTGAAGAATGTGACACTAACAAGGCATAGACAGCAAAAGGAACAAGAAGTGGCAGATCACCTACCTAATGAGGTTACGTGAATGAATGACAGAAAGAGGAGTAGAAAGAATGGTAAAAAGACAGACATTGATAAGAACTACAAAGGGTGAGAAGTTGGGGAGATCCGTGATTTCCAATGCCATGAAGGGAAACGGCATATAGAAGTAGATAAATAAAGAAAGTCGTCTCGTATTGGTGACTGACGGGAAAGAAGACTAACATGGTGAGAAGTAATGTTTTAATTTCTCTTAATGCTTTTAATAAATCTTATTTAAACAACGCATAACCTACGATTAGTTCGATTGATCTGTTGTTTTTTTTTTTGTTGTTTTTTTTTTTTTACGGCTTGTCAACCTTTTCAAGGTTACTCTGAATTTAGAACCAGCCTGGAGAGGTCTGTGTTCCGCCAGACTATCTTGCCTAGGAAACACCACTTCTACGTCGGCTGCAGTACACGTGGTACCCCTACGACCCTAATGGGTCACAGAACACGTGACCGATTGTCTGTGTCCCAACAGTTTCACTTCTGCAAACGTCTTTTATTGATCTCGATATTACATCCTCCGAATATATTTTTTGAGGATCATAGACTACTGAGAAGAAGGCCAGAAGATCATGTTCCGCCAGTTTCTCTCTCTAGATAGAGCCGGGCTAGGGTGAACATTTAAGCGTTCGAAACTCTGGGGTATACTCGGTGCCAATTCTTACGGGCAACAAGGAGAAACAGCTACCATCTCAAATTGTAAATAGAAGTTTTACGCATATATTTTTATCAATTCAATAATGCCACTAAGATACAATGGGCTATTCGGAATGAGGAGACATTAGAAGGAACCGGAAACTTAATTCTAAATAGGAAGCAAGAAAGGCAGAAGGTGGGATATCAGATCGTATTACACAGGAAATCCAAGTAGATAAGACCTACTCTCTATCGATTGTTTTAACGTGAAAAAATATTATTTACTTTGCTATTCGAACCAGCGTCCTCGTCTTTGTTGTTACACACTCCACGTTCATAATGATTTAATAATATTCATTGGTATTTTTTAAGATGGGGATTATTATTTTTATTATTATGCTGTTTAGACCAACATTCATATCTTTGTTGTTATACTGACAACGTTTCGACCGTTATAACTTCTGGATTTCTACAGATGTCTGTCTTCATACTCGGTAACTGTCTTGGAATTTCGAACCGAGCCCTTTATAGGTGGTAAATTGTTCTCGTTCTGCATTCAATGCTTAGGAGGTCATTTCATATCAGTTAATCAGTTTATGAGCTTCGTAGACTCGAGTCATTGATCAGGGCGGAGGGTTACCTCATCAGAATCAAAAGCCACGTGTCCGTTATCAAAGCGAGCCTTCTAGTCTAGTGGCAACGACTGTAAGCTGATCAGGAGATAGATGGGCTCAAGACACACTATGCATGAATGAATGCGTAGCGAGATATGTGGGGGTGCAGCTGGTCAGGTGCTCAGCTGAGCAACGTCCCTATGACCACGCCTTGTCATAGGACTGATAATGATGATAATGATTCAGTTTATATCAGGTGGATATTTTATGTCAGTAGTTGATACTCAGCAGTACTATTCACTCTTATATCGCCTTCTTCGTTTCTCCCATTGAACCAGAGCATGTGACCTTTCATCACTATCAGACCCTTGAATCTGGATTTCCAGGGAACCCGATATGTTTTAGTCGACGCTCTAATTATGTTCAAACCTTTACATCTAAGATCAAACATGCTAGGGTCAAATCATTCTCTTCATATTCCATTTATAAGAAGAAAGTTACAGCCAGAAATCTTCATCCCACTACTTTTTTTTCCGAAAATCGTTTTGTAGAACAGTCCCCACCCTAGAGCAGTGGTTCTCATTTTTTTTTTTTTTTTTTGCCTAATGCCCCCTTTTCACAAGAAGTCAGAATGTCATTCCTCACCTTCTCCAAGAATGTCCGATTCAAAAAGTGCATTCCAATTAATATGCATACATTACTGAAAATCTTCATTCTTTTCCACATTAGTACAGATATATTCACATGGATTATTTTTAAAGAGAAATTTTACATTTAATTGCAATAGAAAATTCTAATTGATTTTTAAACTTGAATACCTGTACAGTATTGTTTTTTTAATTCATAGCTAATCATTAAATGAATAAACTGAAGCATACTTCTATAAACAAACATTTCAATAAAATGCCAGAGTATTTAAATCTATTTTATTCTGATGAAGATTACAATTAATGAAAAAACAATTATTTTTCATTCTCTGAAACCTTCAAATCACCCCGTCCCTCTAGTAGAGATTCAACCCTGGTTAAAAAAAAAAAAACCCTGACTTAGAGGTTACAGAATACGACCACAAACACCTGAAGCAGGCCAGCAGGTACAACGGCTGAAACGTTATGAGTATAACAATCAAAAACAACTAAATATCAAAACATATATAGTTGTATCCTCTGTCTGTATGTTTGTTGTCGAACTCGTCTTAGTTTTGGAGATACACCTTCGTAACCAAATATATTCTGAAACTACATTGCCCAGTGTACTTGGATAAGTATATTTCATTTTGATCAAAGGTGGTCCCTGGATCAGATCCTCCCATTGCTTTTTTTTTTCTTTTTTAAACAAGGGAATGACTCCTGTCCAAAATATAGGAGAAAGCCAGAAGATGGAGGTCACATCGGCAAGATCATTGAGTCATATTGAAATGCATCATTTTTCTCCACAAACTATAACAATGATTTAAAATCAATCATCATTTGCTTACAAAACAAATGTGTGATACACAGCAAGGCGCAGGTAATTCGGCTAGAATAATAATAAAATCTACATGTTTTGCATTCCAAATCCTACCTTTTACCTTGGCTCGAAAGCGGAAAGCCGACACAGGAGTAGTTCGGTGATTCTGTCATCAAACCGAACTGACAGATTAATAGAAACGTGGAATCGGATAATCTACTACTTGGTTGAAATTGTTGATATTTACTCCTGGTGCCAGTGGATTGTGTTCGAGCTTCGGTAAAATACTTAACTTTGAATGTTGATTTTCACGGTAAGGCATGGAGCCATTCAGGTAGAACAGAGGAATAACGACCTTTATAGCATCCCATTTCTAAGCTTAGTACACGTCGATAGCATCAGATAAATGTCTTGTGGTCGAGCGATATGCGACTTCCCAACTGTTGCCAGGGGTCGTTGAAAAAAAAAAAAAAACAAAGTAAAAAAAAAAATTCGGATACTGACCTGTTAAGCAATCGGGCTTTCATGACTTGGAAGAGAAGCTTTCTACTCCATATTCACTCCCGATTCCGTTTTGCCTTGTGCCAGACTAACCCTTTCAGGTAACACGGAATGTTCTTTCAACGTTGTAATGAAGTATCCCCCCACTCCTCGGTAAACTGACCTCCCCACCCCAACGTCTGCACTAGTCAAAGATAACACCAGAATACTTTTTCCTAACTTAATGACAATAAGTTATCAACATTTCTTTTCGTATTTTTCTAAACTGAGAATCAAGTGTTGAATTCATGTTCTAATATCTTGAAACATTGTATCCATTTTTTTTATCGTTTCAACCCAAGTAAGGCGATAATGCCACTAAGATACAAAGGAGGTGGGGTTGTTGGATTACCGCACCCTGATGATAATCACAGGCGGCGAGATTTTGAACCCTCTCCCACCGACGATAATTATAGGCGGCGCGAGATTTGAAAGAAACCACCTCTTTATCGGTGATTTTTTTTATAGCGAAAAGGCATATTCCCTTCGCTTACGCTGACATGTAAGTACCTCAACTACAGAAAATGAAGGTTACTTTGAACTCGTTATATTTAATTTCATTTCACATTTTCCTTTTTTGTAAAATGTCCTAAAAATATATTTAATATTTGTTTGAATTCTACGTCTTATATTTTCGTTGACTTAAACGAGTCCGCCAAAACTGTTTAAACCTTTGAGCCCTGATCACCGCTTTACCGGTGGTAGAGAAAAATGACGTAATTCCCAGTCATCAGTTGAACAGTGGTAGAGAAATATGACCTCATCTTCACCTACTGGTTAAACGATGGGCAAACACTTGTAACTATTTGGATATCTATCGGGAAACATTACATACCAATTATTTGAGAAATTTGGCTCAGGAGTTTAGGCAGAAGGTTTAAAATTGCTCAGGGATTCATGCCTCAAAGGGTTAAGACTTTAAAAGTGACCGGAAACCCCTATCGTAAACAAAAACAAGGAGTAAGCATCTACTCCTGTTTAAAAGACGAGGAAGGGTTGTGAAACGAGCGAGAGAACGTAATTGCGATGTTACAAGGTAACATTGCGGGCACGTTCTGGGATTTCTACAAAAACGTTTTTGCAACCTCAATATAAAGTTGGTTTGGTTTATTTTCTTTTTACGGCACATCAACCTCAATGGGTTATCTAATACCCACAAGATTTTTAGGATACATTCGTATGAATACAATATGTATCCTTTATAAGAAATCAGTTTCTAGATCAGGTTTCATGACGTACTTTTGTAAAAAGGCTTTTTCGAGTCTCGAATGTATTACTGGTAATATTTTTAATATGAAAATCTATTTTTATACTTTCATAGTGTTTTGATCCCAGTTTTGGGGTTAACTATTTGCCCATAGCTAGGACCCTGACAGGTGCTACGACTCCGGGTCAGAGTAGAGCTGAGAACATCATCAATTAAGAAGTGGTTCCAGTCTCTTCAAAATCTTCTGATCACAGGCCTTGCTACCAAATGTAGTTATCATCATACTCAGAACGCTGTAAAGTTAAAAAAAACATTGAAGTCACTTCATTTTATTATTAGGTTGGTGCAAAAATAATATCGTTTTTTGACGTATTTTTTAACGACAAAAAACGATATTATTTTTGCACCAACCTAACAGCTGGGATCATCTTTATCATCAAGTGATCAGATGTGGTTGTAAGGTCGCTACGCGGATGAGCACCTAATCGGCTTTGTCCACCTGTCTCGGTAGGTACCCATTCCAGCGTAGCGTGTCCTGGGCAAAGTGGAACTGGCGACGCCCATCTCTCTGCCGGTCCAGACAAACATTTTTTTCCCAACAGCCGCCAATGACTAGTGTTTAACCCTAAGTAAATGTCAAATTTCGAATGCTTATTTTGGAAGGTAAGCGAACGCTACCAACTTGGAAGATTAGCTCAACATAATCTTATCACCTTTGCTTTACTTGATAACAAGCCTCTCTTAGTAATGATCTGCCGATGATAATAAGCAATTGTATTTATTTGTGCCTATGTTCATTTGCATATTTGAAACCATTTCGATGCCGGAGAAGGAAGGAAGGAAGGAAGGAAGGAAGGAGAGAATTACTTCCAGAAAAGTCTACTGTTATAATTCATTGAAAATATCGAACTGCTGCAAATAGCAAGTATATAAAAAAAAAGAAGCGAGATGAATGAGTGGGAGATATTTGTGCGAGCGTAGTAATTTTAAAGCGTGGGAAATAGCACGTTGTCTCACCGCGAGTAATAAAAAAAAAAGTTCCGCATCGAAGTAAACATATCTGTACATTAATGGCTTTATTTACAACATGCGGTTAGAAGCGTGCGTAATGATACAATCTAAATGTACATGTGATGTGTCATGTAGATTTATATACACTATTAAAACTTCAACTGAAAAGGCAAAAAATAAATAAATAAATAAAATAAAATAAAAGCGGGGATAGAAGTGAGCACAGACTTCAAATTCATGAAGTCATTGTAAAACCATTCCCGCAAATTGAAAC
>OZ010583.1:33584636-33664636 GCA_963932145.1 Acanthosepion lycidas | reverse complement strand
GTATTACGTTATTTCGTTCAGTTATATGGAAATGTGAAAGCTTAAATATATTTTGTGCAGATAAGTTTGGCAGTTAAGAGATCGTTTTTCTGTGTGTTATTCTGGTGGGGATATCGAACATGATACATTTCTAATGGAACTGTATGAAGAAAGATATAGCGTAGCTATTCAGTCGAGGATTGTAATTAACACGTGATAAGTATGATGAATGAATTCCGATCAGCTTAATGTGAAATACGTCATGTAAAATAAAGCCTTAAATAATTCCTGCTCGCGCATGTATGTGATTAAACAGGATTTTCGACATGGATATCATCTTTTAAGCATTTTGTGCTTAATTGTAGACAATCCAATGTATACGCGGTGCCCAAATACACTAATAGTAGTAGTTTTTTTTTTTTTTTCATGTACCGTGTTCCTTTGGGTTGAGGAAGATAATGGCTCTCCACAGCTTCTTCTGCTTTATAACTCTAAGCAAATTTTACCCCTTTACTCCCTCCCCAGTCCGTGGTCTGCTATCTATTTATATAAATTCGTTTGGGGGGTTACATGCTGTTTCCCTCTGTTTTTGTTCTTAATGTGTTCACTGAGTGTCAAAATCTCCAAGTCTTCCTTCCTCATCATATTTGGAAATTTCATCTGTCTCTTTCTGATCTTCTTTCCCATGTTTCTTAAAACTTCCTTGTTGTTCACATGTTGCGTCTATGGAACTCTCAGCATCCTACTGCAGAAGTAAATCTCTGTTGCGTCATTTTTTTTTTTTTTTTTTTTTTTTTTTCGTTATCATGGAAGAAATTATCCAGCATTCACTATATATGGGAGGATTGATATTATATTGCAGTTCAGCTGTCTTGTCTTTTTTTTCTTCCTAACGAAATTTTCCTGTTTCTTAATACTTTGCTTAGCTTTTGGAAGAAGACATTTATTCCAATGTGGCTTCTGTTTTCTATATCACATTTTCAGTCCTCTGTTAAAAAATTCCCCACATATTTAAATTTCTCTACTTGCTTGCTTTTCAAATTTCAACTACAAATTTCAACTCTCTTTTTTGATTTTATGTATAATTATCCTGCATTTCACTGTCCATCTTGCCCTCAATATGTCATGTGAGTGTTAAATTTTCCAAGCCGTCTTTTCTCATTGTGCATCCTGGAAATTTTCACTCTTTCTATGTATAATTGTCCTTTGATTCCCTACTTATTAATTCTTCCTCTTTGCGTGCATGTTCCATTCCTGTTATTTTCAGCGTCCTTCTATAGAAATAGATTTTATTCATCTACGAGGAAATTGCCCAGCATTCACTGCTATATAGAAGGATAGATATTAAGTAGCATTTCAGCACACTCTTGTTTCTAAAGAAATTTTCCTGCTTCTTAATAATTTGCTTAGCTTTTGGAAGGCACCTTCTTTGCACTTTTAATGATCCTTCCGAACTCTGTATCATATTTTCCGTCCTGCGTTAGGACACTAACCAGATAGTTGGACTTCTTTCGTCTCTAGATGATAATCAGGTGCTAATAACAACAAAGATGAGGACATTAGTCTGAATGTAAATAATGATAATTCCTCATTCCAGAAATTCATATAGAAGGTGATCAGGTGCTAATAACAACAAAGATGAGGACATTAGTCTGAATGTAAATAATGATAATTCCTCATTCCAGAAATTCATATAGAAGGTGATCAGGTGCTAATAACAACAAAGATGAGGACATTAGTCTGAATGTAAATAATGATAATTCCTCATTCCAGAAATTCATATAGAAGGTGATCAGGTGCTAATAACAACAAAGATGAGGACATTAGTCTGAATGTAAATAATGATAATTCCTCATTCCAGAAATTCATATAGAAGGTGATCAGGTGCTAATAACAACAAAGATGAGGACATTAGTCTGAATGTAAATAATGATAATTCCTCATTCCAGAAATTCATATAGAAGGTGATCAGGTGCTAATAACAACAAAGATGAGGACATTAGTCTGAATGTAAATAATGATAATTCCTCATTCCAGAAATTCATATAGAAGGTGATCAGGTGCTAATAACAACAAAGATGAGGACATTAGTCTGAATGTAAATAATGATAATTCCTCATTCCAGAAATTCATATAGAAGGTGATCAGGTGCTAATAACAACAAAGATGAGGACATTAGTCTGAATGTAAATAATGATAATTCCACATTCCTGAAATTCATATAGAAGGTGATCAGGTGCTAATAACAACAAAGATGAGGACATTAGTCTGAATGTAAATAATGATAATTCCTCATTCCAGAAATTCATATAGAAGGTGATCAGGTGCTAATAACAACAAAGATGAGGACATTAGTCTGAATGTAAATAATGATAATTCCTCATTCCAGAATTCATATAGGTGATCAGGTGCTAATAACAACAAAGATGAGGACATTAGTCTGAATGTAAATAATGATAATTCCTCATTCCAGAAATTCATATAGAAGGTGATCAGGTGCTAATAACAACAAAGATGAGGACATTAGTCTGAATGTAAATAATGATAATTCCTCATTCCAGAAATTCATATAGAAGGTGATCAGGTGCTAATAACAACAAAGATGAGGACATTAGTCTGAATGTAAATAATGATAATTCCTCATTCCAGAAATTCATATAGAAGGTGATCAGGTGCTAATAACAACAAAGATGAGGACATTAGTCTGAATGTAAATAATGATAATTCCTCATTCCAGAAATTCATATAGAAGGTGATCAGGTGCTAATAACAACAAAGATGAGGACATTAGTCTGAATGTAAATAATGATAATTCCTCATTCCAGAAATTCATATAGAAGGTGATCAGGTGCTAATAACAACAAAGATGAGGACATTAGTCTGAATGTAAATAATGATAATTCCTCATTCCAGAAATTCATATAGAAGGTGATCAGGTGCTAATAACAACAAAGATGAGGACATTAGTCTGAATGTAAATAATGATAATTCCTCATTCCAGAAATTCATATAGAAGGTGATCAGGTGCTAATAACAACAAAGATGAGGACATTAGTCTGAATGTAAATAATGATAATTCCACATTCCTGAAATTCATATAGAAGGTGATCAGGTGCTAATAACAACAAAGATGAGGACATTAGTCTGAATGTAAATAATGATAATTCCTCATTCCAGAAATTCATATAGAAGGTGATCAGGTGCTAATAACAACAAAGATGAGGACATTAGTCTGAATGTAAATAATGATAATTCCTCATTCCAGAAATTCATATAGAAGGTGATCAGGTGCTAATAACAACAAAGATGAGAAACATTAGTCTGAATGTAAATAATGATAATTCCTCATTCCAGAAATTCATATAGAAGGTGATCAGGTGCTAATAACAACAAAGATGAGGACATTAGTCTGAATGTAAATAATGATAATTCCTCATTCCAGAAATTCATATAGAAGGTGATCAGGTGCTAATAACAACAAAGATGAGGACATTAGTCTGAATGTAAATAATGATAATTCCTCATTCCAGAAATTCATATAGAAGGTGATCAGGTGCTAATAACAACAAAGATGAGGACATTAGTCTGAATGTAAATAATGATAATTCCTCATTCCAGAAATTCATATAGAAGGTGATCAGGTGCTAATAACAACAAAGATGAGGACATTAGTCTGAATGTAAATAATGATAATTCCACATTCCTGAAATTCAGACAAAACGTTAGTTCTCGTATAAAACTTCTCGTTTTAACCATATTATGACTCCATATATATTTTAGGTCACATATGTGAAATTAGTACGCTAATATAGACTACAAATGCTCCTACTTAGCCTAACGCCATGGGGCTGTACTATAAATTGTGAATTGGGGCTAAAGTTTTATATTCACCTTTTTTGGCTAGTTATAACTCCATTTGTATTTTGCGCCAGATATATACACGCCGTCTGCTGTATTTTCTAATGTCATTCTACATATGTAGCACTGATTTTACGGCAACTGATGATCCGGTACCCTTTTTAATCCGGACAAAATTATGGGCACGCATTTGAATTTCACTCGATTGCTAGACTAACTCCCCGGGCGGTCACAGGTGGTATTGCATTCAAGAGTAGCTCAATATAAGTTTATAATGGTCGATGATGCTTTTAAGATACGACCGATGCATATTTAGTGGGTCGGAGGTTGATTATTGAATTGTTGGTCTGACAAAACAGATAATCGGACATGGTTCTAAAATCAAGGGTGTCAGAAAATCGGTGAATTTGCACTTGGCATTGTACAAGTATTATATTCTGTGCTAATAGGAATATATACTTGAAAAGCAAGGTGGATAAAATAAGTAGAGGTTTATTGTAAAAAAAAACAGTACAATAAGAATAAAGGTAACAGTTATGCGCAATGTCATTGCAAGTCAATACAATAGTGAGTGCTACTATTGGAAGGTCTGTAGTTCTCGCGTAAGTCCAAGTCGTACTCAATAGATCCCAGCTAGAAATATTTACCAGCCTCTCCACGAGGTAGGATGTGGCACAAGGCCGAATTTAATGTGGGGCAATCCGAATCCGTAACCCCACATAAATGGATTCGGGTCTGTCTACCTCTCCGAAAGAGGCTCTGCCCTTCGGCATAGCCTCGTCCGGGTCCCTCTTTGCCTTTCGGCAGAGAGTTTGACAACAGCTAAGAGCTGAATAACAGATCCCAGCTAGAATATCTAACAGCCCCCCCGCACCCCACACCACCACCACGAAGGTTGTATGTGGCACAAGGCCGGGTTTAACGTGGGTTCTCCGAGCCCGTAGGCTCGGCCAAAAAATGCCCGTAGAACCCGCATAAATGGGATCGGGTTGGTCAACCGCCCCGAACGAGGCTCTGCCCTTCGGCATAGCCTCGTCCGGGTTCCTCTCTGCTCAGAGGCAGAGAGTTCGACCTGGTGACAGGTTATTCCATTACATCAACAAATTAATTCTATACAAAGCAAAATTGTATTTGGATTACTTTGTGAGTATGATGCTATGATCTGTGAGCGTTACGTATGGACAGTTACATATATTTCCACAGACATGTTGCGTTTGTCACTGGTTCTTCACACCGACTGAATTTCAAATGGGGCATGTGTAGATAGCAAATGTTTGATCGCGTTTTTTTTTTATTAGGTTGGTGCAAAAATAATGACGTAATAATGCCGTTTTTTGACGTATTTTTAACGTTAAAAAACGACATTATTACGTCATTATTTTTGCACCAACCTAATATCTATATTACTTGTCTGTCGCTTACGCCAACTATCTGTAGCCACAATATCCGTGATTCCCGATCCGACGAATTGGCTTCTTAAGTACCACACACAATCTTGGTATAATTTAATAATGTACACTTGTTACTGCGTTCAGTTTTTTCTCGCCGTAAAAGCATGGGTTAAAATGTAAAAGATATAGGTTAATTCTCGTCTGACAACATATCCACTATAGACAATTATTTTATGTCTGACTATATGGGGGCTAATAAGGCAAATGGGCAAGCAGTTTCGGAGGGGAATAATAAACCAAACCGATCGGGCGTGGTGCGAGAAACTGCGCCCAGAAAATATAAAAGTGTATATATATATATATACATATATATATATATATATATATATATATATATAGGACCGGTGCGTACTACCCCGAATATCCCGCCCGGGGTTGTGCCAAGCCCGTTTGGAGGCCCCGGGCAGTGTTTTGTGAACCTCGCTATCTTATCAACATTTGTTTTTTGTCTACCAACATGTATATACATTACAAATTAAACTAATTGCAAGTGACCATTATCAAATAATTAAATATTTTTTGCGGATTTTGACGTCATTCTGAGATCTTTACTTATTTCGCCCAAATCCGGGAAATTTGTTTTGAACATGGTATTTTTTTTTTTTTTTTTAAGCACTATATAAAATTTACTATTTGTATCCATAATGTTGAATGTGATAAGGTTATTCAACTTTTTAACAAGAAAACATTCTACATATGTAGCACTGATTTTACGGCAACTGATGATCCGGTATCTTTTTTAATCCGGACAAAATTATGGGCACGCATTTGAATTTCTCTCGATTGCTTGACTAATTCCCCGGGCGGTCACAGGTGGTATTGCATTCAAGAGTAGCTCAATATAAGTTTATAATGGTCGATGATGCTTTTCAGATACGACCGGTGCATATTTAGTGGGTCAGAGGTTGATTATTGAATTGTCGGACATGGTTCTAAAACCAAGGGTGTCAGAAAATCTTGTACTTATGTAGAAAAATGCCGCAAAACATTGTTGATTTATTTTAGATGGAATAATTTATTAGGACATGTATTTAGTTTGTATTTATATATGTTGTATTTATTTTCAAATTTTCTAGTTAAATTGTTCACCGATTTTGCATATGATCCATTATTGTACATAATTAGATTACAATACAATTTGTATTTTATATAAATACTACCTTATGAAAATTGACATGAAGTTGGGTGGAGCACAGTGTCATAGATGTTGGACCTTTGCATTGTGTGTGTGTTTTTATATATATATATATATATATATATATATAAAGGAAGAGGTTATAGTAGTTCCAACGAGAGAAAAATGTGTATAGTAAAAAGAGAGAAACCGCAAACTTTTTGGGGTTTAAAGTGGATTTAAAAAAAAAATATCATGGTTTATTTTCCATAATTTTTCTCCACGGCTTTCCGATCTCGCGACCGTCATCAGGCAAAGGGTGGAAATTTACACATATTATTAAAAATATTTAATTTTTTTCTTTGTTTTTCGATGTTATTCTCGATATGAGATATTCTCTTTTTTTTGTGTGTGTTAGTGATCCAAACGTCTTTCTTGAACTGGCAGTGAAATGTTCTGCGTGAAGGGTTATAAAACAAATAAGATTGGTTCGAGAAATGATGGAGTAGTTATCGGCATGCTTATCTTTTAATATTCAAAACCCTCTTTCCTCATTATGTACCTTAGAAATTTCAGTTGCCTTTGTGAAGTATAAGTATCCTTTTTGTTACCATTTTTTTCTAAAACTTCGTCGTTACTCGCATGTTCGATCCTTGGAATTCTCAGCATCCTTCTGTGGAACTATATTTCTGTTCTCGCAAGTCTCTTCATCTGTGAGAAGGTTTTCCAGCATTTCCTGCCATATAAGAGGACTGATTTTACTTAACATTTTAATACTCTTTTGTTTGTCTCTTGAAATTTTTCTGTTTCTTTATACTTTGCTAATCTTTTGAAAGGCATGTTTTACTATGACAATGCGCCTTCGGATTTCAGTGTCGCACTTTCCGAACACATCCCAGATATTTAAATTGTTGAACAATTTGTAATTTGCATGTTGGGCTGTTCCTTAAGCTAACAACCACGGATTCTGTCGTCTTGCAATTGATGTTTAGTCTTTTCTTCTGTAGGAGTTCTTGAAGTTTCCTTTCTGTGTCTGCTATCAACGCTGTGTCATTTGCATATCTTAAGTTGTGGCCGCCAATAATAAACCCTGGTAGAATCTCTAATGCTCACCTCGCTATATAATTTGCATGAGGCCGATGTAAAGACACATCCGTATATGTGACCACTTTATCTTTTTGTCTATTTACTGAATTCATTTTCTATCCGTATGCATGCGGTTTGATGTCAGTATAGCTTCTGGATTAGTCTTATATCCTTCTTAAATATGCCAAGGTTACTTAGCAGTTTCAACGGTTCTTTGTGACGTAAATTATCAAACGCTTTTGCATAATCTATAAAATACAGGTACACCTGTTTCTACAGATGCATTACTCTTTATGGTATCATTCTGAGCATAAATATCACATTTATTGTTCCAGTGTTTTTAATGAACCCGCACTGTTTTTGTCCTATCTTTCGGTCTAATTCTACTGCGTGATCTATTCAGAATTCGGGTGATAAGTTTTGTTATATGGCTCATTAGGCTAATTATCCGATAGAATTCACATTCGTTTGCATCTGACGTCTTAGTGCCCTGAAAATGGATCCACTTAGGTCTTCCAGTATATCAACCCTTTCTTACGTCGTTTATAAATAAGAGATTGCGAAAATGGGTTTTATGTGATCTTGCCGTGGTTTGGAAAGGTTCGTGTGTGATTTGCTAAACAAATCTTTCCTAGCGTTAATAATTACTATTTTAATGCTAATTCACGTATCGTTTTTCCCTTCGCAATCAATATTAAAATACATTCATAAAGACAGCCTATCTAACAAATTAGTTTTGCTATTTATCAGTTTATGCGTCAGTGTGAGGCTGATTACCTAGGTAGTACCACCCAAATATTGGAGAAGAGATTGACTTGGAAAGGTCAACTTCAAAATCCACATCTGTTCTACTACATCCGGACTTGTAATCTCTGAATATCTTATTAATAATCGGCAATATGCTCCGGCGCATCTTGAAAGTGCCGTATATATATATATATATATATATATAAAAAAAAAAAAAAAATGATCATAAAATTGGTAATATACTCGGGTATATATATATATATATATATATATACATACCCGAGTATATTACCAATTTTATGATCATTTTTTTTTTTTTTTTTTTACACGCCAAAAAATAGGGATTCGCACTATACACAGATAATGAAAAGGTTAAAAATCATGCATTTTCAATGTCCGGTTTCACTATACACAGGTAAATGTTTTCTGGTGGTAGCGGGTGGTAAAATCCATGCAAAAAATTCAGAGTTCGAACTATACATAATGTCGGCTTACACATGCGTATATACAGTCGGTCTATTATGTTGAGTCGATTGCATTCAGTGTTTTATCTGAAAGTTTTGGAAATCGTTTTTATCAAATCTAAACTTTCTTTGTGCAACCAAAAAGGATGGTTGTTAGGTTTCAATTTTTCTTAGAATAATGTTCATCTTGTCCAGCACCCGATATTCACTCGAGGTAGAGAATTGCAATATAAGAGACATAGGTTTTGCAGATATGCTGAGAAGATAACTATTAACCCTAGGCTTAAACAAGGTCAGATTGTAGTTTTTGTAGAAAAAAAAATATTACTAGCAATTAATTTTTGAAGGAAAAATATATTATTGGCAATACATTATTACCAGCAATACATTTCTGGAAAATATATATGTATATATTACCAGCAATATAGTTTTTGAATATATATATATATATATATATATATATATTATTATTATTATTATTATATTGAAGTTTTCGGCTCTTGTTATATATATAACAGCAATACGTTTTGGGGAAAAAATATATTTGCAGCAATACATTTTTGAAAAAATTATTACCAAAAATAAAAAAATCTTGTCGGCATTAAATAACCCATTGAGGTTGATATGCCGTAAAACAAAACAAACCAAACAAATTATATATCTAAAAAAAACATACCTTTCCATAAAGTATAACATTTTGTACAAGGTATCTGTAGTTGAAAGCATAAAATTGCGTACAGGATATTTCGATTTCGGCATTAAATAACCCATAGAGTTGTTGATATACAGCTAAACAAATTCTACGAAACAACCACGCTGATAGAGCAAGGTTTGATTTAAATATTTAAGGAATACACATTTCTTGTTGGGACTTTTAGGGATCTGATAGCTCGAGTTTCGTACCTGAAACATAACCATCAAATTATTGCTTGACATGCATTTGATTTGCTATCAGAAAAAATGTGTCTCCACTAAAAATAACGTTAATAGTAATAAGAAATACTGTCGGATAAAAACGTCCCTTCAGAAAAAAAAAATGTCTCCGTAGAAAGAATTTTCGACAAACATAATTCTAGGTAATGAACATTTGTAGAATATCTGTCTATATCTGTGAGATGAGGTATTATTATTACTTGCATGATTTACATTATTCGGACTGTTATCCTCATCTTCATTGCCATATTCACAACGTTTTGGCCGTTGTTGCTCCGGCCTTCTTCAGGTGACTGTAATTTCGAACGGGGCCCTTTATTTAATCTACCATGGCCCAGTGGATAAAGACGTTGGTTAGATCCAGTGACTAGACACAAAGAGTTGTGAGTTCAATACCAGGCCACAGCAGTGGTGAACCAAAACTTGGAGAGTTAAGGGGAAATAACAGACACATCAGGAAGAGGCATGGCACGTGGAACTAGGCAATCTGCCCTGGTGGGCGAAATAAAAATCGCCAGGCAAACAAAGCCATAGTTCGTCCAGCCAACCAGAAACCTTTCACAACCAAGATTAAAAAAAAGATAGAAAGAAAAGAAATGAACAAATGATAAAAAGGATACCAAAATTTCACAATTTCTAAAAATAGATAGTTCAAACAACCAATCAGAAACCTTTGACAACCTCGAGACAATGAGAAGCGAGCAGCCTTTTAAAAGCTGATCTATAGATGAAAAATCAACGAAAATAAGAGAAAAATTAATTCTATGTTGCGGTCATTTTAACAATATACTCAAAGACGAAATACAACATTTACACGACTAAGTGAGGGACCTTAGACTGCTACAAATAAATACATACATAATTCCTATAAATATATAATTATATACGACTCGTAATTATATTCCTATTCTCTCCATACTTTCTCTCTCGATTCATTAATTTCATTAATCATGTCCTGTCAGTAATTTCATGAAATCTTCTTGTATATATATATATATATATATATATATATATATATATATATATATATATAATGTGTGTGTGTGTGTGTGAAAATATTGTAGAAAATAGGAAAGAAACTGGTTTGGTAAATAATCCAAAGTTCCTTAGTATTTTTTTAATTATTTTTAAAAAATAGTGCTCGATACGAAAGTAGAGCATAAATATAATTATTTATTTAAAAATATGATTCCAACTCGCTACATAAGAGGTCTCATGTTTCAAAACAAGAGCCGAAAACTTCAAAATAATATTTGAATTAACTTGAGTAGACTCCCCAAAAAATTTCTCTTGAAGATGGAACAGAGCCTACTTTAACTCAAGTTAATTCAAATATTATTTTGAAGTTTTCGGCTCTTGTTTTGAAACATGAGACCTCTTATGTAGCGAGTTGGAATCATATTTTTAAATAATTATATAATATATATATATATATATATATATATTACAGACACACACGAGAGTAAAAAAGGATATCATGGAATTTCCCTGAATCCCTCCTATTAATTTAATGTATTTCATCCTATTATACGCACGCAAACGTATCTTCCGGGGAATATACACCACATTTCCAGCTGATCAACCTCTCTCATCTTTGGCAAATACATATGACACGCTTTACGCTTACTACACACAGTTATTTGCATTAAAGCTTTAAAAAAGGACAAATATTATAATTCGTAAATAATCGATTATATACGCACATTTTCGTCAGATCGAAATTTGATCAAAAACTTTGTTTATCACATTTTCCCGTTGTAGAGTAATTGGCCATGGTTAAGTGTAATTGGCAAAAATCTCCAACAAACGGAATTTGCAAAAGTTTCAAGTAAACAATAACAAAAAGAAGAAAAGAACAAGCCAAAATAATACCCAGCAAACAATTTACATTATATATATATATATATATATATATATATATATATATATATATAGTCATCCACAGACAGACTGTTTCGCTGTATCACAGCTCATCAGTGTGGCTAGACGTCCGGTTGCCAAAGCTAGGATCGAAACCCGACTGAATTGGCGTCAGTCGAGGATATATGCGCAAGTTCCCTTAAAAACCGACTGACAAGTTACTACGATTAAGATTTTTTTATTTAATTTCATATGGAGACTTCTAATATTTTTTTCTTTTCTGAACATCAGTTATGTAGAAATTGTCCGAATATTCTGTATATCCGAGCACTTTCGGCTATTCGTTTAGCCATTATCAAAGATGAGTTTATTTTATTTTACTTTTAATATGTATGTATCTTTAGTTATAGGAATGTTTTTATTTTCCAAACACTGTCAGTACATTATGGCCATACTCACAGTCAATGTTATTGTATGTTGTTCTTTATTAATAATGTTTACATTCTTTTAAAACTTTATTTTGAAGCTATTATATTTGTATTGTCTACGAGTATGTTGTGGATGGAGTTTGGTAGGTCACCGTATGTGTTTAAATCAATGCTAATGTTCAGAGAGATGTAATGTGAGTCTTCTTGCTCGACATGTAGTGGTATTTCCAATATAATTATTTATGAAAAGGAAGAAATCCCAGCATGCATCTGTATGATTTATCTATAGCATTTGAGGAGGAGGCGTTTTTTTTTCCAGTCAATATTATGTAGATTGTAACCAACAGCCATTTGCTTGCATTTTTATCAATATGTAATTTACTACGTGCTGTGATTTTCAAGACTCAAGTGGGCGATCGTGACCTCCACGATTTCCTATCCTATGTATCTGTTAGAAGTGTCTTTGTATTATCCCTTCCACTTCTTCTGCCTCCCATTTTACACAAGTGAAGTTAATCGCTGCTTTCCTCTGTCCCTCTTGTCGTCAATATGTCATGTGAGTGTCAATTTTTCTAAGCCATCTTTCCTCATTTTGTGCTCGTTAAGTAGGTCACTGGCTGCTTTCCTCTTCCCCTCTTTCTAACCTAAATTTTCTCTCATTATATGCCCTAGAACGTTCAACAGTCTCTTTCTGATTTTAGTTATAAGCGTCCTTTTCGTTTCCACTTTCTTTAAAACTTTCTCGTTACTCACATGTTTAGTCCATGGTATTCTCAGAATCCTTCTGTAGAATCATATTTCTGTTAGTTCAAGACTCTTGTTTATCTATGAGGCGATTGTCTCGCATTCCTTGCCATATCAGAGGACAACTGTATACAAATGTCATAGTAGAAATATAATAGAGGGTGCGGCAGAAATACCTCCCACATAATAAGACATTATCAAGATTAAGATGCCATTGCTACTAATGTCTTACCATTATGTGGTTGATATTTCTACTGTACTCTGTATTTAACGTGTCAGAAGTATTTCGCGTTTGTTGTTACACAATTTTACCCTCTGGTCGATGGCATCTGCAAAACCGAGGAAAGGTCCAGTCAACCCGGACTATAGAAACGTTCAGATTTTGATTGATTCGTTTTCTTTGGCTTATCGACCCCTTTTGCAGGTTATTTAAAGCCAGAAAATATTTTTATATTCTGAGAATATTTTGTGTGTGTGACGGGAAGTGGAGGAGATAATCATGATTTTGTGACAGAAGTCTTACTGATTAACCCATAACAGGAGGGAGAAGGGGGATTCATACCTTTCCCAATTTCAGTTGCACGTAAGTGAATATAACGAACCTGACTGGAATTGAAACTCTGCTTTTCGATAAACGATTCCGAGAACCATTATCCATTGCACCAGCCGCACATTCAAGCTTACAGCACCTGATATTCTCAAGTGGTTACCCATCAAGGAACTGACCAGGCTCGACATTACTTAACTTCAGTGATCGTCGTGGACCTAATTTATAAGGAATGTGAACAAAACTCAGTGTTTATTGAAGTGCAATATTTAGCCTAAAACTCCTACTTTATGGGGTTTTTATTCACATAGTACGCCATAAATTCTGGTTCTGTCTCCTTTGATAGGATAAAGGTTTTCCCGACGGCAGTAGACCTGTTGGTAAATCCTGGTTTGCTTAGGGTTAAGTTGAGACTACTGACGATAGTTTTCAGTCCAACTATTATATCTCTGACTAGATGTGGTCCCCATACTGTCATCTGTTGTGTCTTGAAGATTGTGATATCTTTGATTGTTATTAAGTGTTTAAAGATAAATTATCCACTTTCAGCTGTTTAAAACAAGAAAAAAAATAGCAAACAGCGGTAAAAAACAGAATTAGCACAGCTCTGTTCTGCTTATAGACACTGGACAACAGAAATTTAAAATTCAAATTTAAGGGTAAACGTCCCAACAACATCGGCATTTTTTTTTCTCAATGTTTTGTCTTTTTACTGCATATCAACTCCTTATGGGTCATTTTATGCCGAAATTTTATGTTCTTCGGAGCTTTGAAGTAATAAAAATGTTATTCTGCTTTCGCAATTGATTACATGGTAGATGATACGCAGCTTTTGTGCGTATACATGTTTGTGTGGACATAATTACTAGAGGCGGTAGTAGGCGTGTTTTATGTTGTAGCTTTGTTGAAGTTATATTTTGGAATACAGTTTGATTTCTTTAATAATTTCTAGGATATTATATCGATTAATGTCATAAAAAAGTTCTTTTATATTGGTTGGTTGACTTTGTTTAGCGGCATATCAACACCACTATGGGGGCCCCTCCAGGTGGTGTAATGGTTAGCAAGTTTGTCTCGCTAGAACAATTATGACTGAGTAGTGAGCTCGACCCTCACTAGGTGCTCCATACTTTCGGCCTTGTGCCACATCTAAGCTACGCTTGGAAAATATTTAACTATCAACACCTCTATGGGTTATTTAATTCTGGAATCTCAACATTTTGAATACAATTTGCATGCGTCACATAAGACTTTTTTTTTTTAACATTTCATCTTTCAGATGTTTTCCAGATATTCATTATACTAAATTTTCAATTAATTGAAAAGAACCCAACAACCATCCCGTGAAGAACGTTACTAAAGGAGGTTGTTGTATGGACGTAAGAGGGGGAAAGAGGGTTGTATATTCAGATTATGAGGACACGTATGATAGGTAACGGTTAACCATACACTTGAAGAGGTTATGACTGTAGTGTTTGCGAAAGCATTCTCTCGGGAGTTTGTTCCATAAAAGAGCGACTATTCAGTGTTCAAATAGAACTTCCTTCTTACAAATGGGATACGAAGGGAATGAATGTTTTTTCTCTTGAGTATATAGCCTGGCGGATCTTAGGAATGTCTTAATTAGTCGAACTAAGGAATTTAGCTCGTCAGGACATTTTTACACGGAAATAACGATAGAGCAGCGAGTTGCCTTGCAACGTTGCATCTCTTGGTGGAGGGTTTGGGGGATGGAAATGAATTAATCCACCTAAAAGGCTGCTTAGACGCTTTTGAACTCGTCATAACTAAAAAGTGAGGATTCGGATGCTCCGGCCCACATACGGCAGGAATATTCAATATTTAGACTGATTTGGTTCCCTGTAAAGAGACAGCATGGCAAGTGGAGTCGGGTACTTTCTGAAGTGGCATAAGGTGCCGACCATGTTGTACATATTTAATGTACACCTGTTTGCTATCATCCAGGTATTGCATTGTTGAAAACGTTACGTGTTCTCGATACAGATTTTGTTAGCAAATATGGTTGAATCGCAACTCTAGTAGAATTTTATGCACCATCTTCTTTTTCGTTTAAATCATTTCACCCCAAGCAAGACAATAAAGCCACTAAAACATGATGGGCTTACTGAGTCTGAAAGAAAAAGGAAAACATTATTACCGTTGGGTGATTTTGTTTAGCGGCATATCAACCCCTATGGGTTATTTAATGCCGAAATCTGAATATCTTGAACACAATTTTATGGCTTCAACTAAATATATTTTGAATGTAATTGCATGCTTTCAACTACGAATAGAATGTATTGCAGGTCATTTTACTATAAGCAGGTACTGTCGGTCATTTTACTATAAATCTGTAATGCTGGTATTTTTACTATAAAAACGTATTTTTATATTTTCATAGTGGTTTGTTTTTGTTTGGGGGTTCACTATTTTCCCCATAGTTTAGACCCCCCCCCTAACAGGTGCTACCAACACGGATCCGAGTGGACCTGGGAACGACAGCAATTAAGAGGTGGCACCACGCTCCTGAAAACATCCAACCTCTTGCTGCTGGATGAAGTTTATCGTCATTATTACGGAGCGAGAAAAATAAAAGAAGAATAATCAGGAAGACAGTGGATAACGATTGACCCTGCATTTAAATCTTTGAAAATCAAAGTTCGCTGGAAAGCAAGAAGCCCGGAAGGAGTTCTAAGGTCGAGAAAAGAAGCTGTTAGCAAAGAACTGGCGGTTACATTAACTCATCTGTTGCCAATTTAATACTGTAGGCATAAACTCTAGGTACCCCAGAGCAAAGTTCATTAGAACGATTATCATGAAAATATTTATACAAAAGGCACGGGGTAGCTACATTACAGCAGTGGGAAAGTTACTGAAGACATGCTGCCAGGTCAGAGCCAATAACATTGCCGATTCTTCTTTGGATTGCACGCTTGTTATTTTTACACTATCCAATATATTCTGTTACTGATTATGTTCGACATATACAGTGTAACCCGGATATAAGAGAAACCCGAATATAAGAGATTTTCTCTGGTCCCAAATTAGAGCCATACTTACCTAAACAAAATAGACCAAACCCGGATATAAGAGACTTCTTCTCCGGTCCCGACAACTCTCTTATATCCGGGTTACACTGTACTTCTGAGTGTGCGATAAAAAGTTCGTATGAGGATGAAGCCTGTAAGAACAGTTTTCATAGCATGGAAAGCCAGTTATCCAACAGTCCAAACTGCTCTCCTTCGTTTGCGTCTTTACTCTTTAGTAGTCTAGTACGTTACGAGTTTATACTGTTGGGCGTAAATATTGACTTTTTCATTTTCTCATTGGTGGATAGCACATTAAAAGTATTATTTAAAATAAACACGTTTTATTTTTGTGATATATTTTACCAGTCTGTTTTAAATTGGAAGAAACCTCTCTTTTTCTCCTTTATTCTACCCTTCCTCCTGCCGTCTCCTCTTTTGGTCCCCCCCCCACTTTCCTTTACCATATCTCTCCTTACCCTCAGCAAACAAACAATCTACCCACATTTCCGCGTAAGTCACACTTCTCACCACCCACTTTCCCATTTTCTTCCAAGCCCTACTGAGTTACTGTTAAATGTTATTTTTTCGGCAGTATCTTTAAAACGCACACGCAGAGGAAAAAAGAAAAAAAGAAAATGGGACATCGTATCGAAAATAAATAAGAGCCACCCCAAATCAGAATTTTTTTTTTTTTTTTAACTACATCTGTCACAGCTGTTATCAACGAATTAACTACTCCTTTTAGTATTACTACTACTATTTTCTTCTCTTTTTTATCTGATTTTGACTTTTTTTAATTTAAGTAATCCTACCCGATGTTGACACGAGCTTTATCCGTCTTTAAAAACCCTCCCTTCAAACTGGGAGCATTTCACATACACTCTGAAAAAAATATATAAGAAAGCTTCGTCTGGCTCCACCGATATTCTCTGCCTATCGATTCTAATCCCTTGTTTTGTCGAATGTCGTCGTCGTCGCCACGCGACTACTAAGCGATGCGCCACGCGTCGCGCTTCCTGCTGATTCACGCTTATATTTTTTATTTCTTACTCTTTTTAGTTTTTTTGTTCTTCCCCACGCGAGTCTACGTGCTGGGCTCTGCTTCCGGGCGCAAACTCGTGCCGTCTGTAAAATGTCTCAAATTTTCAAACCGATGGAAACTCAAGTTCTTTAAAAATAAAAAAAAAAATAAAAAATAAAATTTAAAAAAAAAAACAAGGAAGAAAGAACTAAAAATAGATTTTGTCTTTGTCTTTTTTTCTTTTTAAATCCTATGTAGTCTTGTTTATTAAATTCGATGTTATTTTTAATCGCCGTTCTAAAAGCTAAGCAAAATATTTAAGAAACAAAAAATATCGTTGGAAACGAAGAAAGAAAAGGGCACTGAACTGTTTTTTGTAGTATCGGTCATTCTATATAGCAGTGAATGCTGGAAAATCTCGCAGATGGAAAGGAGAATTGAAGCAACAGAAATGTGGTTCTACAGAAGTACGTCGAGAATGCTAGACCCAACGCTGCGCGAAAAATTCGGTAATTTTCACAAGGTAGGAAAAATTGGTAAATATGAAATAAAAGTTTTTTTTTTTTTATTAAAATAGAGACATCGATTTTATTTGCTTGAAAACAGTAGAGTAGTAATTAAATAAAAATACTTATTTTAAAATATTGGAGGCGGGGTTTAACCCCCTAACACCTCTATCCAGAAAGTACGGCTTTGGTATTGTTATAGAGGGGTTCTATCTGGTTTGGAACTCATGATTTTTTAGTTAATACTTGTTTAAACATGGTGGGGGGATAGCCCCCTTCCCGAAAGTATGGCCTTGGTATTGTTGTAGTGGAGTTTTATCTGGACCCCACGATTTCCAGTTATTTAAAAAATATAGGGGTGTGGGGCTTAGCCCCCAAATCTCCACTCCAGAACAGCCCTAAAATCGATTAAAAATCGACTTTTATTCCATAATTACCGAATTTTCCTATCTCGACAAAATTACCGGATTTTCCGTTACCGAATTTTCTTAAATTCGGACCCAACATGTGAACAACAACAAAGTTCTAGATACAAAGCAAAAAAAAAAAAACAAAAAAAAAAAAAACGCTTATACTTACCACCAGGAGGAGACGGTTGAAATTTCTAGGGCATATGAGGAAAGACGGCTTGGAAAATATGATACACACAAAACAGATGGAAAGCAAGAGGAACAGAGGCAAGCAACGCACAAAATACCTGACGAGCTTTAGCGAATGGATGACCGAGTAGGGTTTGGGAGATATGGAGGGAAAAGACAAAAGTTATTAAGAGCTACAAAGGATTGGAAAATGTGGAGATCCATGACTGCCAACGTCCTGAAGGGACACGACACATAGGAGAAAAATAAAATATAATAGGGAAAATAAATACTTAACTTCGACTTGAGAGAAAATATCTAAATATGTTCCTTTATTTTTTAATTAAATAATAAATATATTACCGTATATACACGTGTATAAGTCGAGTTCATGTATAGTACGACTCCTGAATTTTCTGAAATTTAACCCCTCCAGAAAAAAAAATTACATATATATGTATATTGCAGCTGGTCACCGAAAATGCATAATTTTTAAACCCTTCAAAAAATTACTTGTGCATAGTGTGACCCCCTATTTTTTGCGTAAGAAAACTGATAAAATGCCGGACTATACTCGTGTATATACGATATTTGAGTAATCTTAATAAGATCAGTTGTTTTATAATTATGAAATACAGTAATTCCTTATACGCCTTCATCCATAATACGCACTACTAAAATTGTGCTGAAAGTGTGAGAAGATGTTTGTACTCACGCATAATAAGTACCCTTTGTTTGGTAACCAAACACTATAAATTATACTTCTCCAATTTCATTGCAGTCAGCATTTCCTACTCTCATTTTTAAAAAATGGTTTTAAACAAAGATAATTATTATTTTATATTACATTTGTAAGTATTGTTAGGTACATATGATTATATTTGAAATCCTTATAGGGTCGCAATCGCTGAATGTTTGTGTCAAATTGTCGGATGTTTTTCGTGAGTAGTCATTTCGCAACCTAACTCAACCTATAAAACGGCAATTTTTAAAGTTTTTTTGTAGCTGTGCATAATACGCACCTCGAATTTTTTTTTTTTTTTTTTTTTTTTTTTAGAAAAAACTGCGTATTATTCGTGGGGAATTATGGTATGTTTAAACACTTTATTAAAATATCATTTCGTTCTTCTTTTATGCGCCATGTTTTTTCAGAACTTAGGCCTCATAGTTCTTCACGACGTCCTATCTTTTCTTTTTAGTTCGGAGTAACTGTTGACTTTTTTGTCTCTTTGTTCTTCAACCTAGCCCCATAACCTCGAAAAGCAGTTTATTGCCTACAATATGTCCTTTGAGTATTAAATTCTCCAAGCTCCCTTTCCTCATAATGTACCGCGTAAATTCTAGCTACCTCTTTCTGGTTGCGAGTATCTTTTTAAAATACATTATATTAATGACGATATTTTCAATTAATGCTGTTTTTTTAATATATATATTTCTAATATCTATCTATCTATCTATCTATCTATCTATCTATCTATCTATCTATCTATCTATCTATCTATCTATCTATCTATCTATATATATATATATATATATATATATATATATATATATATGCACACTCTTTTTATAGATACAAATATTTAAATAAATGCTCTGTTTATAATAAACAGTATTAAACAACATTTACCGGCCTAAATGTCCGAGAAATTTTCATAGAAAATATTCGTCCTCCAATAGGAATCGAACCTGTAATCCTATACAGAACCGTCATATAGTGACGTGCCTTTAACCGATTGGGCCACAAGGTCGATTTTATTACAATCTTCAATGAATCTCTCACGTGCATCCATATCTGCTCATGGCGTATCCAAATGTAAACAAATGACGTCACAGATTATGAAATGGACAAAGTCCGACAATTATTTTAAGACATTTTTATGTCTATACATTTTTTTTATAGATACAAATATTTAAGTAAATGCTCTGTTTATAATATATACAGTGTAACCCGGATGTAAGAGAGATTTTCTCTGGTCCCAAATTAGAGCCATACTTACCTAAACAAACGTAGACCAAACCCGGATATAAGATAAACCCTGATATAAGAGACTTCTTCTCCGGTCCCGACAACTCTCTTATATCCGGGTTACACTGTATATCCACAAACCGAAGTCGACATTTTTAGAATTTTTTTTTGTACAACTTTATTTCGTGGCTTTTTACCCAACTATTCAAACTGTTAAAAAGAAATAGGAAAAGAAGAAAAATGATTATAAAACTGTTTCTGTTTAGAATTATATATGCAAACGTTGGGCAATCGAAAGCATGCCTAACGGGCAGGCTCTCGGTGTTTTCTACTTCTCGAGCAAACACATTATCTTATTCCGACAAATCAATATTGAATCCATTTTTCTCCCAGTTTATTTTTAGAGCTATAACGAAAACGGTCGGTTTGGATTGTTCGACGTCGTGCAATGTCTCGCAAACTGTGTTCGATCTTAACTGGGTGATCCCTACTTTCGGCCTCATGCTACATCGCTATAACTAAAACTATCGCACAGGAGAGTGAATAAAGACGATTCTTATAGCGGAAAAGTTTTTTTTTTTTTTAAATTACTGTTTACACCTGTCAACAAAAATAAAGAAATTGATATTTTATAGTTATATATTTTTTAAACTCTCGACTACTGCAATCCTCGAGGTGGATGGCGGTCATTTGAGGGTAGAAGAAACAGACTTGACCTTTCTTCCCTAAGATCCTTTCAGTGGGCTTTCAGATAGCTTGACGGCGCACATCTCCTCTCCAAACTGAAGGCCATCTCTCAAATGAAGAAGACCAGGAAATATGTTATGGGACCGTACATTAGGCCCTCAGTTTTTTTTAACTTGCTCTTCTCTTTGATCGGTTGCCACCCAAGGCTATAAGATCCAGTCTGTCCTGCTATTTACACATAGCTGGGCGGAGTAAAAGAGATGGATTCATACCTTTCGCGAGGGTATTAGCACGTAAGGGAATGTAATAAACTCGATTGGAATTCGAACTCAGCACTCCGATTCCTCTAACCACCGTACACCCAACTCTGGTTTATTCTGCCACTATACCGAGATAATATTGATTACAGTTTCTAGGGGGTAGCGCATAACCTGATGTGACGTTTTTAACAACGCCAGTACGTCCCAAACCTTAGTCCCGATGACTTGAGACTTCGTCCTAATACAGCGACCGACGACTTCCAAATAGTTATGATTATTTATCCAAATATTTTATTAAGGTCTTATAATAAAGTTCTCACATGTAAGTCTTTAAATATATTTTTCGAAGTAAGGGCTTACGGCCATATCATATTCTGACACCGATTCTCGTCCAATCACAGCAAAGTCAGTACCTAGACACGTGACCGTTTGAAAAGACCAGATGCTGTAAGCGCAGATGTGCAGGTATGTGATGGGTAACAGCTCGGAATGAGAAATCGGAGATACGATTACTGATTCCTGTTGGATTTCTTACATTCGCTTACGTGAAATATACGCTTGGGAATGGTATGAATCCATATCTCCCCCCTCACTCTCCAGCTATGGGTTAAATAACAGAGCAGACGGTGTCTTATAGCATTGGTTGGCAACCAATCTACCACGGAAAGTACTGGTAAGAATTCTTCTGCAACTGTGTCATAGATTTCCCTAAAATTGTTTTTGATATATTCAAAGGTGCATACCGTTTTCCCAAGGCGGAATATGTGAAAAACAGTTGGATGTTTAAAATTGTATCATGCTGTCACCGTTTCCCTCAGTAAGAATATTATCGGGCCATCTGAAAAACGAAGACAAATCGTTACCATGGACACATTGCTACTTACACACACACACACACACACACATATATATATATATATATATATATATATATATATATATATATATATATATGTGTGTGTGTGTATATAGATACATATATTATTAAATAACAGACAATGAATGTCTATTATGTCCGATCATGAGCCGTTCGAATGTTTGCTTTAATTTCTGGTGAAAATAAAGACAAAAATTATCCATCATTTGGATACTTTTTTTTAAGTTGGTCCTAAACTTTCGGCTCACATGAGCCATCCACTGAGTTGTTATACAGGCATGAAACAAAGATATCCCCCGTCAAAGATGATATTTTGTTACTTTGACGTAGAACATTGTTATGCAACGATAACAGTCGCTGAATAGCAGACGCAGATCGTAAATTCAAGATGCGGTTCTATGACGTCATACCACGCGATAGACCGAAGTATTACAACAGAACCAATGTGTTGTGGCTAGTTTGAAATGTAATTTTATTGATGTAGGTTGATTTATTTTAATGAAGATAGCCTCCAATATATGAAGGTTCTTTTTACTATGTGTATGTATGAATATTATTGTGTAACTAATGTATGTCTAATATTATCTACATGATTATGTTCTTCTAAGTAATGTTATTTTATAGAACTAAGATCCAAAAAGTGATTGAGTGTTTAATATTGTCAGTACGGATAAAAGAAAATTATGTATTGTATGGTATGTCTACGTGAAAGGATTCTCGTTAAACAACAAATACTACAAGTTATTAGGTTGGTGCAAAAATAATGACGTAATAATGTCGTTTTTTGACGTCAAAAAACGACATTATTACGTCATTATTTTTGCACCAACCTAATATTTTAACTTGTAGTATTCGTTGTTTAACGAGGTGGGGGCTATAATGCGTCTCTCCAACTTTGTTTTTTTTTGGGGGGGGTTGTTGTTGTTCTGTTGTCATATATTGACACAGATGAATATTTAATATTCCTTTTGAAATTTTCTTTTTGATAAATGTATTTTAATACTTTTTCACGGAATTTCAATACTGGAATTTCTAAGTACAAGACTGATTATTTGAAGAGAATATTTGATTGATTGATTCGTTTTCTACGGCTAATTAACCCTATGCAGTTTATTTAAAGCCAGAAAATATTTATAGATTGTAAGGTTTTTGTTTTTAGATAATAATTATTTAGTTATGAGTCTTACTAATTAACCCATATCTTGGGGGAGAAGAGGTGGATTCTCACTTTTCCCATGGCTATTTGTACTTAAGTGAATATAACGAACCCAACTAGAATTGGAATTTGGCTCTCTGATTGACAAGTCTGAACCATTATTCATTATACCACCCGCATCATCCTAGCTTATAGCACCTGGTCACCCATTTAGCTACTGACCAGCCTCGATATTGCTTAACTTCGGTGAACCGGTCGGTGTTTCAACGCGTTATGTCCGTAAGCCCTTAGACAATGATTTTCTTAGTATAAATTCTAAAATGTAATTTTTTCTATGTTATTTATTTATTTCTATTTTGAAGCATAAGTGCGTGAAACGTCGTCATACTTTTTCCGCCGGTCTCCCAAGAGTTACAATGATGTTCTTCTTCAAGCGCGAATAGTGTTTATTGGAAGACCTGAGCAATTACAAAGCCGAACAATGTTTGTTTTCTTAAGGAAAGTGATTCGCAGTTGAAAACTTGTGTGTTTATCTTCTCTGGTAACTTGAACCGAAATGTTTTCCTTTACACACATGTTGAGCATAGCTTGATCACATGGAACAAGGCCACACTATTAGAGCGCTTATGTAATAGTCATTCCACAATGTAAGTTTATGTGTATCCATGCCTACGTTAGTATCTGTTTTGCTAAAGCTCGTGGATCAAGTAATTACTGGATATGAACTGTAGAATTAAATTCCTCCATTTGTTTAAAATCTTAAAATTTTGTGCAAGTTAAACACATAGAGGCTCCCAACCAAATATAACAACTGATGTATTTTGATTGGTTGTAAAATATTAATTAGGTGTCGTCAACTACGTCCGAAGGTACCGACCCAAATTTTGACCTCTAGTTGACGCCATAAAATGTAAACATGTTCACGAGCCTCACCACGTGACCAAGAGAACTAATAAAAACGAAACTTCGACGCGACTTGGTCAGTGGGCACTTAAAATATTAAACCAATTCACTTGACGTCATTGGAAATCAACACAGCAAAGGAGACGAACTTTATCTTCAATACAACAACAAACCTTGCCAACCATTTCCAGGCTTAACGCTCACTCCCACCAAATATTCTATTCCACAAGAAGAATTTCTGGTTAATGAGCGATAACTCTATAACAATCAGTGAGTCAAGAACAATACTTTTTTTTTCTATTTAATACAAAAACAAAAACAACTGTTTAATTTTCCTATAAAAACAAATATAGCTAACTACACATTCTCATTTTCACACATACAGTACAGTAACTCAAATTCTTTCAGTAACACACACCAAAAAACTCTATTGTGTTTATCAACTTTTGCATTATATATTATGCATTTGTTGTGTTTATAAAAAATATTTATTGTTGAACAAATTCATAATTTCTTCTACTTGATTATTTCTCTTGTTGTTGTCTTTGTTACATTTGATATTGTAAAAATTGTAAGGGGTCAGTTTTTATTTCTGTTTATAACCAATACAAATTGGCTGACCCACTATAGAACAAAATTTTCGGTATTTGCTCACTTTTTTGTTGTTTTAATGAAAAGTCGACTTTGTAAAGACAATCAGTGGAAAATTAGTTCAATGCTTTATTTTATACGTGTTGAAGAATCTTTTCTGGATGTCAAAAATTTTGCGATGTTTACACTAGAGACCCATCGAGAAAGGGGGTAGTTTGATTCCTGCCACCTCGTGAAATTGATGTGAAGGTCGATCCCACCCACTCAAAACCTTCGGGGGGATGGGCTTTAATTCATTAGGTTGGTGCAAAAATAATGACGTGATAATGTCGTTTTTTAATGTTAAAGAATTCGTCAAAAAACGACATTATTACGTCATTATTTTTGCACCAACCTAATATTTTATTTTTACTCATGCCGTCAAAATTGATGACAGGTTATCAAAAATGGACGGCAGACTGTCAAAATTGTCGACAATTTAAATTATTATTGTTGCACCCCGCTCATTCACAGTTTTCTTAAATAACTTGAAACACTCCTCTGTTGTCATAACAGAGATTGTCGGCCTGGCATCGCGCGTTCAAGGGGAACCACTTGTGGTAAAATGAAATAAAATTGATAAATAAAACAATAATAATGAATGAATAATAATAAAGAATTAACAAGAAAGAACATTTCTCCATAATGCTAAGAGTAAATAAACCGGAAATATAATTACACCACTTGGCTTCGTCTATAAAAGGGCAGACATTTTCCTTTCTCGGCCTCCTCCCTCTTGCTCCAAGAGGTAGTACCACGTGGTAATTACGTTCTCGCTGAGGAACCTTAGTTTCCCCGGTTCACCGATGACTAAACATTCCCCCCAGTTATCAAAGTATGGAGCTCACACGTGTCTTCCAAAACCTTCACCTAAATAAGTCAATATTTTTCTTTGGCTGTTCCAACTTAGCGTAAGGCTAATTTGGGTGCGACCATTGTAACGATGCTTATACTTACTTCGCCTAACTTCTGGACCTAAAAGAACTTTGTTTCACTACTACAGTCAGCATAAAAAGAATAAATGGTCCGTAAAATGTTAACGTTCCGACGATGAGACTCCCTATCATCGATTTGTCAAGGAGGGGACTTCCTTATAATATAGGCTTGAGATGACGAACTCAGCTTCTGGAAGTGCCTGAAAACCATGCAACGGGTTGACTCCAATCTTAGGAGTGAAATCGGTAACCGGGACTATTTGAAATTCTTCGCCAGCTGTGTTAGCACGAAGTCTCAAGTCATTGGGACTGAGGGTTTGGACGTACTGGCGTTGTTAAAACTTGTCTTCACATCAGGTTATTCCTTAAAAACTGTAATTAATATTAGCTCAGTATAGTTGCAGAATAAACCTCAGCTGGATGTACGGTGGAGTAATGGATAGCAGCTCGGATTGAGGAATTGGAGAGCCGAGTTCGAATTACAGTCGAGTTTATTGCATTAACATTACATGCAAATACCTTTTGGGAAGGTATGAATTCTCTTCTCTTTCCAGCTATGGGTAAGTGGCAGGACATACTGAGTCTTATAGCCTTGGGTGGCAACCGGTCTAGAAGGACAATTTTAAATTCAAAACTTGAGTGGTCAAGTAGCCGGCGACTAAACCTGCTCCCCCACCAGACCCTGGTCTGGTGAGGAGGGTAAGTGGAACTCCAGCATAACAAACATCAAGAGCAATTAAAGGACAGATGAACTCCTCAGTCAACGGCTTTCCCCTCCAAGTATGTGTTAGCCTCACTCCCCAACTAGCAAATAACCAAGCGTGGTGAGTACGGCTACACCTCTGAAGACATGATTAGCCAGAGAGTTCTTTCAACGAGAGTAAGAAGGCTCTGGCTCTGGGTTTAGATTTAGTTCTGTCCGTGTTGAACAAACACAGATTTTTTTATTTTTATTTTTTTATTATCGAGCCATTCTAACAGGCGGGCGTACTCGGAAACTAGAAACCAGCCACTCTATAGACGGCCCTTTTGTACGATTCTCTTTTCTCTTTCATTCTTTGGCGTTGTATTTATGGTTTCATTACTTTGAAATATGCAGAATCATAACGAGTAGAAATATTGTAAAATCTAAAAGGTGGTATAATATCAATATTGCACTTCTACGTCATGACGTGCTTCACAAGGCTTAACTTCTTGTTTTCCTAATCTAAATGTCACACGCTTATATCACAAGGGCTGTGCGCTGTTGAGTTCAAAGAAATAACGATGCTAGTCATTTGGCCCTAGCCTGTGAAGCGGTAAAACGCCATGATTGGTTAGATACATGGCTAGATAGCTATAGACACACATTTACTATAACATAGATGTGTCTAGAGAGTATCCTAGCAACGGCAGACAGTGGACAAAAATGAGACAAAAACTATCAGGCCAACAAAAGCGTTGGTGAGAAACAGATGAGCAAATTGAACAAAGCGATCAATCATAGAATCAAACAACTGGACTGAACTCTGAAAGAAAAGGTTATAATGTTTTCAGTATCACATACACTATTAGATTTCATGATGCAAGTTAAACGTGTTGGGAACTCGACGGTAATATTTCTGTGGCGGCCCGATTCAATTAACAGTGAGTCACCTAGGAAAATTTGGTAGAAAATTTCACTCCTTTCAAAAGAAATTATTTCAACACAATAACAGAATAATAATAGCAATAATTTTATATAAATGGTTCAAAGAATCAATTTAGATGCAAAAACAGTAAAGTTTGTTTGATTTAAAGTTCAGCTACTTAGTTGTAATTGTTACGGCATTCACCCGGGATCGGTTGACCGGGCTTCGTCAAACGAATTTGCCGACGGGTAAATTCATAGCAGGAGTTTCAGTGGGAATTTGGATTCACAAATGCTTCCCAGTCGCATGTATACAGATTAGAATAGTGCGATCCGAGAGTTTCCTGGACAGGTTAGCTTGACGGTGGCCAATCTTCTCAGGCTGATTTGAATTTAGAGTCGTCCTTCTCCTAGAACGCTTTCTACCCTGGGATATAGTACCTAGTTTGTACTACTATTTATCCATAGTTAGGGGGATAAGAAATGGAGTCCTAGCTGTCTCAGGGTTATTAGAACTTAAGCAAACGTAATGACTTGAACGAATTTAATGTGGGGTATCTGAGCCCGCAGGCTCGGCCAAAAATTCGCCGTAGACCCCGTATAAAACAGGGTCCGGCAGCTGTTTCCCGAGACGACTCTACCCTTCGACATAGCCTCGTCTGGGTATCCTCTCTGTCCGAAGGCAGAGAGTTTGACCAGCACAGCTGGAGACGAATCTCTGAATGCAGGCCTACATACAGTATTTACTACTGTATTTATGTGAATGGGGACATACCCATTATCGTCCGTATGTACGTATGCTACAACACCATTATAAATATATATGCTGGTATTGATGTGAGTGTCATAAGATTTTACGAAAATGCACCGAACAGAAAGGCATCGTACGAAGCACTTATAGCATAGCCAAAATGTCCCACCATATATTTCCAACAGATTCATTACGAATTCTTGACATCCTCCGCAGAAAAAAAATCAAAGAAATGGAAAAATTAAAATTCGAAAAGGCTAAAAAATATTGCAGTGAAGATCACCTACATGAACGCTGCTGTCGAAATTAGAAAAGTGCCATTTACGACAAATCGTAAAACATATAAGCAGTGGTGGTATCCTACTGCTTCGCGCCAAGCAATTCGTAAAATTATAAAAGCTTAGAGAAATGGTTGTTTGGTTATCCGAAATTAATCTTCCCTATTAGTAGCATATATATATATATATATATATATATATATGTATATATAATAGCTAAAAATTTAATTAATACGGTTGCTGTTAGTCCTGCAGAAACTGAAAGAGGGTTTTCTGTGATTAACCTAATTTATTCTGACAAAAGAAAGCGTTTGAAGTTACAAATGTGACAAATCTCATAAATTTGATAGGCCTTCGATCGAATCTTTCAGTTCGAATGTGGCTAAGAAACACAGCTGGTGACACTAGAGTCAAAAAGCATAAGGACTATGATAACAGAATTTCCATCTGAAAATATCTTGATAAATAAATGTTTTCTATTAAATTATCAAAATGGTTTAATTCTTTTTTAATACTATAAAGTGATTTGATTCCAGTCTCTGATTGAAAAGAATATAAGCAGAATAGGTTCCTAAAGATTACCTGCCTTCATAGAACCGGTTCCTGGAAATTTGGGGTGCCATTATTGTTTATAAGCAACAAAAACAGAACGATCAGACCTTGTACATACATTTTCTAACAAAAGAATATCCAACAATGAACTCCAAACCCACAGGTTCGGACTAAAATTTACTTGAAGATCAATATTATTAATGGCACCACAGCAGTATCTGGTAATAAACACCGGACGTTGTCTGTTGACTTTTACTTGTGGCGTCAAGGGTATGACGATAAACTACGTCCAACAACAAGGCTTCAGATAATGTTTTCGGAAAAATAATGTTGCCAGCTATACATTTTTGAAACAATAATGTTACCAGGTATACGTTTTTTGGAAACACTGTTGCCAGCTATACGCTTTTGAAACAATAATGTTGCCAGCTATGCGTTTTTGAAAAAATAATGTTGCCAGCTATGTTTAATAGTACTGTATATTTAATATATATATACCTTAATTTGGCATTAAATTACACACAGTGGTTGATATGCCATAAAACCCAACCAAACAAACAAATTTTTTTTTTGTGTTGCTTTAAATACGATTGCCGCAATGAAACCTGTGGAGATTCTGGCACCTTTTTGAGCTTTGTATTATTTATTTGGCTTTGGGTTAAATCCCAAATTAATTCGCTATATCTTCGCTTATTTGTCCATCTGTAAGGTGATAATAACATGCTCTGCATTTAGTCGGTGAGATAGTTGGCATAACATTAAATATGTGTATTTAACTCTTATGACATGTCATGTTTGGATTAATAATCAGTTATTAAACCGACTAGTTAGTCAGTTATGTGCCACGTGTGAATCACACTTAGGCGATAATGTATCTATACATGACTGACGAGGCAGATTTTTTCCCGCAGTAGGTTGCCATTTCTTTCTTCGTTAGACTAGTTGCCATCCAAGGCTACAGAACTCGGTCTGTCCTGCTATATACCTATAGCTGGGGGGTGGGGGGTAGAAGAGGATTCGTACCTTTCCCAAGGGTATTAGCACGTAAGTGAATGTAATGGATTCGAATGGAATTCGAACTCGGCCCTTTGAATTTCAAATAGACGAACCAGGAACATTATTATTTTGGAGAGAAAAAGCCACCTGGACATTCCAAATCCACCGTAATTTCGGTTGTGAACATTTTCGGGCAAAGTGATTAATTTGAATATTTCATGTCAATAAGGAATCTTTTTCTAAGAGGATCTGATCTGTAGTGACCCCAATATACACTGGGCACATCTTCAGAGATACCGAAATACATATTGCCTTCAGTGTTGCATCAGAGAATTTATTTGGAAAGTAATCTTAGCGCTAACAGGTGTGGATTCGCATCTCATAGGATGTCAATGGATGCCTCCCACACACAACACGTAAAATGGTGATTCGGCCCAACTGCGCTTAGGATGTGCACACGTGTGGTAAGTGGATGACTAAAGATATATAAACGCTCTATCAGAGAGCGGAAGACAAGTCTTTCGCAGCCAAACGAGAACAATCCACGTTCGGAAAAAGCCCACAAAGCCACACACCTTTACACCTATATTAATTAATTGATTCTGATTGTACGTGTGAAGAATTAATCTCGTGTTCTCATTATTCTTTTTGGTTACGTTTATAAAAGAGGTGATTGGGATAAGGATGTCTCGGGTGGATTTTTCTAAAAAGAAAATAAATAAATAAATACAAAATAAAAATAACCGTCTATTTGAAACTCAAAGCTCGAAGATTTGTATCTTGAAGCAATGTTTTATAGAATACTTCGTCATCGTATTTTCACGTGGTTTTTCTTTCATTAGTGAAAAGATTCAAGTTGTGTTCAGGAAATTAGCCATTAATATTGTTAATGTTTGTAAGGTGACATGCCAAGAGTAGACCAACCCCGTAGGTGGAAGCTAATCAAAGAAAGTAGCTTGAGGTAAACAGAGAAATTGTCGTTAAACGGCCAAATCTGTGAAAAGTCAGCTGAAGCAAGAACTAAACTTAATCAGTTCAGGGAAAAACTTTGACTTGCACCGGTACCCATGTGTGATTCCAATTTCCTACACCTGCCAAAACATTGCTCGACAAACATTTTGGAAAAACGATCTTTTATACCAAAAAGCAAAACATCAGAAGATTAATTTCAAAGCCAAACAACATTTGATGCCATAACTGTTTGTCCGGTTTAAAAGAAAAATGTATACGTACATAGGTAATTTGATATTATTTACTCCGGAGACAAGGTACTTTCAATGACACCACAAAAAATTGTTGATATCTTTCCCGCTTACTTTTCTGTTCACCTCTTTTATTTGGCATGATCATTTTTCTTAATCATTTCATCCCAAGCAAGGCGGGAATATCGCTAGTACGCTGGGGGAGGGGGTTTCCAGAGAGTGAAGGTGAGAGAAAAGACTGTGTATAGGGGGGGTGAGGAAAGGGTAAAAGATAACGGGGTTCAAGGTGGCTGAAGATGGCGGCTGAAGTTTTGTTTAAATTGTTGAAGGGTGTAGTTATCAGGGAAAGAAGTAAATGGAAGGGTGTTCCGCTGGCGGTAAGTACGAGAAAAGAAACTCTTGGAGTCGTTACGGTTATATTTAGCTATTTCAACAGTAAAATGGTGGGACCTAAATGCCAATCTAGTAGCAAGTTTAAATTCATCTAGTCGTGGCACCATGGAAAAAATCACGTTAAAGCACTTGCCATGAAAATATTTGTAGAAAAGACACTCATGAGAAAGTGACTGAAGTCGAGATGCCAAGTTAGGATCGATTATATTGCAGATCGTTCTTTTGGATTTTGTCAAGAACCTCGAGATGAGTAGCAGGAACATCAGACTAGATATGGCAACAGTATTCAATGCACAGATGAATGGTAGATTTGTAAATGTGCAAGATGTATTCTGACGAGAAAAAAAAAGAACTTCTGGCACAACACAGTGAACCAACTTTCCTTGCAGTAGATGCAGCTATTGATTCGATGTGGTCGTTCCTCTTCAAGTCAGATGAAAACGTAAGGCCAAGAAGGAGCAGTGTAACGCTCTCCAGGAGTCGGGCATCGGCCATACTGATGGTGGGCAAGAATGTTTCTCAAAGGTGGTTAAATGAGATAAATTGAGAGAAAGAGAGAGAAAAACATACAAATAATACATTTCTCATCTTCTCATGCACGCCTCTTCCTGTCATGTTCAACTGCGATCTCATACAAACTCTGTCTTTCCCTTATTTTCTAGCACGCTCCCTCTCTCTAACACATGCTAAACTCCCTTGCCACCAGCTCCAACTCTCTTGTTTCTCGCTCTCCTTTTATCACTCTCTATTAATAGCTCTTTCTCTCTCGTGTGCGCGCTTCCACTCCTCTCTCTCGCACATTCTCGCATCCACTCTTTTTCTCGCTTTCTCATATTTTCGCTTTTCTCTCTCTCTAACATATTCTCGCGTTCACTCACTATTTCTCTCTCTCTCACACACACAAATTCTCGCTTTCAGTCACCCTTTCTCTCACACGCATACATTCTCGCTTTCAGTCACTCTTTCTCTCTCTCTCATTCACACACACACACACACATTCTCGATATCCCGCTCTCCCTCTTTCAGATTTTCGATGCCATTCTCGCTCACACCCTCTCTCCTACACATACACCTCACGTCTAAGTATGAACGAATCGTAGACTTATAGATATGTATGATAGATTCTGTAGAGAATATCTTTTTTTTTAATCATTTCACCCCAGGCAAGGCAATAAAGTCATTTAGATGCATGGGTTTAATGAGTGACAGAATATGAGAAAAATTGGTTGTTTAATTTTCTACGGTTTATCAATCATTTGCAGGTTATTTAAAAGCAGAAAATATTTTTAAATTGTAAGAATCTTTATTTGGGCGGTGAAGGGAGATAATGATTTACTCATACAAGTTTTACTAATGAGAAAGAAGAAAACATTATTAAAGAGAGAGATCAATAAAAGATGAGGAATTAAGAAGACAGAAGATAACAATTGTTATTACATTAAAATATTGGAAGATCAAAATTGACTAGAAAGCAAGAAACATGGGGGACAGTTTCTCAAGTGAGAAATATGAGAAGAATTTTTTAGCATAGAATTTACGATTGCATTTAGCCATTTCATTTGTAAAAAGACCTTGCCATCAATCTAGTACTGTGCTTAAATTCATAAAGTCTGGATACCAAAGAGGAAAGCTCATCAGAATAATTACCATGAAAATATTTATAGAAAAGGCAACATGAAGCTATGTTTCGATGTCAGGAAAATGAGTGAAACCTAAATGCCAGATCTGGACCAATAGTATTGCAGATTCTTCTTTGTATTTTTTATCAAGAATCTCTAAATACATAGCAGAGCACCAGATTAGAATGTGCAGCAATATTCAATGCATAAACAAATGGTAGATTTATAAAAATGTAAGATAGATTCTGGCGAGAAAATTTATCTCAGTAGACGACTCCCTTCCCCTGTTTTTCTTACTTTCAATATCACCTGTGATGGTTAATTTTTCTTTAAAAATGGTTAACTAGTATCGTTAGTAGCAGCAGTAAAACCTTTTTATTTTTCAGAGGCACTTCCTTTTAGATTTAAAATCAGAAACAAAACCTAGGCAATCTCATTCAGTTTTTCTTTTCTTTTTTAAATATAATTTCACCCCAATCAAGGCAATGAAGCCACTAATGCAAAAGAGGTTACTGAGTGTGAAAGAATATGAGAAAAAGAAAAACTATTATTGAGGAGACAGAGCAATAAAAGAACAAGAATTAAGAAAACAGAAGATAACAATTGATATTGCATATAAATTTTTGAAGATCAAAGTTAACAGGAAAGCAAAGCGGCCAGAAAGTTCCAGAGTAAACTAGTAGTACTGTTAATAGAAGCAGTAATACCTTTTTATTTTTCTAGATATATCATTAACCATTTTGGTGCTACTAACTTTTGCAACCCCTCCTCAAAGCAATTTTTCCCCAATTTAAAATTTGCATTATGGAATTTAAATTGAACGTCTGGAAACTCATGTTTTCAATTACGGAAATGAACATCAATAAATGTGTTTTTAATTTAATACAAATTCAAGAATCAATATTATTAAACAGGAAGCGTTTTGATGCTAAAATGATAAAATTTTGAGTCTTGAATCTTTGGTTCCACAAAAACTATAGCCATCTATCATAGATATTTTTTCTCCATATGAAGTTTCGTCAATTTTCATTATGATCCCAGTTACTCACGATGATTATAGAAGTACGCATAATTGTCCTGTTTTGACTTAGATTCACTGGAAACAAACCAAGCAAAACCTGAGGAGTACAAAATAAGAATGAATCAAGGCATCCCAAGAAATGGTCAGCGAAATGAAAACTATATATTGTAGATGAAGTAAAGTTTCAGTTCGAAATTCCCTGATGGTTACCAGACCGATATGCACTTGATTAAGGCCGGAACTACGATTATAGATTAATGCCACCATTTTTATTAATTTTGACTACCATGTATATACTTGAGCATAGTGCAAGTTTTTATGATCAGTTTCTTACGCAAAAATAGTGGATGGCACTAAACACCAGTCCTTTTTTTTTTTTTTTTTTTTTTTTGAAGGGGTTAAAAATCATGCATTTTTGGTGACCGGCTGCACTATACACAGATTTTTTTTTCCTGGAAGGATTAAAATTCATGCAAAATAATTCAGGGGTGGTATTATATATGAAGTCAAATTATACACAAGTATATGTCGTACAGCCGAATTACCCGCCCCTTGCTGCATGCCACACATTTTTTTTTTTTTTTGTAAGAAAATGATGATTGATTTTAAATCATTGTTATAATTTGTGGAGAAAAATGATGCATTTCAATATTACTCAATGATATTACCTCGTTCAAATTTAAATTTAATATAAATCAAAGGAGAAAAAATTCTGTGATGGGTGCAAAAGCATCTTGATCTGACCCCTTTGATATATATTTGATGCAGTACTTGATTGAATGAATTGATGAACAGATTTCAAAAGTGATACGATAGTGACTTGTCACAACAAATTTGTATTGTAAGTCACTAGCCATAGATTGGTGATTTCTTGCTCAACTTGACGTCCATATTGTCTCATTTTGCCGATGTGTCTTCGGTCTGGGTTTTTTTCCTATATTTTAGATAGGAGTCATTCCCTCGTTCAAATTTAAGTTTAATTTATATCAAAGGAAAAAAAAAATTTCAGTGAGTGTTTGTTCCCACCAGGTACTCTCTTTGATCAAAATGAAATATACTTATCCAAGTACCCTGAGTAATGTACTTTCAGAATATAGATGATTATTGGGGTCTATCTCCAAAACCCTGGGAGGAGTTCGATAACAGACAGAGGCTACAACTTTATATACAGAGATTATTTCCCTTCAGCCTTTTGTTTTAATTACGATAAAAAGCAACTAAAAATCTATGTATTAATACCATATCTACGTACCTCCTTACATAAGGGGTTTAATTTTTTTTTAATCATTTCACTCCAAGTAAGGCAATAATGCCACTAGGACACTGGGGTGGTACAGGGGGGGGGATTGAGAAAACTTTAGAAGGAACCAGAAACTCCGAAAAAAGGGAGTGTTAGGAAGCCTGGTTGAATAGCTCTTCTTTAATCATTTCATACCAAGCAAGACAATAAAGCCACTAAGATGCAAGGGGATACTGGTTGTGGAAGAATTAGGAACAGAAACATTAGTAATGAGCGGGAAGCGAAAACAGTAATCGGGAAGACAGTAGATATCGCCCGGTTCATACTCATCCCCCGTTCAAAAGTCCGGGGAGGAATATGAACCGGGCGATAGGCGAACCTATCTACTCCTTCCAAAAGAAAGAATTAAAGTTTTTCCTACTTTACAAGATTGCTTTTTAAATCTCATGTCCTTTCAGGGTGTAAAGCGATAATACATTTCCACAGATTATTCTTTATTATCTGTGAATTTCCATGATTTCTTTGGAAAGACAGTGGAATGGTTTCTCGAAGGCTCTGAAGGCGTTAAAGTTAAAAACCGTTAACTGCAGCAAGGAATGACTTGTTAAGTTTAACGCCCCCAAAATGAAAACGCTCTCTTTTAATCATCTGCGACAACACTTTTGGCCTTCCACTAGCATGGCTGATGCTAACCTCAAAAAGAGTAACTTCTTGTGCCTTCTCAGATTAACGTTATTCCGCTGACATGAAGTGGAATGCTTATATTTTATTAACTGTTAGGTCCGCAGCTAGGAATGATGGTGCACTGTGTCGTGCGAGACAATATTTCTCGCCAGAATCTATCTTACATATTTATAAGTCTACCATTCATCCTTGCTTTGAACAATGATGCCACATTTGGTTTGGTACTTGTTATATATTTAGAGATTGTTGATAAAATCCAAAGAATCTGATATGTTATCGGTGCTGACATTGTATCTCGGCTTCAGTCACTTTCCCATCACCGTAACGTAGCTTCCCTGTGCCTTTTCTATAAATGTTTTCATGGTAATTGTTCTGATGCACTTCTATGTTAACAAGACACTATGAACTTAAGCGCAGTACTAGATTAGTGACAAGTTCTATACATTTTTACAGTTGAAATGGCTAGACATAACCGTAAGTTCTATGCTAACAGTTTCTTCTTTCTCTCGTACTTCTCACTTGTGGAACACCCTTCCAGTTTCTTTAACACACAGTCCGTCCAGGGTATGACGATAAACTACATCCGCGTCCTGGGTAAGACGATAAACTATACCCAACAGCAAGGCCTCTGATCAGGAGATTTTGAGGAGCGTGGAACCACCTCTTAATTGCTGTTGTCTCCAGGTTCACCCTGACCCGGAGTGGTAGCACCTGTTAGGGTCCAAACTATGGGTAAATAGTTAGCCCCCAAACTGGGGTCAAAACGCTATGTAAGTGTAAAAGTAGGTTTTATTACCAGAAATAAAAATTTTGTCGGTATTAAATAACCAATTGAGTTTCCTATGCCGTAAAACAAACCAAACAAAACCAGAAATACATTTTTGAAAAAAAAAAATTATTACCAGCTATACATTTTTTGGAAAAAAATATTACCAGCTGTACGATTTTTGAAGAAAAAAAATTACCAACAATACATTTTTGAAGAAAAAAAATATTGCCTGCAATAAAAATCTTATCGGCATTGAATAAGCCATTGAGGTTGGTATACCGTAAAACAAACCAAACCAATCTCTAACGCTCAGTAATTCCTTGCGTCTTAGTGGCTTTATTGACGTAGGGTGAACTGATTAAAAATAAAACTGAGCAGGACTAAATAATAACGAGACAAAATATTTGAGCGGAAAGAAAACGCTTAATCTCCGTAGATTAAATAAAGGGTTCAGTTCAAAATTTTCTGAAGCTTACTTCTATTGATATTCAATTGATAAAGTTCAGAGGGTACAGCAGCCGAAACGTTATGAAAATTACATCAACGATGACGACAATAGTGCAAGTGTAAATAAATAAAGTTTCTATTTTTGGCTCTGACAGGAATTTCAGATCTCTAATAAACATTCCTGTCTTGACGTCAATAAATCAATCATATTTATAGTTTATTAAGACCACATTTTATTATCACTACCATAACGATAACTGCAGTGAGAACTACAAATATATCAGTTTAATTAATGCCATAAAAAAGGATTGCAAATTTTGTTAAGTCCTTACTATTATTAGTTTTTCGTAAGTCCGTCTTTAAATATATATTTTTTCAATTATTATTATTGTTTACTGTTTTTTCACTTGGTTGCCTTTTCAAATCCAGGCTTTATTTGCAAACACTTTGGAACATTCTGCCATTGTCATAATAAGTACAAGGAAGATAACTCAACAAAATATTCCAGACGAAAAATTACTTGGTATATTATATGGTTTTATAAAGACTGATGATTAAGAAGGGAAATGATTATGGAGCAAGTTTTGTAAACTTTTATCTTGGTGAATTTAATAGCAAATAGATTATATCTGCATACAAAATAAAACAGTGTGTTACATACACTCTCTATTTCCGTATTGGTTCTGCCAAGAAATTTTATTTAATCTATCGCTATGTCTGGCTATTAAATAAAATTCAATAAGGTTTTCATTATAAAACCAACTCTATAGATTTGATTATTTTTTTTTATCTATAGCGATATTTGTATTGGGGTAAAGTGAGCATTGGAGTGTGTTCTTTCGCTCATGGTTAAATAGTGTTTAGTAAACCACATTCCACAGGTTTTGCCTTATTTTTTAAAACCTTTAAATACAACTATTACTAAATAAAGATATTGAATGATGTATACAAGACTAATCATCTCAGTAGGCCAGATATGGAAATAAACAGTATATGAGAGCTTTCGATCAGGAACAAATAGACGTTAGGTTTAAGAAAAACTATTAGCTTCTCATATGATCCTCAGTAGGCCGAGAATAGAATACGATTAGGAGTCGTTTGATAAAGAAAGAATAGACATTAGGTTTAATAAAAATTGCAAGCTTCTGATAACCACCTGAGTAAGCCAAGCATAGAAGTGAACACCATATGGGAGCTTTTGATCAGGAAAAAAAAAAGACATTAGGTTCACATTTTTTTGCAAGTTAAGATTTGTGTGAGCATCAATTCTACGCCTTCTCCATCATTCAATTCCTTCAGAGATGGGACGACTTGCTATTTCTTACCAGTCATAAGTCAGCTGGGGGATTTGTGTGTAGTATAGTGGTTACCAGCTCAGGAAATGGGGTTGGCATGCCGTTCAGGTTGTTGCACTCACTTTCATAACTTTCCCAATGGAATTTATGTGCAGTAGAGCTATGAATTAAAAAGTAGGACAGTGTGGGTTCTCGTTTCTCGATTGGCAACCCTTCTGATAGAAGTGTAACTCTGATTTCAAAATCAGTTAGCATAGGGTTTGGCAACTCCAACCCATAAATATCTGCATGCTATTGATACCACAGCAGACTGTGGTCATTTAGGTCGGTGAAGCGGGACCCTGTACTTAACAGGAGTTTATTGGTACTAAAGCGGGGTGTGTGATTTTTTGTTTCTTACAGTTTAAGATTTTTGTTTGAAAGTTACAATTTGAGAGGCTCTTTATCTTGTGTTTACATATTCTGTGAAATGACATGTAATGGGGGGGGGTTACACAAATCTGTTAACATTCGATGGTCTCCATTTTCTATCACTGTGGCATCTCTGAAAATTGGTTCTTGTACTTCAGAGGTTTAATGAAATTAACAAATTTTAATAGATCAAATGTACCTGTTTGATGCTTTGTCAAACAATTATTTCAAATAAATTGAACACTTGTAATATTATGAAGGAAAGTATGCAAACCAGAATTTTAAAAAATATGACTATGGGAATCTGGGATGAAACATTATCATAATTCTATGAATTATTTCGACTCGTATTTTTTTTTGTTGTTTTCATCCTTAGATTATGGCTTCCACCGGTTTATATTGTATTTGGTAATCCTCGGTGTCCAGTCAGGTTCATTTTATCAAAATATAGAACTAGAATTGCCGTATGTGCTAGTCTTTCCAGCAAAGAGACCCGTAATCCATTAGGGTCGTAGGGGCTCAACACTGTAACCACAATAGCAGAGCTAGTTCATAGGCAAGATAGCCTGATGGAGCCCAAATCCCTCCAGGCAAACCTAACTTCTTTCACTCCCAAATTTTTTTTCTCTTCCATATTTCATTTCTGATGAAACTTAAATAAAAGCAAAACATGTTAAATTTAAAAACGTTTTGATTTTTCTTATATGTTTGTGTGTATGTATGTGTGTGTGTATGTATGTATGTGTGTGTGCGTGTTTAGGCAGTAAATTCTTGTTTAGGCTTGTCTGGCTGAATAAATTACAGCCATTATGCCTGCTTATTTCACCATAATCCTTTCATATTCACGAATATTTTTACGTATTTTACAATCAAATAAGGCAACTTTTAAATTGTAAAATACAGAAAAATATTCGTAAATATGAAAGGATTATGATAAAATAAGCAGACATAGTATATATTCAATCAGGCACACACACACACACACACATATATGAAGAAATATAGTCTTAAGGTGTGCTATATTTATGGGATAAAGTGCTCAATATCAGAGATAGAGCGTGTGTAAATATATATACACACAAATATATCTACGTTTGGTGTACGACTAAAGTATTTATTAATATATATTTCTTAGGTCTGTCTAGTCGCATTTAGCACTATTATGTCTACACCTCTTGGCTAAATTTGATAATTATTTATTTGCCTACCAACGTATGCATGTCAGTACGCGTGTATATGGTCACTAATATCTAGTTATTCCAATTACCTAACACTAATATATATATATATATATATATATAGAGAGAGAGAGAAACACTCTCTTGTTTTGGTGGACTTATTTATAATCTACCAGCACCAAACGTCTCTGATATAGGTAAAACAAACAAAACAAAAGGTGGTCAGATACTCTATTGATTTCTGGGCATTGGATGTGATAAAATATCTAATTTAATTTGATTTCTGATTACTAATTATCCTTAGAAATTACAAGGCATTTTCTCTTACACACAGTTTTGCCTTTCTTTCATTCTAACCTGAGGAAGCCAAAGAGAACAGACACTCTCTGGCAAAATGCTTCGTTAATAAATGTTCCACTTTATCTCGTCGTCTTCCCTTTTGTTTCGGATACTATTACACATCCTATACGCACATTTTCCTGACCTTTGTAGATTTTAGTAAAGTTTGTCTTTTTATATATCTCCTAATCCCTGTTCTGCCGACCAACCGAGCGTGCCCCTCCAGGTCGGGGAGGGTTTGTAGATAATATGCCCCAGCCCTTATGCCATGTCATGTACCAAAAGTTGAATCATTCTCATTTCCATCATATTCAACTGATAAGTTCCACGACAGCTCCTACTTTGTGGGACAAACTCCCGAGGGAATGTTTTCCCCATCAGTACAATCTTAACTTCTTCAAGTCTACGTTTAACAGACATCGACCTTATATTTTATACACGTCATATTGGGTTTCGTCAAAATATCGAAGAACAAATGAAAGAAAGAATAAAAGATGCGGATAGAAAGGTTACAAACTACTGTCCAAAATAAATACAGAAGAATAGAATAAAGTAAAATCGTAGGATGAGTCAATACCAAGATGGGGTGCAACAACAACAAAAGGAAAGAGACTTGTATCAGTGACTGAACAAAAGTGAGACGGGGTGGCGGGGTATTTAAAGTAGTAAAGAAAAATGCACTAAATCAAGTTTGCAGGGAACTGACAAGTTGAAAGTGGAACAAAAACCTTTTTATCAAACTAAATGCTTCGACTTTTTAATTTTGGAATAATGGGCAACATTTTAAAGGACTATAAATCATTGTAAACTGTCAATGCCGAGTTAAGGCCTTGGTACTTGGATAAAGAGTTGGTCTAGTGACAATCTCACTATTCCAGGCATTAATCAAAATATTCGACCTCGTTTTTATCGCAGCAGTTTGGCTAATGCTGAGAACAAGGACTGAATACGTGAGCAACGAAAAAAAAAATGAAAATAAAATAGAAACAAACAGGTTTTGTTTCGTTTGGTTTGGTTGCTTTTTGTTTAAAGATATATCAACACCTCATTTAACGCTGAAATCTAAATATTTTGTACACATTTTTATTTTTTCCAGATAATAAAGATTTAGTGATACGAGTCTTACTAATTAACCTATAGCTGGGGGAGAAGAGGTGAATTCATACATTTTACAAGGGTATTTTTTGTGTAAGTGAATATAACAAACCCGACTGGAATTGAAACACTGCTTTCCGAGGAAACAAACGGAACCATTATACTTAGCATCAAAAAGACAGTTGAAATTTCAAAAATGAGGAAAGAAGGCTTAGAACATTTGACACTCACAGAACACACCGAAAGCAAGAGAGACATAGGAAAGTAGTGTATAACCCTACCTAAAGAGATCGTGTAAATGGATGGCAGAACAGGGTTTAGGAGAGATAGCAAACAAATAAGATTTATTAGGAACTACAAAGGATAGAAAATTGTGGAGAGCCATGATCACCGACGTCTTTTTTTTTATTTTCCAGTTTTTTTTTTCTTCAGGGATTTCTCGGTTACTTTTTTTGTATTTTTTTATTTATTTCATTTTCACTTTATTTTTTTTTTTATTTTTTTTTATTTTTTGTGTCTTTTCCTTTTTCGTTCAACATCAGCCTCTAGACAGAATGATATATTGCCGACATTAAGTGAAGAGTGGATGTCTTACAACTTGTTAAGACTTAAACTGATGTACTGCAAACAGTTGTGAAAAGGTGGCAAATGGGATAAAACATAAAACTAAAACAATGCTCAAAGTCAATAATTACAAACATTTAGTCGAACCTTTTCTTGGGTATTTCCAAGGCTTTTAACTACTTCATTTGCTTTTTCGTTCGTTCGTTTTTTGTTGTTTTTTTTTTTTTCGTTCGTTTCTTTCTTAATGATTTAGACAGCTGTTTTTTGTCTAGGATCTCGACAGTAGATTAGTTATTTCTGTTTAAGAATTGTCTGAAGATGCTGCTGTCTTTGATTGGTTGTCCATTTAGAAGAAGGAAAGACAGAACAGGAATATTCTGCAAAGTAAAAGAACAATGGACGATCAACCAGGTGAACAAACGGAAGTGTTTTTATTTTTAAGGGGTTGGCAGATATCATTGTTCATATTAATTATTCACAAAAACCAATCTCTTAATTTCCACTTTCAGTACAGCTTAAATCATGTTCTAGTTTTGTTTTTGTTTTTTGTTTTTTTTTCGGGTTTACGGACATATCGCATTAAAACATCGGTTCCCATATAATCACCAAAGGTAAGCAACGACGAGCCTGGTCAGTACCAGGAGCTGTAAGCATGGATGTGCAGGTAGTGTAATAGATAACTGCTCGTTGTTAATCGGAGCCGAGTTTCAATAGCATTTAAGTTCGTTGTATTCACTTAAGCGCAAGTATCCTTGGGAAAGGCATGAATACACCTCCTCTCCCGCTCTCTAGAAGATGCGTCAACAATTAATTTGATGGAAATGTAAAAATTTGCGTTTTTTTTTTTTTTTTTTTTTTTTTTTTTTTTTGAGTAAAATTTAGTCAAGAAAATATTGGTGGTTCTTACAAAAAGTATATTTTCTCAGATTTTTAAAAATAAAAAAACCTATTCATTATAAAAGTAAATAATGAATATGTATTGAAATTTTCATTTAAATTGGATTATTTCCTGATTTTTGGTAATTTAAAAAAAGCGCTGCCCTTCCCCTCAATGATCCTTCGACGGTTTCTTGCCCACAGGTTGGGGGAAATTTGAAATCGACATGTAATAGAGAAGGGGGCCCCATATCAAAGTTTCAGTGGGGGGTGGGGGCTAGCACTGGCCCGGGTCTTGTCGATAACTTATCCAAACTTATCTAAACACTCACATCTTAATATTTTTCTGTTTCATTTCCATCCCGACTGTAATTTGGAATCACCTGAAGACCTGGTGTACCTGTCGCTGTAAAATAGACCAGTCCAGAGCATATATAATAAAGAACACTTTCTCCTATCACTTTCGGTATTGTATCATATTTTGTTCCAGTTGTCGTACGGATACAGATGAGTAAAAAGATTTAGATTTCTCTGTCCCTTTGCGTGCAATTTAAAAAAAAAAAAAAAAAAAAAAAAAACATTTCTGAATCAAAACAGACCTGCGCAAATAGTTAAAAAATGAGACGAAAATCCCAAAAGGAACGAAAGACCGCTGGAGAATCCGACCGCCAAAAAAGGACTAGCTTCATTTTTTTTTTTTTTTTTATTACTTCCGGCATAGCGAGAAGGAAGAAGTCAGACCAAAACAAACCAGAAAATACTAGTGGTTGGTACTAAATTTAATACTCGTAACCCTTAGTTTTTAAACTTTACAGTTTTCGTTTAAAATTTTGTATAAAAAAATAAACACAAATACATATTTAATTTTCAGTTATCTACCATAGCGAAACTTCAAGCAAAAAGTTCTCAAAATACTGTTCACCTGTACATGTAATTGCAGGTTTCCTTTTTGTAAACTAGTAACCCAGCGGTTCTACCAACTAATAGATCGAATCTCTTTTCCAATAGCGATGCTATGTAGCTGGCGCAAAGACACCAATTAAGGTGGGCCGTCCAGGACATTGGTGCGAGACAACGATTTTGAGGAGGGTACGTTCTGTAGTAGAGGCGGAGGCACATTTTAGTAAAGAATTTTGGTCCTGTATAGACTAAACAGGTGATATTTTAGCACAAAATATTAATATTTTATAGGAGTTTTATAAAAGATTAATATAGCTTAAAAGAGCGGAGACGTGTTAAAATTAACTGTCGAAAATAAAAATGTTGTTCTTCCGTTTAAGCGGCCATCTTTTTTTTTTTTTTTTTTTTTTTTACTTACCAGTCCTCACCAGAGAGGATCGTTGAAACGATCAAAAATTATTGCTAATAAAAAAGTTTTAAAAGTAGACTTAAGATGGCGACAACTGAAACAGCTTACGTTCGGAATGAAGAGTATAATCTTGATTTGAGGAATATCTGATTTACGGAACCACTCGTGAATTATATTGACCATAACTGCAATAGTAACATTGTTTCATATTTGCTATTGTATGAATTTAAAAAATTGAAAAACTAAAAAGTACGTTAGCTGACAGATTTCATTGAATGTTTAATGAAACGCACGCAGAAATCTCGGAAGTTTTTAATTTAAATTCGTAAGTTTTAAAAGCCAAGACTGATAATCCTATTAGCATAATATCCATCAAAATAGGATTATTTATGCAGGAGTCTTCGGAAGTTGTCTAATCCTTGGTTATGAGTACAAAGTAAATTGCATTGTACAGGGTGGTTTGAAAGTTTTGTCACCCTCTAAATCTCTTCCGAACTGTAGGAGCTTGTGTCAGCTATCTGAAATAGAAAATTATATTATGTAAGGGTGAAAAGACTTTCAAGAACACCTTGTAAATTTACATCTGAAGCACCATTTCAAAAACCCTCACAATATGAGCAAGGAAAGTCGTTTACGTTTGTTTTATTTGATATTTTATACAGTTTAACGTACCACTGGTAATTTGCATGCTGTCTTGAGTTTAAGAAAATGATGTTCATTAAATACGATAGTCGAAAGAACTTGTTGCTTTTTTACGAGACGAGGGATTTATCGGATTTAAAGCCCCCACCAATAGTGTGCTAAAATGAAAAAAAAAAAAATCATGGCAAAATGCAAAACTAATCATATAATGATTTAAAAACTACATTCAAATTATAATTTATTCCATTGTAAAAATAAAACAAAAATCGTAGCACATCAAAATATTTTGGTCGTGTAACTTGTTGTTTTTCCTCAATATTTAAAAAAAATAATTTGACACTTGTGAGAAAACATTCAGCCTGTTTAACGTGTGCAAAACTACTTCGAAATTGTTCATGTCTATCTAAAACAAAGTTCCACGATCTGTATAGAAAAGAATAAAGGAAAAACATCAAACGCTGATTTGTAAGGTTTATATGTTCATTTGTAGTTGAATTTTGATATGGAAGAAAAGTAGGTGCTGTTATAGTATGATATCTACCGTCCAGTTTCTCTTATGGTAGGATATCTACCGTCCAGTTTCTCTTATGGTAGGATATCTACCGTCCAGTTTCTCTTATGGTAGGATATCTACCGTCCAGTTTCTCTTATGGTAGGATATCTACCGTCCAGTTTCTCTTATGGTAGGATGTCTACCGTCCATGCTCTCCCATGCGATGATGTCTACCGTCCATGCTCTCCCATGCGATGATGTCTACCGTCCATGCTCTCCCATGCGATGATGTCTACCGTCCATGCTCTCCCATGCGATGATAAAAATCATTAACAATTTTTTTTATCCAAAAAATTTTTTTTAAAATCATCAAATAGTGCTTTTAATGTTTGTAAACTGATTTAATGTCATTTAGAAAAAGAAAAAAAGTAAACAGGTCATCATTTTTCCTGAGCATTTTCCAGCAATAATGGGTACATTGTCATTTTCGTTAGATCGGAAATGCCTCGGTAGATATCATACTATAATGGCACTGAAAATTGTTTTAATTTTCTGTATGTTCGTCGGATTTTTCCAACTCCGCACTTATTAGAGTTTGAAAAACTAATCGACCAGCACCAAGCTTATTCCAAAAACCACTTAAATTTTAAAAAATAAAAATGCGCATACAAACACACACACACACATACACACACAATTGTTCTCTCGGCCGACTCCCATCAGCTGGACAGACGGGCCGTGCAAGTGTCGTCTTTTAGTATGATATCAATCGTCCAGTTTCTCCTATGGTGTGATTCTCGTTGTTATGTAGTAGTTTCACAGTAGAGGCTTGTATTTGTACCAAGTCGGTCATAAATAAAGGTTCGACGTACAAAACGTTAAGAACTTGATATAATAGGTAATGACGCCGAGAGATCTAGTTGTAGTCGCTGATACTTCAGTATCCGACTAACGGTCGTCTGGCATCGACTGACTGACTCACTGAGCAACTCCCACATTACTCTTACTACTCCTACTTATTATAGGTGGGAAAGTCTATTAACTATTAACTAATAGGTGTGTTCCACTATAACACTCGGACAGCAGAAGAAATGGTCATAGGTACTGGAGAAAATCGAGGCTGCGATTAATCTATCGTCTCGAATGAATTGTTCCTTAAACGGGGAAGGCCGGGGTGAGTGCTTTCTATATCTGTCCTCTTAAGCCCTTTACTGTCTTTCTTGATTTTACTTGATTTTCATCGCAGTTCTCCAGTCAGTCCCACGCTGTCAGCAAACAAGAGAGAAGAAATAAAGAATGGCTCGATGCAAGATGTTGAGGTATTAATCAAATTTGTTTGCCAGGCAACTTCACTTAACATCCATTAGGTGGTGTTGTCTAAAGCAGTGTAAAAGAAAAAAGTAAAACTCCTCATTTTCTTTCTCCAATATTGTTACGGCAAGATCAATGAGGATAACTATCTCGGCTAAAGATTGGACAAGTGAAGACCGGCCCCCATTCCTCATAAATATTTTCTTTCTCTCAACTACAGCATTCCGGAGTGCCAAGACGTGTCTAGTTTCCCCTCGGGGTAGGGGTCTTTGTTTACTGTCAAACCATGTGTTGCATCGTATATGGCACAATTTTAACGCTACACTAATCCCTGTTCAGAAAAAAAAATACCTCATGAAACCACAATATCTCCACTGTAAACGGATGGCGGCTCGGACTGAGGAATCGGAGAGCTGAGTTCGAATTCCAGTTAAATCCATTACAATCAATTACGTGCCAATACCATTGGGAAAGGTATGAATCCTCTTCTCCATCCCCAATTCCAAGCTATGGGTAAATAGCAGGACACACCGGGTTCTATAGCCTTGGATGACATCTGGTCTTCCGCAGAAAGAAAAGGCAGCCTACAGCGGGAAAAAAATCTACGTCGTCAGTCATGTATCGAAAGATATATGATCGCATAAGCACGTATCACGCATGGCACTGAACGCATATTTATTTATTTATTCATTCATTTATTTATTAAAGAAAAAAACCGTTGATAGAAACAATGGACAACTTGCCAAAACCTAAAACTCTTATCCAGAAGCAGTCTCGAATAAAAACAGCAATACTGAAAAAAACAAAGAGAAAAAAAAATGTCTAAAGCCAAACCTAAAGTGCTCGAAGCCTACATTGCCTCTATTGAAAAAACGCTTACCAATGTTAAAGCCTATGAAAGGATTTCTCTAGTCATAAGACTTGAACACTTTTACCTGTTTAACCCGCCTGAAGATAGTGTGAAACACTGGTTAAGACTAGAGCAATACTTTAGTTAGCTCCTCTACAGTGGTGCTATCATCACCTATGTCATTGAGCATTTTTTTTATCATGACAGCAAGCCTGTCGTCGTAGTAGTTGTTTGTCTTCTTCGTCTTCTTCTTCGACTTCTCTCTCTCTCTTTTTTTCTCTCTCTCTTTTTTTCTCTCTCTCTTTTTTTCTCTCTCTCTTTTTTCTCTCTCTCTTTTTTCTCTCTCTCTCTCTTTTTTCTCTCTCTCTCTCTTTTTTCTCTCTCTCTCTCTTTTTTCTCTCTCTCTCTCTCTCTTTTTTCTCTCTCTCTCTCTCTCTTTTTTCTCTCTCTCTCTCTCTTTTTTCTCTCTCTCTCTTTTTTCTCTCTCTCTCTCTCTTTCTATTTCTTCTTCCTTTTCTTTTTCTTCAGCTATTTTTTTTTAACTTGGCTGGATGCTTTACCCTCTCCTAGGCAGGTTTAGTTGATTTGCCATCTTTAACTCATATGATGGTATATCTTTGTTTTTTTATGTACCTTGTCCTTTCATGACATAGGCCATCATGGCTCTTCACCCCCTTCTATCCCTTGCAACTCTCAACAAGTTCCTTCCATCTGCTTCCTCCCCCAGACCATGTTCTGTCATCCACTTGCTTAAGCTCGCTAGGTATGTCACGCGTTGTTGTCCCTTGTCTCTCTTTCCTTCTATTTGACCCGTGAGTATCAGATTCTCCAGACCCCTCCCTTCTTCATTATGTGTCCCAGAAACTTCAGTTGCTTCTTCCTGATTTTAAGTATAAGCTTCCTCCTGGTCTGCATCCTCTCTAAGACCTCATCATTGCTCATACATAGATCGAACATGGTAGTACATAGGGTACCCATTCTACAAACTACAGCCACTGGCCACCTAATGATGGCATGCAAACACTAGCAGCTGTGGCCAGTCACTGCCTACCTGGATTTTGCTTTATATATATATATAAAAAGCTCAAGCTGGGATCAAAACTGGAGATTTTACCCCTGTGCTATCAGTGGCAGGTGGATTTTTAAGTACTTATTCTTCAAATAAACACACCAATGATATATAACGTTAGAAAATATCCTAGTTTAGCAAATGAGACAATGCTGCTACAAACAAATGACTATCTAAAGGAAACGGATCATTTAATGCCATTAGAAATTTTTATTTAAAAGAAACATTCAGTCATTCTCTCACTCACAGTAGAATGTTTTCTATTTGCTCTGTTTTTTCTCAACTATATGACTCCTTGTTCATAAGATATATAAAATTAAATATATATGTTGAATTCATCTATTTTGAGATTAAAATATCAAAGGATTTTGCTATTACAAACTTTAATCACATTCTTTTTTAACTTTGAGAAGTCTGTCAATGTGTAACAGATTTTCTTCAGCTTAAGTTATAAGAAGAGCAAATAATTACCGATCAAATTTTATTGGGAAGATTTACTGTTTATCCCCCACCACCAACTGCTTGGCACCATATTTGTTACTTTTATAGGTTCATCATCTGAATAGTTGCAGTGATAATTGCTGTTGAAACTTTTTAAATTATTTAAATAGAGAATATAGAAAATAAGAGATATTAAGGCAATGTTTAGAAATTTGTTTCATAAAGTTTGTCTTAAATTCAGCTATTAATATCACTTTCAAATATTTTAATTTGAACAATAAGAAATGAATACTCCTAGTGGATATGCTCAAAATAATTTTCCTTCAGCTGTGGGATTACTTCCATTTTGATTGCCAGTTTTGCTAACATGCCATTAGGTAATTGTTCCTATTCAATTCTGTTAGTGCCGGTTCAGTTAAGTTGCATTGTTTTCAAAATATTAACATACGAATTTCATTAGAAATGAAGAAAAGTGTACTGAACTTCTATGTAATATCTAATCTCTAATCTGAACTATATAGACTTGTGTGTGTACATTTTATATATATATATATATATATACACCCAAGTATAGGATTGGTGTATACAGAATAAATTCCAATAACCAACAATTACTATTCTTAAAAGAGTGCTCAATACAGAGTAGAGTGACTATAATTATTTATTCAAAAATTATAACATAAATATGTTATAAATCACTACAAAAATAGCCATAAGGTTCTACATTCAACACCATCACTTGATAAGACACCAGAAGTGTTGAAACAAAATGGCTATTTTTGTAGTGATTTTATAACATATTTATGTTATAATTTTCGAATAAATAATTACATATATATAAGGAATGTAAGTGTGATTGATGGATAATTTCTTCACAGATGAAGAAATTTGAATTAACAGATGTAGTTCTACAAATCAATTCTGAGAATACCTCAGGCAGATCATATGATGTACAAGGAAGTTTTAAAGAGAATAGCAATTGTAAGTAAACTTAGAATTATGATCAGAAATCAACAGCTGAAATTGTAATGAGATGCTTGTTTGTAATATTGTTAGTGGAAGGTTGATTTTGGACTTTTAAAAAGGTCTTTGTTAATTCAAAAAAATTCAAAAATCCCTTGGACAAAATTATAAGAATATATTATCTCATTACAAACTAAAGTTATTTCACTTCCAACCAAATTTTTATAGACAGAAATTTGGCCTACCAATGGGTTCCCCACTCAGTGGAGTACTAGTATGCTTCTACCTAGAAATTTTAGAACATGTCAACATACACACACTGTTTTGCCCATTGGACTTGTATATAGTTTTTTTCTTTGTGTGTGTGCTTCCAACCAGTTCTCATAGGGTATATTTGTTTATTTGAGATAGACATTGTAAAACAATCTTTTGCAGCCCCAGTCTCTTCTCACCCAAATGATGTAAAATATAAAAATTATAAAAGGAAGAGCAGTTTTCTTGAAGAAAAAAAAATCAATGCTTACCTTTCATAAAATTAATGCTTTTCAATAAACAAAAAATGTTATACAAAGTTCCAGCTACCCATCTGTGGCAACTGCTATCTGCTATTTCTAAGATGTAATCATTGCATAAGAACTGTGAGAATCATGACCTGAGGTCAAAGTTCTAGAATCAGATTCTGAGAAAAATTGTCCAAGAATCAATAGAACTCATTGTCTAGCACCAATTTTCCATACTACTCCAAGATTCTTCATGCTGCTAGTCTCTTAAATTGGTCACTTCTGATAAGATTAAAGGCCAAGGAACTTAAGTGTTCTACATTTGTTATTACATCAGACCACCTTTTAAACCTTTTTTTTTTTTATTTTCTTCATTTGTCTTTCTCCAGAGAAAATGGCTTTATCAATAAACGCTGTGGAAACCAATTCAGAAAATGTTAAGGTGGTGAAGAGGCTGGACTAAATCAAGTTAGAACACTGGCTCCAATGATTCTTTCTTAGCTTGTTGTAGGTCAAGCTTTCTTTTAGAGATAGTGACAATGGCTTTCTGATTTGATTCTATCAAACTTATGTATATAGAATGTGATTCACTCTTGTACTCTGCTTTGGTTCAATCAAAGTTTATGACAAGGAAATAAACCAATGGCCTCGTATTTCTAATCTATGGAATTTAATTTTTTTTTTTTTTCAGAATTCTCTTGGAACAAATTTTTAACGTTTAGCTTCTCTTATGGTATTCTGAGTTTGGACTCTCTTTTTAAGAGTTACTACTAACTATTTACTTTAAATTCTAAGAGGGCTTATCATTGTTGTAGTAAAGATTTGTTCGAAACGTACCTTTACATAAAAATTAAGTTCACCAATCTCACATGGTTTTTTCTCTAGTTAAAAATTCTATCCCTGGAATTCGAGAGCCTCCAGTATGGTAACCTTAGGTACAGGAGAAACTGATGCATTCCCTCAATTGTTCAAATATGATGTAAATATTTACTAAGTTTTCTTTCATCTGGCACAAGACTACATTAAAGTGTCCCAATGAAGATTTCATTCTCTGTACGAATAATGATCTGTTAGATTTGCTTATTCTAACTCCTTCCTCCTTTTTTAAAATATACTCCTTTTCATAAAAATTAAATCAAATAATGGTCACATTTCTGTGTTTATGACAATGGACTAGTCTGATGTTTTAAGATATTTTCACAAAAATGTTTCTTGAGAATTTATACCCTTGTATTCTGGGATAATACTTCATAGATTCTGTTTTCTTCAATTCTCTGAGGTTTTTATAAAACTAGTGGACTCTACTTTGAATAATAAGAATCTATTTAGCTCTAAGTTGAAATGATGATCCCTCTTACTGTTGTGACCTCCTGATTTCCTGTCTACTGTTCCCTCTTTTTTAAAACTTATTCACCATTCTCTTGATGGTTCTTGAATGAACTTTGAAGATTAAAGCCAGAGTATGAAAGTCAGTACCATTAATGAAGGCCTGAATGATGTTATTCCTCTTTCCATTGCTAAGTTAAGAAGATTTAGTGAGGCTGACACAAAACGATTTTAACCTGTTCTCTTTCTAGCTGAATAACTCAAAGGGTTTTTCTGGGATTCTTATGACAAATGGTGTCAAAATGGCTAAACATCTTATCTGAAAACCTGGGAAAAAGAAACTCAATTAGTTTAGTATTCTTTTTTTTTTTTTAGTTTTGTGGTATGGACAGTTTTGCTGTTACACCCAGTATGTCACTACTATCAGATATCTGCTGAGACAACATAATTTACAGTATAAGCATATATATAACTATTTACATTAGACAGATACTGAGCATATATATCCCCATTTACATTAGACAGATACTGAGCATATAAATGATGAAATCTGATTGGCTACAAGAATTTTGCCATTGGGATAGTGGCATCCAAACTTTGGTTATGCTTGTATCAAAGATGATTTCCGACACAGAAAGAGTTACTGGCATATTCTTTGTTTCTTAAGCTTTGTGTAAACTGATTCTGAAAGTTGAAATAAAATATGAGTTAAGTTCACTCAGTAGGAAGTCAACTGGTGGGGGATTTTTAAAATTGTTAGTCTTTTTTTTTTATGTTACAAACACTTTAGCAGGTAGCCATTTTTTTGTGTGTTTTAGGTTTTTTTGTTTTGTTTCTGGCATTTCATTTTATGCTTTTTTTTTTTTTTTTTTTTTTTTTTTTTTCATTTAATGTAATGTTTTTTTTCATTTAATGTTTTTTTTTCATTTAATTTTTAACAAGATATTTTTCAAGTTTGAAATTCAAGGTTTTTATCTGTGATACCCATGCAAGAAATGTAATTGTTAGCAGCTTGAAATAAGTCAGCCACGTTCAAATTCAAGTCGATTTCATCACATTCACTTTCACACTAAATACTCTTGGTAAAGATATAAATCTCTTTTCTTCCCCTTAAGGATTAAATAGTAGGGTAGAATAGAATCTTCAGTCCTGCTTGGCAACTAGTCTGAAAAAAGCAACTCTAATTCTATAGTTTAAAACCAATTGGACATTGTTTAGCAACTTCATCCTGTTAAAACCTTCCTGCTACAGAAACCACAGTAGCAATGCTAAACTTGTTCAAAGCTGCTGTCCCATGTTCCTTGGTGAAGTCTACAGGACTTAAGTGAGGGATCTGTGACACATATTTGACTCTTTTATATTATTCAAAATCATATATAATGCAGAACTTCAATGTTTTTATTCATTGGTAATGCATCCTGATTCCCCCTCTTTAGTAATCATATAATAATGGAAGGTCTCTTGAGTAAGAGACATCAGGCTGCAAATACACTGTTTATTATTTTGGATATTTTTAATTGTAATGATTTTAAGAGCAGTTTTATTATATATATAATCTGAAAAATCCTAAAAAACCAAGCAGAAAATATAACCAGTGCAGTTGCAAAATTACTTAGTGCAGTATTTTTTAAGCTATAGTTAATCATGCACACACACACACACACACATATATATATATATATATTTTCTGTTTGTTATTTTTATAAATATGAATATTTATGTAAATGCTCTGTTCATAATAAACAGTATTAACCAAATTTACTGGCCTGAGTGTATGAGAAATCTCATAGAAAATAGGAGTTCTTTGACAGGAATTGAACTTGTACACAGAACTGGAATTCTATAGGATTTCTTGGATATTAAGGTTGGTGAATGTTGTTAATACTGTTTATTATAAACAGAGCATTTACTTAAATATTTGTATCTATAAAAATAACGTATAAACAGAAAATATATTAAAATAGTTGTCAGACTTAGTCCATTTCATATATATATATATATATATATATATATATATATATATATATATAAAAGGATGCGTATATAGTAAAACATTTATCAGTACAGAAATTGAAATTAGCAATCAGTTCAAATTCTAATCTGGTCAGTTACCTTCACTTTCATACAAATGACCATTTTCTTTTCTCCCCACCTTACAACTATAATTTAAATACCAATGCAAACTGGATTCTCTAACCTTGAGTGGGAATCGATCCACTATATTTCCAAATGAACCATGGCAATAAGGGCCAACAAAGATAAATATCTGTATCCCAAAGCAGAGTGGGGTGGGTACCCCTGCGATCTATGGCGGAGGGGGATGAGTATTCACAATTTATAGAGAGCCATGATTGCTTAAGTCCTGAAGAAACGACATTTGAAAAAAAATATCAATAAAATAGCTGTCATATTTAATTTTAAAATATCTTAAAGTAAATGTTGCTGATAGAAGTCTTAATTTATGGTATTTGAATAATTAGTTATCAATTTGAGTTGTAGTAATTAATATTTTAATTAATGACTGTCATTAAGATTTAGTTTATTATAATTTAAATGTTACTTCCAACATGACTGTAAATTAAACTGTGTTTTATTTTATTGCACTGTATTAAATAAATTTAAATATTACTTTCCTCTGACTTTTTCTTTCCCTCAAGCCAAAGTTGACTTTTCTCTGATTTCATTGTCTATAATCAATATCAGTATAATAATTCTATTTTCTCAATGTAAATTATTAGAATATCTAACTACTCTCTTTTTTATTTTGGCACACAAAAATAGAAGCAGGTATAAGACAAGAATGTGTCTACTAACTTGATTTAACCGATACAACTAGGCAATCCTAAGCAAACTAGAAGTCCTACCAGGATTTATTATTAGTGATAAAATCTTAAGTTATACAGCTAATACTGTTGATGGCAGACACACAAAATTATAGGAATTTCTAGACAAGGCAGTAGAAGAAAGCAAGAAGAAAGGACTAACCATCAGTTGTTTGAATGTCAGCAAGAGGAAAAGCTCAAGATATGATCCCTGAATTGGAGATGTCAAAATCAAACAAGTACAGAAATTTAAATATTTTAGTGTTTTAAGAGGATGTGGTGCCAAAATCTAAATGAATATTGGAATAGTAAAAGTTGTTTTTCAAAAGCTAAAAGTATTAAGATGCCAGAAAATTACATAAGAAATAATAGTGCAGATGTGTGATGGCACATCTTTCGTCTTGTATGGCAATGAATACTGGACAATTTTCTCGGACAAAGAGAATACTTGAGGCAACAGATGTTTTGTTCTGCAGAGGATATCATGGACAGAGCATGTTAGCAATGATAATGTTTTGAAAGAAGATGGAAACAAAGAATTCTTACAACTCGGTTCACACACCTCCCTGGTCTTTTGAACAGGAGTAGAGGTTTATCCCTTGTTTGCTGTTTAGGATTGGTTTTATGGTTCCTTCTAAAGTCTGATTCATCTCTATACTCTTAATGCTTGCCCTTTCTGTGCTAATATAATTGCACACAGTAATCTACCTTGACTAGCTCTTGAGCCTTGTATTAGTAAAAAAAAATCAGAAAGCGTTAAAATTTCTGGGATGCTATTGAAAACAAAAGGGATCAAGTGAAACACGTAATCTACCTAAAAAGCTGGTGTAAATGGATAAAAGAATAAAGTGTGGGATAAATAGAAAAAAACAGTTGCTAAGAGCCATGAAGATTAGGAAGTTGTGGGGAGCCATAATCAACCACATCCTGAAGGGATACAGAATATGCATGTTAACTGAAGGTTGGATTTAAAGATTAATTTCATTGTGATTTGGGATAGATAACAATGAAATTAGTTGACGTTTTATAGAACAGTCCTATCTTGATTGGTTAAACTGGGGAGCTACTTTGAAAATATGGCATCAATGCTTTCAAAGCAAAGTCTTAGATTACAAGCCATATAAGCTCCTTGCATTCAGTGCCATTAATGAGAAAATTGGTTGTAAAATCCTTCATTTATTTGTTCTTTCTATTTTTATTTTAAATCTGCACTAATTGCTGCCTCTTGACTACAGCAGAAATTCCTATTGACAAAAACAAAAACAAAAACAAAAAAAAAAAACTAAAAAAACAAAAATGACTACTTTTGATGAACTTTTAACAGCACTTGATGTATTCAAAGACACTCATTACTTTCCATTGGCTTCTTTTAGAATCAACTCATTAAACCAATAACTTTCTTTTGACTAAAAGTACATCAAGCAATTTAGCTCATTAGGCTTATAAAATAAAACAATCCTAGTTGTGAAACACCTCTGTCTTGGCAAGTAGATTTTTTTTTTTTTTTTTTTTACTTTTTCAATATTGCTAACTCAGCTGGTGGCAGTGGGGGTATTATGCCTACAATTACACCACTGCCAATATTAATGATGATGCTTATGATTTTTATTATTATCATTTTTATTATTATTATTATTATTATTATTATTATTATTATTATCAAAAAAGATTTTCTTGAAAAAGTATTTGTCTGTAAGGCCAAATGGCTAGAAAATTTGATTTCCAACTATGAAACCCAGGTTCAAATCTCACCTTGGTTGATTTGATGTTATCGGTTTAGATAGGTGATCCCAGCATACATAACCATAGGAAAGTGTCTGGAAACCACACTACAGGTAGGCCAAAGCCATGTGAGTGAAAGTGAGTAGACAGAACTGTTCAGAAGCCGTCGATAGTTTTTCTAGCATTAAGATGCAAATCATTGTAACAATGTCTGTTCAAACTGCTGATCCTGACAGATTACCGTGTATACTCACATATCATTGCGACTTTTGAAAACCAAATTTTGAAGCTGATTTGACGAAAGTAACTGGATATATAGTTTGGTCAATGGCATAGCCAGCAGTACATACACTAATTTTATATCTCATGTATGATGCAACCCCCTTAAAATTGTCTTCAAAATCCACGTAGTATATATGGTATGTGTTTTCCCTAAAAAACTAAGATCTAAGCATAGTTGCAGTATAAGCCACAAATAGACTCTGTAGATGTTGAGCAAACACAAATGTGGTTGAGCAGGTGTCTGCAACAGGATTGACTTGCCACTCAAGCAGATGGATGTTCTCAGAAAAGTGACAATGGCCAGCCATTATATAAGAAGCTAGATATTATATAAGAACATTTTTTACCAGAGAAACTTCTCTTAACACCTGCTAGGTGGTGTAGTAATAACAAGTACATAAACTCTTTCTTTCTGGGGCTAACAGCCACATCATGTTGAAACACTGGTTTTTATACAATCACAAGTGTTAAGCAACATCAAACCTGATCAGTACCAAGATGGGTGACCACTTGGGAATAACAGGTGCTGTAAGCTTAGATGTACATGTGCTCAAATGGATAATGGCTTGGAATTATTAATCAGAGAGCAGTTACAATTCCAGTTAGGTTTGTTATTTTCAAGTCACTAACCGCCTGTATATCTTTCTTCAAGATTATGGCTCTCCACAACATTCTATCCTTTGTTCTGACATTCATTTACACAAGCTTGTTACGTAGGTTACTCATTGTTCCTTTCTTGCTTGTGTGCTTTTTATTTCCATTTTCAGTTTTCCGCACATGCTCTTGGATGCACTGTGCTTCTTCAGGACATGGCTCTCCACAATATCCTATCCTTTGTAGCTCCGAACAATATTCGTCTCCATACCATCCCTCTTAGTTCATCTTCTGCCATCTATTTAAGCAAGCTCATCACATAGGTTATTTACTGTTCCTCTTGTACATTCATTTTGTCCAGTGGGTGTCAAATTCTCCAATCCCTCTTTCCTCATGAGCCATGGAAATTTCAATCGTCACTTTCTGATTCTAAGCACAAGTGTACTTTTAATTTTTTGGTTTTCTGCACATCCTCTTCAGAACACGGGTGATCATGGCTCTGCACAATATCCTATCATTTGTAACTCTTATTCAGTTTGTTACATTCATTTACATTCAAATAGGAAAGATCTGAATTCATCTGCTACCCCATCCAAGGGTTAAATAGTAGGACTTGTATCTGGAAAAAATATTATCTTCAAATAAAAATTGTTAATACAATATTCACATGCCAAAAGATAATTATTCTTACAATTCAATATGTTTTGGCATAAAATATCCCAAAGTAGATTGATGAGCCATAAAAATAATTCAGTCAATCCTTCTGTCCCTCAATATGTTCTGTGAGTGTCAATTTTTCCATGTTTTCTTTCCTCATTGGGGGTTCTATAAAATTTCAACAGTTACTTTTGACTTTTGGTGTCCTTTTCATACAAATTTTCCCCATTCCATCACCTCATACAATTTGATAAATGTTTTTCTTTTTTTTTTTTTTTGTCTTTTGAAAAATAAATTACTTTCAGAATATGAGATATAGTAATAAAAAAGAAAACCTATTTAAATGATCTCTGCTAAGGATTTTCCCAACTTAGTCTTATCAACATCATTTGAGTCTCAAATCTACAATTTCATAAAAACCCTTATCTTCTTTTTGAGAAATAACTTTCAGATTATGAGATCTGGCAAGAAAAAAAAAATTTCCTGCTAAGGATTTGCCCTACTTAATGTTATCAAGTTTTATGAGTTTGACCTTGATTTGTTGCAAATCAGAGACTCAGTTGTTTTTTTTTTTTTTTTTTTTTTTTTTTTAAAAAAAAAAAAAAAAAAAAAAAAAAGAAAAAAAAAGGACTCTGTATCAAATAATTTGCTTTTGTTCTTGAGTAACCAAGCTTAACAACTTTGGCATCATAAACACACAAACCTAAAACTGAATGATTTCATATAATCACTGTCTATTATCATTCATTTAGCAACAAAAAGAGCATTTACAACTGCTTTTTTTTTTTTTTTTTTATCTTAATGTGATGGTGAACATTTATTTTTTCTCTGGGAGATTGTATGTTTGTTTTTATTTGAAATGCAATATCAAGCGACATCATCAACTTTTCTCTCAGCCAGTGTCTAAAATAAAAAATAAAGAGAGCATAAAATGAGCACTAGTCAGAGATAATAGTACAGTGTAACCCGGATATAAGAGACTTTCTCTGGTCCCAAATTAGAGCCATACTTACCTAAACAAATGTAGATCAAACCCGGATATAAGAGACTTCTTCTCCGGTCCCAACAACTATCTTATATCCGGGTTACACTGTAGTTTTTTTTTCTGAAATTTATCTCTCTCCTTTTATCCCTTTTAGACGTGGGTGATCATGACTCTCCATAACTTCCAATTTTCTGTATCTCACAACAATTCTTGTTCCCTGCCAAATTCTTCCTGTCCATGTTCTACTGTCAATGTATTCACTAAGTCACTCAGTGTTGTCCTCCCTTCAACAATATGTCATGTGAGTGTCAAATTCGCCAAGCACTCTTGGCTTACAGCCATATCATATTGAAATGTTCAACCATTGTATATGATCACGTAGGCAACATTGAGCATATTTAGTATGTAGATGGGTAACAACTTGGGAAAACCAGATGCTGTAAACTTGTATGTTTAGCTGATATAATGGATGATGGTTAAGAATTGGAAATTAAAGAGCTAAGTGCCAATTCCAGTCATGTTGATTATATTCAATTAAGTTCAAATACTCTTAGAAAAGGTAAGAATCCACCTCTTTCCTCGTGTCCCAGTTATGGGTTAAATAGTAGGACGTGTATCTATGCAATGACATTCGCTTTTTATCTTGACCATTGCCATAGTTCATGAACAAATCGAATCAGACTTAATCATTATCTTTAAGGAAAAAATTTGTAGTGAAATTAAAAGGCAGGATGAACTGCCAGCTAATGAGACTGGCTATCCCCGTTGATCAAAAAGACAGTGCTTGGTGTGCTGTGTATGCAAGATAGGATGGCCGGTGCAACCCCAAGAATATCTACTTGCAAAAAATATGGTCAAGTAGGCTGAGCAGTCTTAGAATTTGTTTATACAAATGATTTGTGTCTTGCATAGCAAAATTACTGATGTTTCTGGGCTCAATATAAACCAACAAATTTCCGCTTTGTGAGGAAGTGAGTGGCCAGTACTACTGTCATGCGGAATGCCATGATTCTGATTTCCGTTTGTTGTCATTTCTATGTCCTGGTTATGTTTGTTTACGCCATTCCTGTGTAGAATTCTTCGTCGCCTCTGCTGTGGATGTGTCTCTGTTTTATTTGCTTGTTTTGTTTGTCTCCGGTGCTGCTATTCAACCCGTCTCTCCTCGTTTGTGTGCTGACAGCAGAAAAACAACTTCAGATCTGACAATATTTTTTGGCTTTAAATAACAAACTATAACAAAAAAAAAAAAAACAAATGAAGAAATCCAAGAGTCTGGCCATCTTTTCAGTTCAACCAAAATTTGATCACAAAGTTTTATTCATATTTGCTGTTGTCTTTTTGTTTTCTCTCAATCACTGGTAATTGCAATATGGCAGGTTTATAAGTGGTCTAAAGTTTTTGTTTAATGCAACATTTTGACCCATGACAGCTAAAAATTGCACCAAATTGAATCCAAACATGTTCCAGAAGAATAGCAGCCAAACTATAGTCCCATAATTATTTTTAAGGATCTCTGTGAAGTGTTTTGACAGTGAGATGCTGAGAGCCAAAGACATATTGGAAGAGCCAAAAGCTAGGCAGAGTATTATGAGACAGGAGGATTTCTTTGGTAAGAGAGAAATGAGTACTGAGCTGCCATGAAACATCTGTCCTCCTTTACAGCAGCAAATGTTGGACAGTCTTCTCAAAAATGAACAAGAGACTCGAAGCAATGGAAGTATGGTTCTACAGTAGGATGTTAAGGATACCATGGACTGAGCATGTGAGCAACGATGAGGTTTTGGAGGGGGTACAAACAAGGAGGAAGCTTATACTTAACATCAGGAAGAGGCAGCTGAAATTTCTGGGAGATGTAATGAGAAAGGAGGCTTGGAGAATCTGATACTCATGGGTCGAATAGAGGGAAAGAGAGACAAGGGAAAGCAATGCATGACATACCAGGTGGGCTTAAGTAAATGGATGACAGAACATGGCTTGGGGGAAGTGGCAAAGGGACAAAATTTATTGAGGTTTACAAGCAATAGGGGCAAGTGGACAGCCATGATTGCCTACATCCTGATGGGTCACTGCACATGAAAAGATGACTGTGGTTACAGATGTTGGTAGAGGCAGGATTGTGTATATTAGGTTGTCATTTGCATTTGTGCATATCAAATTCATACTCTCCCTACCCCCAAAATTATATTTTATTCACTTATATATTCACCATTATTTGCAATGACTTCTTGCCACTTATCAGGCACTGTTCAATACTTCTTGAGTAAAGTTCTACAAGTTTTCATGTGAAAATAGTTCTTTGCAAACTCTTGTATCTGGTTTTCATTAAAGAAATTTTTTTTCCCATCAAAGCATTTAGCAGTGATCGAAAAAGGTAATAATTGGTTGGTACAAGATCAGTTTAATAAGGGAGGGAGAGTAAAACAGATTGAGTGCAAAAATTTTTTTCTCTGTATTCATGAGCATAGGGCATTTTTTTAGACCAAACTTTTATGGATATGTTGCAGCTGCTGCGTGTAAGAAGTGTAAATAGTGTTTCATTGCATTTTAACAATTTAAGATGGAGAATACACCAACAATCTCACCACATGCAGAACATTACCTTCCTTCTATGGAGCTGAGCTTGTTCAGGTGGCTGTGCAGTTAACTGCCTTTTTAAACTGAACTTTGTTGAATGTAACTCATTTTGCATCACCTGTTATATGTTGTATAAGAGTAAGTGTTGTTGCTGACAATGTAGTTTGAAAGTAGATTGCCAGTGAGCAACAAAGGTAATTCCATTATTAAGTAGATTATATGATCATAAAAGTAGTGAATAAATAGCAGGTAGGGTGATGAGTATACATTCATTGTTCACGTCTATCCACTATTGCTATACGTTTACTCTCTCTCTACTATATGGATTACGATTCTCTTCTGATCATTATGCTATTTGGCAATTACTACTTGAACCAGTATTACTAGTGCAGATATTATTGGAAGGCATTACTACTAGTACTGGCATCTATGAAGTCTAAATATAACAAACATTTTAGGAAGTGATAACAAGCTTTTGCTTAACATAACAAAAGTGACAAGCAAAGCTGTCCAACATTACAAAAATGTATTTAAAGGACAGGCTATTTCTCTGTTGTAAAAGGAAAGTATATGGAACCCAGATTGCTGATGTACCCTATTTTTTTTCTAATTATCAATAAAGTTAGAATTTTTTTTTATTTTAAGACAATTCATTCCAAGCCAGGCAGGAGTGCCACTAGCATGCAACGGGGTTACAGAGGATTGAGAACAAGAGTAAAGAGGTATGTTTAAGGAAAGGATATAGAGGAGGACGGGTAACAAGCTCAGGGTGTCAGATGTCGATTGACATTACACTTGAATATATGAAGATTATAGTCATCAGAGAAGCAAGTAAGGGAAAGGGAGTTACCCCAGATGGGAAGTGCAGGAGAGGAAGCTGTTTTGGAAGAAGAGACAGTTACATTTAACCATTTTGACAGCAAAAGGATGGGAACACGACACCAGACTGTAGCTTGTTTAAATTCATGTAGTCCGGGAACCAGCAAAAGCAGCTCGTCAACAGTTGCCATGGAAATACTTGTAGATGAGACAGAGGCCAGGGTATGTCTGTGGGGTAGCAATTGTAGACTAGATGACAGATCAGGACCTATCATCATGCATATTTGTCTCTGGATTTTGTCAAGGACTTCGAGATGTACAATGAGATTTTTATGTGTTTAAACATCTTTTTAATTATCAAGTAATTTGCCATGAATTGCTTTCAACTAATGACTGAGCTTTGTAGTCAAACACTAATAAATAGCACCATCAGTGTTTATCTTCCTGTGGCTTTTGTGTTGAATGAAACTTTGCATACAAATTTCTCCTTTGTTGATCAATTATAACTACTTGCCTACCAGTTTTTTTTTAATCACCAATCACAATAAATGAATGTTTTCTCTGGGGAAACCCTATGCCTTGAGCACCAATTGGGACTTAAATTCAAACCAGATCTCAAGTGGAACTCGTACATACATTCCATGCAGTAAAAATGGTCAGTTCCCTGTACTGCTCCAGTAAGTACCTGACTCTAGCTATCTCTGTATCATTTTAGATGACAAGTCTCTTCTCCTCCTGTGATGAGATTGTCATTGATTCACTACCAAACAGGTGAAGTTATATTAAATAATATTTCAGTACTCTTTTCTTTGTCTCTGATAAAATTTTTGCGTTAATACTTTGCTTAGCTTTTGAAAGGCTTCTTTTACTACCCACCTTTTTTTGTATCATACCTTAGCTCTTGGCAGTAGATTAAAGAACGCACTTAGTTTGAAATTCCCTGTAGTTTATTTGTTACCAACAAGTACCTGAAGAAGACCAGTGGGCACAACAGCTGAAATATGATGATAATAATAATAAAGATATTAATGTGGATGTAATATTTTTTTTTTTTTTTTTTTTTTTTTTTAGTGTTGGGCATTTTGATCAATTCATCTATGCAAAAAATTGTTCAGTTTCTTGAAATTATCATAGTTTGCAATTAATGTGAATGAATTATATATTTTTTGTTTGCCCTGTTTTCTAAAGATTTGTAATTTAATTTACTACTTGTTCTGTTTTATCTCCTTTAATGTCTCAGTAACTCGACTCCACTGAATGGTCTGTTCATTTATTCATGTGAAATGCAGTAGATGATAATATGGCTGCTCAGTTCATCATTGCCCCGGCAAACAAAGGCATATTTATCAGAAGGAAAAGTTCAGGATGGCTAAATGATGAGAGATAACCATATTACCATGTCCAATAAACAACCGCCCCCACCTGAATCACTAATACTGTTGTGCATTTAATGAAGGCGTCTTTTGTGTATATTTGTGGAACTGATCTTCTCTTATTCCTCAATTAACCAAAGAATTCATACGTCTGACATTTTTTTAAATCAAAGCATCGACTTGTGAAGGAAACACACAGACTGTCTTTGTGTGTATGTGTGTTTACAATGAAAAAGGATGAACGTTACATTGAAAACATTTGATATTTACATTTTAAACCTTCAGTCTTGATATATTCAGTGTAAGTAGTCTTTCATATATATATATATATATATATATATATATATATATATATATATATATACACTCTCTTTTCTATGTTGACATGCATATATTAGGTTGGTGCAAAAATAATGCCGTAATAATGTCGTTTTTTGACCTTAAAAATACGTCAAAAAAACGACATTATTGCGTCATTATTTTTGCACCAACCTTATATATATATATACACACACACACACACACACACACACACACATCTATATATATATATATATATATATATATATATATATATATATAAATTAATTGATTTAAAATATCGTTATTTTCGCTACACAGTTCTAACCATGTTTCAAAAATGGAAGCTAAAAGCCCCAAATTTAATTTTGTAATTAAAGACCTTGGTTCCATTTCATCCTCAAGCGAATTTTGGAGTAACACAGCTAAAATCATAATTCACGTTTCCAAGGTTGCAGATAAATCCACTTCCACTAGACAGGGGTGTCTGCGTGTTCATTATGTCTGTATTTTGGTGTATCAGTTATTAGTTACGTTTTGGTAAGGGGGTAGGGATGTATTTTTCAATGAAATCTAACATCCATTAAATGCATGTCGTCTGGATTTTTTTAAAATTTTATTGTTAACGGCAAAAATTCTTACAGCATTTTTTTTTTTTTTTTCCTAAAAATAAATAAATAAAGTTAACTAAATCAGAGAAATAAATTAGCTATTTTTGCCGTAAGTGCCATAAATTTTACTTAAATAATATTTAAATATAAAATTTTAAAAATCATAATATACATATTGATATTTAAATATTGATATGGAAAAATAATTTTACTTACTGTAAGTGATTCTAATACATTTACTTCTATTAAAAGCAATATAGTCTATTAAAACTAACAATGAAAATATTTTAAAGTCGTAATTAAAATTGTAGTTAAATAAAATGAATTCTAACCTAAACTTCTTTTAAACTGTAATTAAATAAAACATTTTCTAACCTAAAGACCTCCCTCTTAACACTACACGCAATTAAAAGAATCCAATAAAACACCTATAGTAAAATGAAATTAATATGTAATGCTAGATGTAAGCTTTTAAATGACCCATGTTCTTTGTACTTACATGAGAAACAATATATTACTAGGTTTAATAAAAAGAAAAGTTAACTAAATCAGTGAAATTAAGTAGCTATTTTTGCAGTCATTGTCATAAATTTTACTTAAATAATATTTAAATATAAAAAAAAAAAATTTAAATTTGTAACCTAATAATTTACATACTTGATGTGAAAATAATTCTACATACTGTAAGGGATTCTAATTACATTTGTTCTTAAAAGAAATATAGTGTATTAAAAGTGAAAATATTTCAAATCGTAGTTAAATAAAATGTATTCTAACCTAAACACCCCTCAAAAATCTTTAAATATACAAATAGGAAAAAAAAAAAACTTTATTTATTATTATTATTATTATATATATTTTTTTTTTTTTTTTTTTTTTTTTTTTTTTTTTAGGGGGGAAAAAAAAATGTAAGAAATTTTGCCGTTAACAATAAAGTTTTTAAAAAATCCAGATGACATGCATTTAACGGATGTTGTATTTCATTGAAAAATACATCCCTACCTACTACCAAAACGTAACTAATAACTGATACACCAAAATACAGACATAATGAACACACAGACACCCCTGTCTAGTGGAAGTGGATTTATCTGCAACCTTGGAAACGTGAATTATGATTTTTAATTACAAAATTAAATTCAGGGCTTTTAGCTTCCATTTTTGAAACATGGTTAGAACTGTGCAGCGAAAATAACCATATTTTAAATCAATTAATTTATAATGTTAATGCTCTGTAAATTTACATTGAGCACTATTTTGTAAAAATAAAAATATCTATAAGAACACCGGATTATATATCTTACTGTTCTTTCTTTTTATTTATATATATATATATATATATATATATATATAATACACACACACACATATATGGGCAGCATATATTCATTCAAACATGTTGCATTGAATAATTATTTTTATAATAAACCTTTTCAGTTGTCCAATCAGTTCTTGAGAAAAGTATGAATCCACCTCGCCTTCACACCCCTAGCTATGGGTTAAATACGGGGACTTATCAGTAAATCATTATCTCCAAAGAAATTCTCATAATCTAACAATGTTTTCTGGTTTCAAATAACCTGCAAAAAATTGACAAGCCATAAAAAACAAATCCTCCCCAACACACACACACACACATGTATATCTGTTTCTGAATGTACCTATATTTTTTATCTAAATAGGAAGTCATTTTTTAGACAGAATTGCAGAAAATGTCTCTCTTCATATGCCCAATCATTTATTGTTACAGCAATGGATCTCAGATTTTGATCAGCTTTATCTGCTGCCAAATGTCACTGGATTTCTTCAAACTAAGCAAAAAGGAAGCCAAATCATTGAAAATGATTCAACTCAATTGCCAAAAAAAAAAAAAAGCAAAGGATCCTTTTTTTTTTTTTTTCTTTTTTCAGAAAATCCATTAATATTTTATTGAATCAGTGAGCGCATCTGACCAAATTTTTTTTTTTTTCAAATAAATACACTCTTCCATGTTCAGTGTATATTTCTTAAAAAGATACCTTGTTGCATTTAAAGCTACAAAATATTATTTTTATATTTCTTATTTTCTCTTTCATTATTATTAAAAACATTCTAACGATAGTTTGCAATTCCTGCGATTTACAGAATGGATTTCATTTGAAGCATTCCATATGGTTGATCCAAATATTGCTCATTCAGATTCTGAATCTTTTTATGAAATTGTTCTATTGGTAACTTATTTATATTTAAGTCTTCAGCTAAGATGAAGACAACATATTCTTTTTCTTTTGGTTCAAGGATTGTCATGACTTCTTCTAAAGTCTCTATGCAATAAGTCATCTTTGTCAAACTACTAATTGACTAATGTACTTGTGATCAATTCCTACCCTGTTTACAGTACAATGTCTTACATGTTCACATGCAGGCACCTATTTGCAATGTGAAAAGTGTGCATGCATGAGTAGAATCCTTACAATGCTTCCACCTGATGAATATGCATCTGTTCAGAGGGAATTTAAAGAAGTGCTTGAAGTGTCAAGTGGAATGGGTGTCTGCAACTCTTTAAAAAAAAAAAAAGAAAAAAAAAAGGCAGTTATTCCATTTTTCAGTGACTGCAATTATTGATACACTTTTTGTTGAAGCAGTTTTTTTTTTTGTTTTTTTTTTCTCATTCCTCTATGATAACTGCATTTTTAAGTTTTTCCCTCCTGTCTGCTACATAGAAGCAGCCTGTTCACCAGAATTCTGCTCGGTCATCCCATACATAATTCCCAAATCTATGCCCTGAAAAATAAAATTAATGTGGTGTCAAAATTGATCCATTTAACATAAGTTCGGTAACTTTCCTTTTGAACAATTCATAAGCAGCATAATACCATTTTTGTCAATGGTAATGCTAATATTAACCATTTCTTTATAAGGAAGCATTCGGCATTTATTGACCAAGAAGCCAGTGATACCATTGTGTGAAATTTACAAAGTATTTATACTAATACAATTTTTCAGGAAAATAAGTTTTTCAAGTCCAGCGACTGTTGCTGAAGAAACAGGTATGGTTAAGTGAAATTGAGAAAATTCTCAATAATAATAAGAGGAAGAAGCACAAGGCAAAATAATGCAAGACAATGCAGTCCAAGACAATGCAAAGTAAATATAAAACAATAAAATAGTGTTCACATACAAAAGGGATACAGACAAGTAGTAACAGCCATTTGACTTCAAAGCAAGAAAGAAAAACAAATGAGAAAAACAGATTTGTCTACTTTTTATTGGCTAGAAAGAAATCCCAGCCTGCAGTATTTGTCTATAAATTTGAGGATGGGAGATAATTTTAGCAGATATTCCCTGAGGTTAAAAGCAACAGTTTTATTGCTCTTTCTAGTATTGATGGAAACTTTCTAAAATCTTTTTAAATACTGTGGCTTCTTCATCATGCCATTTTTACTTCAGGTTACAAATCCATCTATCCATTTTAGTTATTGCTGTTGTCAAAACTTCAAGTTATATGGTTTCATTTATTTGGTACAGTTCTTTGTTTGTGATTCTGCAGTACTAGTCCATAAGGTTTAAAGAAGGATGGTCCTTGCTACAGGCTTCATTCACTCAAAGCCATTTTTAACCATTTATCTGAAGAAATCAGAAGCTGATAGTTTTGATATTTTTGAATGAGTTTGGTGCCATATATGACATCCATATCTATCTAGGCTATTTAAGAATATGCCTTAAGTTTTTAGATTAACAATTTAGTTGTGTAGCAACTTGCAGTATTGTGCAAAACTACACCTTATGCAGCCTAGATGGCTGATCATTTAGGAATACCAGGTGCTGTAAGCTCGGATGTGTGGGTGTTGGAATGAATAGTGACTCAAAATTGTTAATCAGAGAGCAGAGTTCCAATTTCAATTGCGTTCATTATATCCCCTTTTGCACAAATACCATTTGGGAATGGTATGAATCTATTTATTCTCCCTTCTTGTGTTAATTACTAAGACTTGTATTACTAAAACCATTATTATCTCTAAAAAGAATAAAAATAAAATTGTTTATGAAATATTTAGATTTTAGCATGAAATAACACATAGAGGTGTTGATATGCCACTAAACAAAAACAACCAGCCAGCTTATGTAGCCTATTCTATATTCATTTTTCCTATACTAAATTTGTTATAACTGATTCACACATTGATATACTTGAAGTGTTTAGTATTTATCAATTCCACATACTGAATTTTTGACAGATTCATGGACTTGTGGATGGTATAATGGTTAGTCGCTTGGAATCGGAAATGGGAGAACTGAGTTCGAATTCCAGTCAAGTTCATTGCATTCATTTATATGCAAGTATCCTTATGAAACGTATAAATCCATCTCCTCCCCTTAGCTATGGGTTAAATAGTAGAACTTATCTGAAAAAATATTTATTCTGAAAAAAAAAATGAAAGAAAATTGTTAATGCAATAATTACTTGCAAAAACCAAAATAATTATTCTTACAATCCCAAATGTTTCCACTTTAAATAACATATAAAGGGTTGATAATCTATAAAAAACAATCAATTAATATGATGGATTCAGAGTAGGCGCAACTGTCACATTCATTTTCAGCTGACACCAAAAAGACTCTGGGTTTGGCATGAAGGGAAGATTGTTTTTTGATTGATTTTGTTTTTATGGCTATCAACACATTGTGGGTTATTTAAAGCCAGAAAATATTTTTAGACTATATATAATTTTTTTTTTTTTTTTTATAATAATGGTTTTAGTGCTACAAGTGGTACTAATTAACCCATTGCTGGGGGGAGAAGAGGTGGATTTCATACATTTCCCAAGTCACATAAGTGAATATAACAAACCCAATTAAAATTTGAACTCAACTCTCCAATTAACAGTTCCAAGACATTATCCATTACACCATCTGCACATCCAAGCTTAGAGCACTTGGTATTCCCAAGTGGTCACCCATCTAGGTACTGACCAGGATCAACATTGCTTAATTTTGGTGATCATGTGTGAACCAATGTTTCAACATAAGGCTGTAAGTCCATAGAGATTGTATTTAAACATGTGTTTTAAGTTGTACATTAGAATGGTTTTCTGAAACATGGTTTTCTGAAACATGGTTTCCTCTTTAGATAACCCAAAATGGGTTGGGGGGGGGAACAAAATGTAAGAATGGTACCGTGAAACTTTAGTATCCATCGTAATTCGATTAAGCATAATCTGGAGAATAAAGAGGATGTAGAATTTTGGGTTTAGCTTCTTTTTTTTTCTTTTTTTTTTTTTTTTTTCTCCTTGTGTTAAATCTTTCCAGATCTCCTCTTTATCACTCTGTATGTGGAAGGCATGGTGGAGTAATGGATAATGGCTAGAACTGAGGAATTGGAGAGACAAGTTTGAATTCCATTCAAATCCATTACATTCACTTACATGCTAATACTCTTGGGGAAAGGTATGAATCCTCTTCTCTACCCAGATATGGGTAAATAGCAGGGCACACTGGGTTCTATAGCCTTGAGTGGCAACCAGTCTAGAAGAAGGAAAACTTTGAATTCAAACTAGCCTGGAGAGGGTTGGGCTCCATCAGGCTATCTTACCCAAGACACACCACTGCTACTGTGGCTGCAGTATGTATGCCCCTACGACGCTAATGGATCACAGGATTTGTGATCATGATGTGACTTTATTTGCTGTGCAAAAAGCTTATAGTGCCACTAAAGGTGACTCTGATCCCTGAACAAGTGTGTTTGAATCTCATAGTTGTGTTGTCATATCCTGCTATGGCAACAGAAAACAACTTTGAGTTAAATTAATAATAAGGATACTGCAATTGAGAGGCTTCGAAAATGCAGTTGAAAGGGAATTAATAATAAAGGATGCTAAAAGTTAATGTGTATATTATGATGGAACAGTACAGCTTAGCAGTTCATGAAAATCCAAAAGGAAACAAAAAAAAAAAAAAAAACTAAATTAAAACTTAATAGTGAGGATGAATATTAATTCAATAGTAAGGAAACCATAGCTGCAGAGTATAAATAAAAGAGATAATGAAATAGAAGTGGAAAGGTTTTTGTGATGATTTGGGTGGGGGTGAGGGTATAATTTAAAGAAAACCAACATCTGGTCTGCTTGAGTTACTTAAGCTTACTTGGTAGCATATTTCCTTCTTAACGGAAAACTGGTTATCACTTACTAGACATCAATTCCTGTCGATAGTGCCCTACTTTGCAATGTACACACCTGTTGAGGAAAAAAAGACCAGCTTGTTTCAATATTGCCAGGAACAATATTTACTCGAGTATGATTGTTTCTCTTACATTTTTCTCCTTTTTTTTATTTTTAAGATATGAATCTATATATTGACTTTGTTCTTCTATTATTTCCCTATGACTTTATTATTTCAATGATGTGTATCCAGAAAATCCATTACGCTGAGTCTGTTTTCATAAAGGACTCACCTTCTGATACTAGACAAGCTGTATGGACAAAGGAGCTCCTGCTGTCTGCATCATTGTTCATTTATTCATGCAATCTGTGTATTACAGATATATATCATAAATTATTCTTTCATGTACCATGATCCTTCAGGAGGTAGGTGATCATGACTCTCTACAGATTTGTTTTCTTCATCTGTGAAGTGCCATGGAAAGATACTGGAGTAGTTTTCCATTGCCTTCTCCAGGATTTGGAATTTTGTTTTCATTCTTCTAGACTGGCAGCCAATATGAAGTTAGTATGCAAATCCCATAAACCTCGATGAGTCAAATTTGCTTTGACCAATTTTTGTCAAATTCTAAATGATTTAGACATCGAAACAAAGCTAGAGTTAAATTTTTAGGTAGTTTCAACATGTTTTATTTAAATTATTGGGTTTATTATAAAAACTGCAAGGAGGACATTTGTACCAAGGTGGATGAATCAGGCAAGACCAGAATTTGAACTCGGTTTACCAGATTTACTTTGCCCACCAGTTATTATACTGGCCACATGTTGATTTTTTTATCATCACTATTTATCTATACTGCATCCATTCCTGCAAACATATTAAAGAATTGTTTTTCCTCCACCTTCTTTTGTATGTCTTGTAATTGTTAGACTCTGCAGTCCCTCTTTTCTCATTTTGTATCCCAGAAATTTCAGCTGATTGTTAGTATAAGTTACTTTGTTTCAGTCAGTTATGTACAATGTGTTATACACACTTAGGTGATCATGTATCTTTCAATACATGACTGACGAGGCAGATTTTTCCCGCTGTAGGTTGCCATTTTTTCAGCAGTAGGCCAGTTGCCATCCAAGGCTATAGAACCCGGTCTGTATCTGTCTATATTTCTGAGATGAGGTATTATATACACTATTTACATTATTCGGACTATTATCCTCATCTTTGTCGCCATATTTATTACAACGTTTCGGCTGTTGTATGCTGCGACCTTTTCTGGTAAAAACATGCAATGATAACAGCAAAAATTGCAATATGAGCACTGGTAAAAAAGAAAAGGTTGCAGAAGACATTATGTTTATAATACCCAGAAATTCCTCAAAGACACATAGCACAGTGGATAAAGGTGTTGGTTAGATCCAGTGACAGGACCCAAAGAGTGTGAGTTCAATACCTGGTTAAGGCAGTAGAGAACTTGGAGAGGAGAATTAACAGGAGATAACTGATAAATGGCACCCATTAAACATGGCATGTGGAACTAGAACTGTCTACCCCCAGGGCGTGAAATAAAAGATTTAGTTCGACATTTCAAAATTCTGAAGAAGGCCGGAGCGTACAATAGCCGAAAGTTGTAATAAATATGGCATAGTCTGAATAATGTAAATAGAGAACCCAGTCTATCTTAACATAGCTGGGGGGGGGGAGAAGAAGAGGATTCATACCTTTCCCAAGGGTATTAGCACGTAAGTGAATGTAATGGGTTTGACTGGAATTCGAACTCGGCTCTCTGATTCCTCAATCCGAGCCGCTAAATATTACTCCATCAAGCCTCCTATGTATCTTATACACATACATAATAGGTAATATTTGGGTACTTCAACATTGTGTAATGCTTTGCAAGCTTGTCTCACTAAAACTAAAGTGAATATAATGGAATCGAGTGGAATTTATATTGGGCTCTTCAATTCCTCAATCCACACCGTTATCCAATATTCTACCGTGCCTCCTCCTTGTTTCAATTTTCCTTGAAACTTCCTCGTTGTTCTGTCTTTTTTGTATTTTTTAATTGTCAATTCAATTTTATTCTATCTCTGGGAAGACATAGATTCTAAAATTACAGAACAGTAAAGTAATCTTTCTTCTTTTTTTTTTTTTTTTTTTTTTTTTTTTTTGTTTCAAAGGACATTTTTCTATTTCATATATATTTTGCATAGTTTCTGGAAACCAGCTTTTGTGATATAGAAAATAATTAGGATCTGAAAAAAAATAATTCTGGTTAGATATTTAAAAGAAATGCTTGAAAAATATATTAGTGTTTTCATTTTCTGTCTTTAACTTTCAACAATCTTCAATTAAAAATAGCTGAAACACTGAAGACAATACCAATTTTGACAGAACTAAAACTACATGTGACATCAAAATGGCCTTTTGAATTTTTTTCTCTGTGCTATCCTCAGTCTTTTGTGTAATCAATCTTTGTCAGGTTAGTTTTATTAAAATGGTTCAATTATCGTTCATGTAAATTTAAAATTTAGGATAATTTTGTTAGAAAAGATTGCTGGATTGAAAGCTTCAGTGAGATCACTAGTTTAGGAATAATTGAGTTTTATAGTTTCCTATGTAGATGAAATGCATTTGCTATAAATCACCTTGGCAGAGGAAATTTGACTTCAGCCTCATGTAAAATTGTTTCCTTCTTTATCAATGGTCAACCTCATTTTAAAAATGTATAATTACCTAAATAATAATAAAAAATGACAATGACACTTTCAGTTTTAAGTTAGCAAGTTTCAAGAAAACTAAAACATTAACCTGAAAACTTGAATAATGTTCTTATCTGGCCTTGTCAGATTAAGGCTTTCATATGGATGCTATGCAAGGCAACAAATGCATTCAGAAATATTTAAACTGTCAATTGTATATAACTGATTTCTCACAACAATGGTTAAAAATAGCATCAAGTGAATGAAGCTAGTAAGTCTAAACATGATCCATCCTTCTCCACACATCATGGAATAGTTCTACAGAATCACAAAGAACTGTACCAAATAATGGAAACCGCATCATCCTCCCACCCCACCAAAAAAGAAGGGTAGTAACACTGTACTCTCTAACCCCTTTACTCTCCATTGTTAACTCTATGGTGTGGAAATCGGCTATCCCAGACATCCTCACTTTGGTTAAAAATCACTGAATAAAAAAAAAAGTCTTGCCAACCCTAATGGACGAATCAAGTCTTTTTCTGAATTTAATATGATCATTTTTAATTTATTATTCCTTTTGTTCTTGATCTTCGGTAACGACTTCATTCATTTTTTGCTAGAAATTTTTATTTGTATGTACTAATCATATTAATGCAATGTTAATTTTCATCAGGTCCATGGCATTTAAATTGGATTTTTTTGTTTTGTTTTCTGACTACTGGCCTGGGAATAGGCTCACACAGTCAAGAGTGGATATTTAGACTTATATGAAATTAAAACTTAAGTATTTAATTTTTTTTTTCCACCTCACCTGCACACGGCTATGCATGCATATTTGTTATGGGGCGTCTGTGAGCCTCAGCTCAACTCTCCAGATGAGTTTTCTGAAAGAAACACAATCTTTGTGAAAATTTAGTCAAGTCAAACCTGGAATTGTTTTTTCTTTTTGCTTTTTTTTTTCTTTGAATAGTAGTAGACAAACACTCCTATCACCTTGTCCATACACACCCACTTCTCTTGAACAAGGGTAGAGGGTCATTTCCTGTTTAGGAGGGGTTCCTTTCCTTTTCTCAGGCCTTAATAGTGGTTCTGTCATGAATTTCTTGTAATGTGCAGGGTTGGTGGCAACATCTCTTCATACTGAGGGTACTGGGTTGGCAGTTTCGTGATTGCTGTTTCCGACTAGTAGTTAGAAGCCTGAACTTTTGGGTAGCATCTTGAAAGGCTATTCTGATCAACAGTTGTATCATAATGGAGGTTCTTACAGTACCATGTCAAGCATGAATGGGTGTCATTGCAAGCACCTCCAGTGGGCAACCCCAAGTCGACACTATGTTGCATTCTAGGCCAGTTCCCTTCCACACATTTTATCAGATGACTGACTGCTACTACTACCCTAGGCCTTTTCCTTACCAATATAACATATCATGACTACAAACAACCAAAGAAATAAACCTACATTTGCTCAACAAAAATCACCCAAACCACTTAACCTTTCCTTCTCCAAGGTTAGTGGTATTTGTACCAACTTCTCCAGTGTGGAATCGTTCGCCTTCAAAAAGTCTCCAGACATCTTAGCTCTCTCCAAAACTAACCTTAACTCTTCAATCCTTTCCCCTTATTTCTCAATTCCTGGCTACCTTATAATTAGAAAGGATTCTAAAGTCCACATGCATGGTCTGGGAGTTTATGTCCATGAACTTCTCCTGCTGGCTGAAGAACGCTCTTTATCTCTCTGTACTTAATTCAGTCAGCTATCTCTTCTTTCTCTATCATTCCTCTTCCTCTCAAGTCTGTTGGGTGATAGATAGCATTTCTGATAATATAGACCAGGCCATCTCCCTACACCTGTTTCCAAGCATATTCATGTTTGGTAACATTAAGGCCCACCATGCCAGATGGCTTAAACACACTGTCACTGACCTTGCTGGCATCCAAACCATTAACTTTTCAATCACTCAACTTCTCACCTTAATTTTCCTATGCATTTTCCCAGTAACCCTGATGGAAACACTTCTCTTCTTGATTTCTTTTTTACTTCTATCCTTGACTCAGCTCTTCCCTCTTGCCATCTGATCATGCAGGGGTGTCTGTAAACATCTCCTTCTGCCCTGACACCAGTCATGAACCTCCTAACAACAAAATACCTTTCTGTGTCAATGAGAAAACTGGGAATTCTTCCATGATTTCCTTCACGACATCTCTTAGAATGTAGTTTTGAATCATCATATACAAAAATGTTCATCTGAGGTCACTTCCTGGATGAAAGCTGGCATCGATGCTTTCCTTCCAGCAAGGAAATACCAATTTAAACTGCATTCATCTCCTTGTTTCTCATCTGCATGCTCGGCTGCTACAGGCCATATGAATCACTTCTTCAGGCTGCCCCAGAGCAACACGTTTGATTGCAACCGACATCTCTTTGTCTCATCTCATAATGAGTGTAAGCGTGTCCTCAAAGTAGCAGAGTTACTATTTGCTGATCAAATGAAATAATCCATAGCATCTTGCAAGTTTGGTTCTAGAGATTATTTGCAGCTCTGCAAGAGTGTGCTGAACAACAGCAAATCCTCAATCCTTCCTCTATTCAATCAGTTCAAAGTTCTGACATCTACAGCACATAAGGTTGAATGCTTTGCACAGAAATTCTCTTCCAACACTGAACTCATCTGGAGTACCCAAATCTGATTTCCCTGCTAGAACTGAGACTCACCTGAATGATATGTGCATAACCCTGTTGCTGGTCCAGACAGCATTTCTAAATTAGACTTCCATAAGGCAAGCAGAGATGATGGGTTACCAGCTGCTATCCTAAAGAAATGTGCTCCTGAACTGGCTCCAGTTCTCTCCAGGCTCTACAACTATTGCCCCACTGCTTCCTGCTTTCTGGAAGTCCTCCTCTGTAGTTCCTGTTTTTAAGAACTCCAGAGAACCTTCTGACACTTCGAACTACTGCCCTATTAGTCTCTTCCTACTTTTTGGCAATGTCTTCAAGGTTCAATCATGTCAAAGTGGTTCAGCATCTTACCTCTGACAAACAATATGGATTAAATTTTACCCGGTTTGATATTAACAGTGAAGCTCAAGCTGTGGCTGTAGATCTCTTGAAGGCATTTAACAGGATTTGGCATGCTGGTCTTCTATGTAAGCTTCAGGGGTAGGGTATTACAGGATGATTATTTGATTTAATCCAATCATTTCTATCAAATCGTGAAATGAAGGTTGTTCTGAAAGGGCTCTCTTACAGATGCATTTATATGAATGCAGGTTTTCCCCAAAGCTTTATCCTGGATCCTACGCTGTTTCTGCTCTTCATCAATGCTCTTGCTGATGTCATCAGTTCCCAATTAGGCATCTATGTAGATGACACTGCTATTTACTCCTGTCTCAATAGTAAATCTGGCAATCCTGACAAAGTTAACCTAGCTGCTTCTCTCGAAAAGTGGTTAACTGGGGCAGGAAATGGCTTGTAAATTTTAATTCCTTCAAACGTGAACTACTCCCATTTAACCACTATACAGAAACTTTCCTGCCTGCCATCAGCATGGTTGATGCCGAACTCCAGGAGAATGTCTCACTGTGCCTTCTTGGCCTTATGTTTATAAAACTAATTTGAAGTGGAACAACTACATTGAATCAATAGCTGCATCTACTAAAAGGAAATATGGTTCACTGTGTCATGCAAGAATGTTTTTCTCGTCAGAATCCATCTTACACTTTTAAGCTTGCTACTAGACTAGCATCTAGGTCCCGCCTTTTTACTGTTGAAATAGTTAAAATGTAACAGTCACTTCTTTTGCACTCTCCTACAAAAGCTCATAAACTGTACTTGTTATGTCTTCCTCTTATATTCATACAATATCCAGTAACCATTTACCTTGAGAGGCTCTTTGGCTTTGTATACATTGAACATATATACATAAATCCTCCAATATAAGATCATTTTCTTCTTGAGGAAGAGGAGACAACAGAAATATGGTCCTACAAAAGATTGACGAGAATATCATATCATATGTAAGAAAATAAGAAATTCTAAAAAATGGTAATGAAAATGACATTTGGATTCATAAACAGTTTTTATGGAAAAATTGACTCTGGTTGAAGTTTAAATCCTGGAAAGTATGGCGTATTCCATAATGATGTTTCTTAGCATCTCCATTTATGCCCTTGCAACAATGCTGGGTATGACAATAAACTACATCTACATCCTTGGTAATGCGATAAACTATGTCCAGCAGCAGGGCCTCTGATCGTGAGGTTTTGAGGTTTTGTCCCAGGGTGGTGGCATCTGTTAGGGTCCCAGCTATGGACAAATAGTTGACCTCCAAACTGGGGTCAAAATGCTGTGAAAGTATAAAAGTGGGTTTTGTTATCAGAAATACTTTGTAAAAAAAATAATAAATAAAATAAAAAAATTTTTTTTTTTAAATATATTACCAGCAAAACATTTTTGTGAGGAAAAAGATATTACCAGAAATACATTTTTGAAGAAAAACAAAAATATTACCAGCAATAAAAATCTTGTCGGCATTAAATAACCCATTTAGGTTGATATGCTGTAAAACAAACCAAACTGTGCCCTTGCAGTAACCTTTTTAATTAACCCTACTTTTTTCTTTGTCGAGAGACTTCCAGGTTCTTTTTTTTTTTTTTTTCTTTCTTGTTTCCTCTGAAATAAAAAAAGTTCTGGTCCCTTTATTGCTGAAATTCAGTGGTTTGCCTATACTAGGTTATACTTCTATGTGACATGTCTCTTCAAGATATTGGTGACCCTGGTCTCCACAATTTCCTGCACTTCATAGCTTTTTATAACTTTTGTCTTTTTGTCATCTTTCCAAAACTCTGCTCCACCATCCATTTGCTCAAGCTTTCTAGGTAGGTTACATGTTTTAAACTCTCCCATGTATTAAATTTTCCAAGCCCTCCTTCTCCATTATCTTCCCTATAAATTTTAACACTCTCGTTCTCATATATATATAAAACAGAGGATGTCTGTGTCTTTCTGTCTATTTGATACCTCTTCACTTGAGATCCATCCAACCATTTTTTTATCCAAAATGACACATGCATTGTACAATATAAGAGATAGGTTCTTAGCATAAAAAAATCAATATTTTAAAAAAAATCAGTTATTGATAAAGCCGATCAAAAATTGATAAATTCAACTTTTTTTTTTCCGATTTCTTTTATTAGGTTACATCATGACAAGCTCAGCAATACGTGATTTTTTATTTTTACACCATTGTTTTTAGGGAAAACCGTGAAAAACAAAATATCAATTTCAACACAAATCTTAAACTAAAAACTCCCTCAATTTTCAAGCCATCTAATACAAACTTCACTCAATTGTAGCCAACAATGAGTTGATTGTCTAACAGTCATTTTGAGTCCACCCATATAGTGAAAACCTGCATAGATAGCGAAAAATTGTGATTTTTACTGGTTTCTTATTTTTCATTGATCTTTCAACCAGTTTTCATCGAACTTAACAATTGCTTTATAAGTGTATCCTCTTTTACATCCCTGGTAGCACACTGAAAAATTGCATTTCAAAAACTCCAAAATAAGTGTAGCTTGAAGTGAATCTTCATGTTGCCTGTTTTACCCCTTCATGTCCTTGGCTAACTTCGATTGAATAAATACAGACTACTTCTGTTATGTCAGTAATTGCATTAATTCAAAATATTTTTTAATGAAAGTCCTTTAAAGTAATTGAAAAAGATACTCTTTTACATCTAAACATGATACTGTTTTTGCTCAATACTAATTGAACACTTTTTCTGATCAACCAGCTGAGTATGTCTGCTAGTGTTAAATATAGGAGTCCTATTTGTTTCGATTTTCTCTAAAACTTTGTCACTAATCACATGTTTGGTCCATGGCATTCTCAAGCTCACCATTGCTTTCACTGGTCCTCTTACATTTAGTCTATCCTGTGGGTATCAAATTTCCCAAGCCACTCTTTCCTCATTATGTGCCCAAAAAATTTCAACAGTCTCTTCTTGATATTAAGGATAAGTATTCTTTTTTTTTTTTTTTTTTTTTTTTTACCATTGTCTTTAGAATTTTGTTGTTGCTTACATGTTCAGTCCATAGTATTCTCAGCATTCTTCTGTAGAACCATATTTGTGTTACTTCAAATCTCCTCTTCATCTATGAGAAGATTATCCAGCAATCACTGCCATAGATGGGGACTGATATTATATAACTGTTCATCACTCTTTTCTTTGTTTCTAATGATAATTTTCCATTTCTTAATAGTTTGCTTAGCTTTTGGAAGGCATCTTTGGGGGAGGAGGTATGAATTCAGACCCTTTTACCAGGGCCTGCTCATGGTAGGTTACGTTAAAGGACAGTTTATATGAATAGGAGAGGAAGATAATGGTTAACCCAATATTGTAGTGATCAAGGAAACATCCTCTTAGAAGTTGTTTCCACA
>OZ010583.1:33519636-33579636 GCA_963932145.1 Acanthosepion lycidas | reverse complement strand
ATCACCAACCGACCCATTCACTGATTCTTGGAGCAGGCACAGAAGCTGCAGCTGCTGTCGTTCTGCTGCTGCCACAAATATCCTGGTGTCTGCTGCTTTCCTTGGAGTTTGTCTATTTTTACCACAGTGACCGGCTAAAAATAGATTCAGGATGCCATTTTTAGCATGCATATGCTTAAATAGGCAAAAGGTATCAGCTCTTTTTGTACTTGCAGACATTTTCTCTTCTCTCTATTTCTCTGCTCTGAATGGTTGTCGCTTGGTTGGTTTAAATAGTGAAAATTCTGTTAGGCTTTCTCATTCTTGCCAGTAATTTTTAAGCTCATATTATTTACTACGAATATTAACTACCATTTTATTTATTACTAATTATAGATTTGAAAGAGGATTAAATGCATGGCTAGATGCCCTCGAAAGTTTACTTGCTAGTATTTAAAGGCTTTGTTAGGTATGTATAAAGCGTTTGGAACAGAGTTTGAGCTGGAAAAAACATTTATCAGGGTTTCAAAATTCCCTATTTATTTATTTTTATTTTTTTATATAAGCATTTCACCCCAAGCAAGGCGGGAAGCCACTAGCACGCAAGGGGTTACAGAGAGTTGGAGAGAGAGCAAATAGAAGTGATAGAGGAAAAGATGAAGAGAAGGATAGGGGCTAGCTCCAGGCATCTGGAGACGTCGATTGACATTACATTTGAATAGTTGGAGATTATAGCTATCAGGGAAACAGGAAAAGGGGAGTGAGTTCCACAGGTGAGAGGTGCAAGGCATGAAGCTATATATATATATATATATATATATATATATATATATATTCATTCAAACATGATTGATTGAATAATATAAACATTGTGTCTACTTATTTTCATACTGGTCCTTTCCATTTCTCTAATTAGTTTCTTGATGTTAAGTCGACATTCATCAAGGAAGGCACTGTAGTCTTTTTTTTTTTTTTTTTTTTTTTTTTTTTCTTTTTAACCCAAGTACTTTCGATCTGTTCTGTGATCATCTTCAGGGACAAAAAAAATATCAGCATCACAATGAAATACAGATTTTATCACAGATACAATATGTTTGTCATTGTAATTTACCACTGAAGATGATCTTAAAGATGGAAAGTACTTGGGTTAAACAAAAACTTCAGTGCCTTCCTTGATAAACATCATCTTAACATCAAGAAACTGATTAGGGAACTGAAAAGGAGCAGTATGAAAATATGTAGACAGTGTCTTTATTATTCATTGAAATATACATATATAATTTTTTTATATATATATGGGTAATTACATATCAATTCAGCCGATAGTCATCAAATCAGATTTTGTTGAACTTATCTATTAGGTTGGTGTAAAAATAATATCGTTTTTTTGACGTTAAAAAATACGTCAAAAAACGATATTATTTTTGCACCAACCTAATATATGATATCCACCCTAGAGAAATGGAAAACTTGAAAATAAAAACTTCCTTTGAGCTGTAGCTATGACCTATTAAAATTTACTTGACTTTTCATCTCTGATATCAGTAGTATGATTTGCCAGATTCAGCACTTCATAACTTTGTATCCTTTCAGGCTTCCAAAGCCGAAATTTACTATTCCTATAGATTGATGCATCGAAAGGAGATTTCAATCTCAGTTTACTCCTGTTTCAGGTTATAGGCTTTTAAAAATGGTGTGGGGGGTCTATTTTGTGATTTTTGAGTGAATGTTTTTGGCAATAGAAACTGAACCAATTGCAGAAAAATAAAAATAAATTCATTTAATAGACTTTTTACAAAAATATTGTTTACAAGAATTATTTCTTGGATGATAAATTGCTATTTACAGTTAACTTGGTTGAAATTGACACAGAAAGAGATATATGCCAGAAAATATATGCATGTTTCATTAAAAAAAAATTTAAATTTTCTGTAAAAAAAGATTAAAAATAATGGAAGCCTTAATGATAAAAAAGAAAAAGCCAACTCTTAACAATATTAATTATGAGCTAGGCCACAATCTGCTAATTATTTTTGAAAAATAAAATATCTCTATAACACACTAAAAACATACACATATCACACACATTCAATTAAACTGAAACATCAAATTATCCTTGATAATGGCTAAAAGTATAGCTGAAAGTGCTCGGAGCTATAGAACAGTTTCTACACACTCTATTTCAAAAAAAAAAAAAAAAAAAAAGCTCTTGTTCAAACACAGAAAAAAATTAAATAAAAAGCTTAACCATAGTACCTTGTCTGTTTTTAATGAAAAATACATAAATGAAGGATTGCTGCCTAAATACACAATATATATATATATATATATATATATATATATATATATATATATATATAAAGCACTATCATTTTAATTGCTGCTCATTGTTATCAATTCAAAAGTTGGAATTAGCAATTCTCCTATTTTTCAGGTGCATTTACTTGGCTTTCTTTGTTCTTTCCTGAATTTAATTTCCTTTACTTTTTTAAATATCCAATAAATTTCCTACAGACAAAAATGTTGTCATAGAAGTTCTCTTACCTTTTTATCAAATTTTTGTGTAAAGATTTATGCTATGACATTTATTCTCCAAAGTTCTTTTTTTTTTTTAATTTATTTTGTTAAATCGAATGGAAAATCTGACATAAAGCTGACCATGACAGAGTATTTTCCTAGGGCCATTTTATTTATAATAATAAAAATTATTTCGGCTTTTACTAAATAATTCCTTAATTTTTTTTTTTTTTGTTCTGCACCATAAACTTATGCGAAATGCCAGATCACAATTATGAATTCTGAATGAAATAAAATTACTTTCAGAAGTCATTTATTTTGGATTTTATTTAAGTGTAAACCCAGATACATTTTTATGAGTTGAAATTTGACATGGCAGAAATTCTTTCTGTACAAACACTATGAATGAAAAGAAATTAAAAATTATTGCTTATACACAGCCATTTTTAAAAGTTGAATGGAAAATAAGTAAAACAGATGAAATATTCATTAAAATGTTTTAAAATATTTAACTAAATATTACTGCATCATGTAAATACCATTTGTGTTTTATATATATATATATATATATATAGTTGGATTAATGTGAATTTGTGACCCTAGGTTTCATGCTATTTGCAATCATCAGACAAATTGATCAATTTTTAAATTTTGGATTTATATATGATTGCATATATCATTTTTTTTATGGAAGTGGGAGGAACAATTGTCATCGGGATGTCACTCATACAATTTTTCCTCCCACTTTCATAAAAACACAGATTGTTTCTGCCTTCAGACACTTCATGGAAAAGCTTTAAAGGATACCTTTGTTCTTTGATCCTGTGACAGCACCTCCTTCATTGCATTAAAGTGGAAACTTTTGGTGTAAAATCAATGCCAGCATGATAGGGATTGTTGGGTGGCGGGGGCTTTTGTTCTGAGCTCATGTGTACATACCTGGTCACTCCATATTAAAAAGATAATGTGTCATATCCAATCACCATTTAAGGCTTGAGTAAATATATATTTTATATATATATATAAGGTACGGACTGGGCTGCTTTATACTGCACAGATAAAATTTACTCTTGCACAAATTTCTGAAAACGATTTAGCCTTAGAAAAATTTCTAAAAAATGAAACCTATTTTACTACAGGAATTTTTTTTTTGGGTTATAAATTAATTTATTTGTATAGACTTAATGATTATTTGAAATTTAAATTGGTTCATTCTGATTAAAAGACATGTTTACTGATTCTCATCACTCTAAATCGTTCTTTTTCTCTCTCATGCTCTCTAGTCTCCTTCTTGTTTTCAGTCTCTCTTGCCTCTTTACAATTTACTCTCCTTCTCTTCTCCTTTATTTTTTTTTAATGCACTTGGAAATATTTACAAATTTTAGTGTATAAAATTTTCTCACCTCTTCATTCTGATTCATCAGAAATGTCTGCTCACTTTTTGTGTTTTCTCACTTTCGTTCCTGCCAGACACAGAGTTGAGTAAAGAAATTCAAAGCAACATTAATTTACAAAACGAAACCAAAAAAAAAAAATAATCATTACAAACAAAAATTTATGATTTGTAACTCGAGGGGAGCTTTCATTTATTGGTGAGAATTTGAAATGTATTTATTTATCTTGTTTTTTCATTTTATTTTTTTTTTTTTTCCAATGATGTCATGTTTTTTTCTGTTCATAACTTTGTGTTCATTAATCTTCTTCATCCCTCCTCCCATTACTCCCCCTCTCTCTTCCTCTCCCCTCTATCTTCCTCCCCCCCCTCTATCTTCCTCCCCCCTCTATCTTCCTCTCCCCCCTCTATCTTCCTCTCCCCCCTCTATCTTCCTCTCCCCCTATTTGTATATGTTTTTGTTTTATATCCTTTCTCTATGTTTACTTTTTGTGCTTTAACTTCCCATCATTTTTTTTTAAAAAATCTCTGATTTATAAAATTTATAAGGTGATTTTTTTTTTGTAAAGCAGCTCTGTATAAATTACCGCTAAGACTCCACTTCATCTGGTTTGGTACTTGTGTGTGCACAATATATATATATATACACACACACGCACACACATACCATAATACATCACCAATATACCATTGAGGAGGGTTCTAAATGTTAATTTGTACATTCAAACAAATTGTAGTTATTGGTGTAAAATATCAGAATAAGAAAAATTAGATGATAATTCAAAATGGAGGAGGAATTGAGGAAATCTGAAATCCCAAGAGGAAAAATATGCTTATGGGACTCTGAGAATGACTGTTTTAAAGAAATAAATGATGTTTTCAGATTTTATAATTATATGTGGGAGAGGAAGGTTTATCCCTATATTTTTTTTGTTTTCAGCATTGAAGTAAAATGAATGAATGCACTCTACAATCTCCTGTTGTGATTGGAAATTTAATTTGTCCAACACTCACACTCCTGGAAATTCACTGGAAATTTTTAAAATAATTATGGCAGTTAGAAATTTTTTTTTTTTTTTAATATTTTTTATTTTCTTCGCCATAGGTATTTACTAAGCCCTAGTGCACCAGGTGGTTATTACTCCCACACAAAAAAAAGTATATTTTCTCTTATTTGATTTAGCAAATATATTAACTAAGAAGAAAAATTTGTTTTCCATATGACACGAGACAGAATCTTGACGATCATTGGTTCACCTTGCAGCTGCCATTACCCATATCACTGATAAAATCAGGCTTTACTGAGTCAGATATTGTTATGGCTACGGCTTCAACTGCTGCCTTGACTCAGACACAAACAAGCAACCACCATTTCTATTATTTCCTCAATTAAAACAGGGAATATGTCATGGCTGTGTCTGTCGAAGACACACAGCTGCATTGTTTTTTTTTGTGTGTGTGTTTTGTTTTGCTTTCAAAGAAATCGTATTGTTGTCATTGAATTTTGGTGCATGTGCAGTGTTACTCTGACAGAAAACTGTTTTTTATTGAGTCTGGTTCAAGTATGTAAATCAAGGCCACATAACGAATAAAACCTATCGGAACATTCCAGGTTGAATCAGTGTACGGAAGGTGGGACAACAGGTGTGACAGCATCAATATCGAGAGAACATCCAATCAAAGAATGAAATAAAAATTTAGTTTTTGAAATTGTCTCTTGTCAACTTTGTTGTACCAATAGCCATCAGTCCCACAAACTGGTGTGAATATGGATCTGTGTTTTGATAAATGAGACAGGAGTAGCCCTCACTACTTCAGTCTTAGGGTCATACAATCAAGGAGTTGGTCTCAAAGTAGTGCTGCATCTCAGACCAGATACCAGGTTTATTTGCAGAGAGCAGCTTTTAGTCAAACGCTTGTGGCTTAATACACGGAAAATAATTCTTTGTCATTACTCACAAAATAAAACCATGAAACAAGATTGTAGTGGTCAGCAAATTTTGTTCAGCCGCAGCCTTCGCATAAGTGCAAGCTGTAGGCAAATAAGAGGTGAGATGAGGGCTAATCAGCATGTACCTTTTTTGCATTGAAGCATCTCCATCTTTTCATATTCCATTCATAAGAAAGAAGCTCCACTGAAACATCTTCTTCTCATAAACTGCTACTTTGTGCAACTGACTCCCAAGAGGATGCTTTCCTGACCACTACATCTCCAGACATCTAGGGTGAACGATTATCTTTCCCACATATCCTCATCAACTGCACTTCCTACCTCTTACTGCTTGCACAATCTCCTTCAGTAACCCTCTATCTTGAGTGGCTCTTGGGCAGGGCATAGAGTGAACATAAGTACAAAAAAATCTGTCTGTATTTCTGAGATGAGGTATTGCAATTATTTATACTACTTACATTGTTTGGACTGTTGTCCTCATCTTTGTTTCTGTATTCACAGTGTTTCGACCATGGTACACTCTGGCCTTCTTCAGAAAGAGAAAGAAAAAAAGAGAAAGAAAAAAAGAGAAAGAAAAAATTTTTTCTTTTTTTTTTTTCTCTTTTTCTTCTTTTTCTTTTTTTTTTCTCTTTTTCTTCTTTTTCTTTTTTTTTTCTCTTTTTCTTTCTTTTTTTTTTCTCTTTTTCTTTTTTTTTTTTTTCTCTTTTTCTTTTTTTTTGGCATCAATCTCATACTGTACTTCAATTAAAGAAAACTCTTGGGTAGCATAGTGAAGAGCTCATTTGAATAATTATGATGAAAATATTTATAGAAAAGACAGAAAGGCAACCTTACAGTGGTGGGAAAGTGACTGTAGCTGAGCCGCCAGATCAGGACCAATAATATTGCGGATTATTCTTTGGATCTTATCAAGGAGCTCATGGTCAAGTGGCCCTGGACCATATATGCCAGCAATATTCTAAGCATGTTTGAATGGTATAGATATGTAATATAGTTTCTGGAGAGAAAAATTGTCTCAGCCGACATAGTGAACTGATTTTCTTAGCAGCTGACCTAGCAATGGATTCAATATAGTCTTTCCACTTCATATCCGCAGAGAATGTGAGCCTAAGAAAGTGCAATGAGTCACTTTCCTGAAGGTTAGCGTCAGCCATGCTGATGGAAGGCAGTGAAGGTGTCTCAGATGATAAATGGAGAGAAGTTTAGTTTTAGAGGCATTAAAATTAATGAGCAATCTTTTGCTCCAGTTAGTGATGGGCTTGAGTTCGTTTTTGACATCGGCTGCCATTTTGACCTTGTCACACTGATAAGCCTCCATTTCTATGACAACGTGACTTTCTTGGTTCTGTTCGTAGGAGGATATTTGGCTAGTAATCTAAAAAAAAATATTTGTTGCACTCTGCACAGCATTTTGTGATGTGTCTGGTGATAGAAAGAAAATAATCAAAGTAATTAGAACAATTTAAATTGAAAACTCCATGTAATGACAACAAAGTCCATTTCAGTTGAGAGAATATAATCAACTGAGACCAATTCAGAAGTGAGGATAGTGAGCCAGCCAAAATACTATTACCATGGCAACATACACATCTAACTTTAGCTCTACTTTTTTCTCCCACATCTCACCCTACCATCTTTCCTTCCTTAAAATCCAAAGGGAAAGCCTAAATTACAGCATCAGCAGGAGCTGCTTTTCACATTCATTAGGTCATTCACCTTTCTGTACAATACTGTCAAGTGTTCAAACTATCAAATATTAATTTATATATATTACAGGTTATTCAAAAATTGTATCCACATTTAATTGGCTGTGCTGGGTATGATGATAAACTACATTCAGCAGCAAGGCCTTTGATCAGGAGGTTTTGAGGAACGTGGAACCACCTCTTAATTGCTGGTGTTCCCAGGTCTACCCTGCCTCGGGGTGGTAGTACTTGTTAGGGTCCCAGCTATCGGCAAATAGTTGACCACACAACCTGAATCAAAACACTATGAGAGTATAAAAATAAATTTTAATAACAGAAATACTTTAAAAAAAATTAGTATCAGCAATAAATATTTGAAAAAGAAAATATTACCAGAAATAAAAAATTTGTTAGCATTAAATAACCCATTGAGGTTAATATGACACAAAATAAAACAAACCAAACTATACATTTTTGAAAAAAAAAGGAAATTTTGTCGTCATTAAATAACCCATTGTGGTTGATATACCATAAAACAAACCAAACTACATTTAATTGGTATGTCTTATCTGAGTTTTTGATCTTTGTTTTTTTGCCCAAATTAAATATGGGGGATAATTGAATGACAAAATAGACCAATCAAATGTGATGCATTACATACTTCAAAAGAACTTCACCAGACTAAATTGTTTTTAATGATGAAACTTTATATAAAAGTGAACATAGAAGTCAACACTTAGAAGCGACAGTCTGTTTCATGCTAGATACAATCGTCAGGTGGCCTGACGATTGCATTTAGCATGAAACAGACTGTCGCTTCTAAGTGTTAACGTCTGTGTTCACTTTCATATTTACACACGCTCTATGTCTGATTTTGAGCACTTTATCCCATAAATATAGCACATCTTAAGACTATATTTCTTTATATATATATATATATATATATATATATGTAGGGAACAACAATACAAACATCACTTATCATACATGGAAGGAAATGCTGAGAATGCAGCAAAACCTGACTTTAAATTTAAAATTTCTGGTATTCAGTGTGTCTCACAAATTTTTTTCACCTTCGTAATGATGTTTTTATTGCTGTTTGTAAATACTGTATGAACTTGGATATAAATTTACCTTTGAAGACTTAGAAACTAGTGCATTTTCTATGCATTTTGGCAGTAATAAATTAGTTTCTCTTTTAATTAAAAGTAGGCATGGTGGAGTGATGTATTGCGGCTCAGATGGAAAAATCAGAGAGACGAGTTCAAATTCCAATTGGATCCATTACATTCATTTACATGCTAATACCCTTGGGAAAGCTATGACTCCTCTTCTCTGCCCAGCTATGGTTAAATAGTAGGACAGATTGGTTTCTATAGCCTTGGATGGCAACTGGTCTACTATAGAAAGAAATGGCAACCTACTGCGTGGAAAAAATCTGCCTCATCAGTCATGCATCGAAAGGTACATGATCGCCTAAGCATGTATCACACATAGCACATGACTGACTGACATTCTCTAAAAGAGAGAGTAATTTATTGAGACAAAAATGCATAGAAAGTGAACAAATTTCCGAGTCTTCTATGGTAAATTTTCAACAAAAATAGGAGCTGATTGAAGTCGGCAAGCTCAATTGGATGCCAGGAATTGAAAATATAAATTCAAGCATTCCTGCATTTTCAGTATTTTTCTCAATATGTCACTATAACTGATGTTTATTTGCATTTCATTCTCTTCCCATGAGTTCTTTGGAAGGAAGAAATGTATCATATCAGATTTTTATGCTTAATCTGTTGCACAAAATATATATATCATATTCTCTCTCTCTCTCTCACACACACACATATATATATATATATATATATATATATATATATATATATATATATCCATTGAAAGAATACCAGAAATTTTAAATTTAAAGTCAGGTGTTGCTGCATTCTCAGCATTTCCTTCCATGTATGATAAGTGATGTTTGTATTGTTGTTCCATATATATATATATTACGAAAAAAAACTGAGTATACAGGATTGCCTCATCAGTGATGTTATGACTTAGGGTAGTGACAATTAAGTAAATTAATAAACATTTTCTCTTTTTCTTATTGTATCGGGTTCTGATCTAACTTGAATATTATATATATATAATATTCAAGTTAGGATTGAATTAGGATAGAACTGAGTTAGAATATATATATATAATTAATTAATTAAGTTATAAGGAACTTGGTAAACCAAATTGGTAAATCCAAAGAGGATGAAATCCTGAGAGCTCAATGTGAGGACAGAGCTAATATGTAATGAAAAACAAACCACTTTAAGGTACCATTATGATAATTTATTTCACCCAAAATCCTTTTTTAAGGATTCAGGATCATCAGGTAAAACTTCCAACAACGAATTGAGAGGAAAAATGGGATTAGAAATTGGTAGGTAGTGTAATTTTTGTAATTTAATAGAGGGGGTTGAGAGTGGCAGTTAAACAGACAATATAAAGTATAGGGAGGGGTTAATTTTATATCTCTCTTAAGTATGTTTTATATATATATATATATATATATATATATATATATATAATATTCAAGTTAGGATTGACTAGATCAGAACCCGATACAATAAGATAAAGAAAAAGAGGAAATGTTTATTAATTTAACAATGTTTGCATGTATCACTTTTAACGATTCATCAGGGAATGAGATACGGAGAAGAAAAATAAATTCTAGTATTTTTACTCTTATGTTGTTTAATTTTCATTGGCTAATCCAGTGTCATGATTATTTAACTTATTAAACCAACATAAGTATAATTTGAGGTATTCTGAATTCAAAGAGACAATGTATCCATTCGAAGTCTGAAGAAATTAATGGATTCCAAGCCTAACTGAAAAACCATAAATATTGCTTTATTTATGCAAGTGTATAATAATTCTAGTTTGTCTATGCGGAATTCACATGATAATGGATATATGTAAGTGTGTGTTGTAGTTATAGTTTGTTTTTTTTTTGCATGTTAATTTGGAAGTGTTTTTACATACATACCATTTATTTTAGATAAACATACATAACATTCTTTGAGAATGGATCTAATAAAGTGATGTAACATAATGTTTTTGACTTGTGTCCATAGTTGGCTATATTGTTGTTAGTAGACACTCAAAATACTGTTTAATTTTTTTTTACAAATGCCACCCTAATTAAAAAAAAGAATATAATTCTTTACATAGTACTTTCAAAGCACACACAGACATTGATTATCAAACTCCCATCTTGATTTTAATTTTCTTTAAATGATCTTAAATTTAAAAAATAGGTGTTTGAACTTTTCACTTAAGATACAATGGACAAATATACAAGTTGGTACAGAGAGAGAATTTATTTTTGACACCCTACACATTTGCAAAAGAAAAAATGTGAATAACTTGTCTTGAGTGGGCATCAGTGTTCAATGAACAAACGAGCTAAGATATCTGAATGTTATTTTTTATTATCAACTTCAAACACTCATATATTAACAAACTACTTATCAAACTTACTTGCCTTTTAATTATAAGCTTAAAAGATTATCTCAATGTATAGAATCATTTTCCATTGGTTGTTTGGAAATTGGCTGATGGATAAGGTGTTTTTGTTTATATAAATAATCTCAATTTTTGCTGGTTGACCTGTGCTAATAGTCTTTTTGCTGAAACGAAAACCAATCTTAATAATTAACCATATTGCTAGCACGACTTGACCATTCTTTGATGCCTTATTGTCAGAGACCTCTCTATTGTTGGTCTTTCGACTTTGTCTCAACCATGATAACCTGTTCTTATTTTTTTTTCTAGAGTCCTCTTCCTTCTACACTCCTATAATAACTAGTTTGCTTTTCTTTTTCAACATTATGTTTAGTTTGGTGTGCAAATAAGTTTCTCATATGATCACTGAAGTTAAGCAATGTTAAGCCTGGTTAGTACCGAGATGGGGGACCACTTGGGAATAGCAGGTGCTGTAAGCTTGTATGTGCAGGTAGTGTAATGGATAATGGCTTGGAATTGTTAATTGGAGAGCAGAGTTCCAATTCACATTGGGTTCATTATATTCACTTAGGTGCAAATACCTGTAGTGAAAAGTATAAATCTACGTCTTCTCCTCCCAGCTATGGGTTAATTAGTAAGACTTGTATCATTAAACCAATATTATCTCCAAAAAGAAATTCTTACACTCTAAAAATATTTTCTGGCTTTAAATAACCTACAAAGGGTTGATAAACCGTACTAAATGAATCGATCAATAAAACTCTTATGTAAATTCAAAGAAATTAGAGCATAAAAAATTGACAAAAACAGTTTTAACTATTATAGGTTAGAATTTATATGCATGCTGTTATTCAAGTTTCCTATTGAAACCATCTGATAATTAAAGAAACAAACACCTGGTACAGTGTGTGTGTGTGTGTGTATATATATATATATATATATATATATATATATATGAAGTATTTAATTCAACCAACAATATCTGCCAGTTTAATTCTTTTATTGTATTTTCTTTCCCAAGTTTGGAATAAGCTGTTACATATCTGGGTCAAAACTGTGGCTGCTCACCTGTCTAAAAGTGTTTTTATTATTGATTTTGTTTTTGTTTTTGTTTGAGCACTTTCAGCTCTAGTGGGTTATCCCACTTGACTTTCATAAAAAAACGTTGCTAGGGGGCACTCCTTAAGCCTATAAATAGGTAATGATATTCTCACTCATTCTCTTTCCTCTTTTACGACTCTGGCTGTAAGATATAGCTGCACATGGGGTGGAAAAAAAAAATTGTCCTCCACTGGGGCACATTCACTTTCAATGTTTTAATTTTCTCTTATGATATTTTTGTACTTGAATACACATGTCTATCATGTAGGCCTACATAATTTCCACACACACACACACACACACAAACATACATACTCTAAATGCTTTATGAAACTAGTCCTTAAATGTTTTCTTCTTTTTATTATAGTTGTAATAGATTTGTTTTATACTTAACATCAGAAAGAGGCAGCTGAACTTTCTGGGACACATAATGAGAAAGGATGGCCTAGAGAATCTGATACTCACAGGTTGAATAGAGGGAAAGATAGACCAGGGAAAGCAATGCATGACATATCTAGCGGGCTTAAGCAAATGGATGACAGAACATGGCCTGGAGGAAGTGGCAAAGGGACAAAACTTATTGAAAGTTACAAGGGAAAGGAGGAAGTGGGGAGCCATGATTGCCTACATCCTGATGAGACACCGCACATAAAAAGATGACTGTGGTTACAACATGCATTGAAACACTATTTACATTATTCAGACTATTGTCCTCATCTTTGTTGCTATATTTATTACGTTTTGGCCGTTGTACATGCTGGCCTTCTTCCTGTCTGTTGGAATGTCGAACTGAACTCCAATTTTTCTCACTGGGGTAGACTTTTCTAGTGCCATGTTTAATGGACATCAGTTGTCTCCCGTTAATTCCCCTCTCCAAGTTCTCCACTGCCTTAACTGGGTATTGAACTCTCACTCTTTGGGTCCTGTCAGTGGATCTAACCAATGCCTTTATCCACTGTGCCATGTGTCCTTGAGGATCGCCTGAAGAAGGCCAGAGTGTACAATGGCCGAAACGTTGTAATAAATATAGCGACAAAGATGGGGACAATAGTCCGAATAATGTAAATAGTGTACATGATACCTCATCTCAGAAATATAGAGATATACATGCATTGATGTTTGTTTATATTGTTTTGTGTTGCTCATTTATTACTTTGACTCATATTCAAGTCTGCAATAATTGTTATGGGAAAAATAATACCAGTAAACACGTGTTTTCTACATAAACACAATGCACATTCCCACAACACTCTCTTCATCTTCACAAAAGTACTTAAACAAATGCTTGCAATTTTGACCCAGATGTACAACAACAAATTTGGAAATCAGAGCAATTAAGCAAACAGTTGAATTGTCCAGGTCATATAAGAGTGGTTGTTATATGCCATACCTATAAACACTAATGGGTATATACCAATCCTCATAAATACTATTGTAAGTGGGGGTAATATGCTAAGTAGTTCACCACTAGCAGTGCTTTACCTACTTCCTGCAGCTGGCGAGTATTGTATTTTGTTGATGTTATAAAGATTACCAGCCCTGTTGGCTGGGGCTTTAGAATACGCCGACTGCACCTCTGTACAGGGGTAACACCCCACCAATGAGGCGTCCTGGGTATGACGTTAAATTGCATCCAACAGCAAGGCCTATGATCTGGAGGTTTTGAGGAGCGTGGAACCACCTCTTAATTGCTGGTGTTCCCAGGTCCTCCTTGACCCGGGGTGGTAGCACCTGTTAGGGTCCCAGCTATGGGTAAATAGTGAACTGATAGTTTTCCAGGTTTTGCTCACGTCCTCGGTATGATGGTAAACTACATCCGCGTCCTGGGTATGACGGTAAACTACATCCGCGTCCTGGGTATGGCGATAAACTGCATCCAGCAGCAAGGTCTCAGATAATGTTTTCAGAAAAATAATGTTGCCAGCTCTAAGTTTTTGAAACAATAATGTTGCCAGCTCTAAGTTTTTGAAACAATAATGTTGCCAGCTCTAAGTTTTTGAAACAATAATGTTGCCAGCTCTAAGTTTTTGAAACAATAATGTTGCCAGCTCTAAGTTTTTGAAACAATAATGTTGCCAGCTCTAAGTTTTTGAAACAATAATGTTGCCAGCTCTAAGTTTTTGAAACAATAATGTTGCCAGCTCTAAGTTTTTGAAACAATAATGTTGCCAGCTCTAAGTTTTTGAAACAATAATGTTGCCAGCTCTAAGTTTTTGAAACAATAATGTTGCCAGCTCTAAGTTTTTGAAACAATAATGTTGCCAGCTCTAAGTTTTTGAAACAATAATGTTGCCAGCTCTAAGTTTTTGAAACAATAATGTTGCCAGCTCTAAGTTTTTGAAACAATAATGTTGCCAGCTATACATTTTTTATTCCATACAAAATAGGCATTTAAAATTCATATAAACTGGATTTGGCATTAAATAACCCACAGTGGTTGATATGCCATAAAACACAAACAAACAAAGATTACCATTTCATTTCCAACCTCCGTTTTGGTTATTCCTCATTCAGTAACCTTTTCTAGGTTACAATGGTGGTTCAGAATGAGAAATCAGTAAGCCAAGTTCGAATTCCGGTTGAGTTTGTCACATTCACTTTCACACAAATACTCTTGAGAAAGGTAGGAAATGAAATGTTCACTCGTCTTGTCTCAGTTTTGTGAAATTACATCTGCTCTTCCAGAGACTTGGTGGAAATTTTCCCATCAAGTCTCCTGAAGAGTGGATGCAATTGTGTGAAAATCTGAGTAGAGACAGGATAAGTGAACACTGAATTTTATTTATTTCCATTAATGCTTTCTATCTCCCACTCTCTCTCTCTCCTAATATTGAATTCTATAATTACAAAGACTGATTTACTGATAAAAATGTACTCTTCCAGAAATATGCTAATTGAATGATTTTCATGAAAGTCCGAGATATATATATATAATGTCATCCACAGACAGACTGTTTCGCTGTCTCACAGCTCATCAGTGTGGCTAGACATCCGGTTGCCTCTAGCTAGGATCGAAACCCGACTGAATTGGTGTCAGTCGGAGATTCTACCACTAAGACGTCGGTGCACGGCAGGGATGTAGGTGGATTTTTAGCGTATTTATTTTAGAAACACGCCCAGTGACCAACAGTGACTCAATTCGCTAAGCAAAGAGTCTCGCTATATTAGCTATAATAGTCACTGTTTACAAACCCATACCTACTCCCTAGAGAGCTCAACTGGAAGACAGACTGTTTTGCTGTTTCACAGCTCATCAGTGTGTATATATATATATATATATATATATATATATATATTTTAATATCTGGTATATTTATGGTTTAAAATTGTTTGTTATAAGGGATACAATGTGTATAAATATAAATAGTGACAGTTAATTTCATACCTGAAGTATTCATTAAACCGTATATAGTGTAGACAGAACAGGCTTGTGGAGAAAGAAAAATCTGAATTCATATCCCTGTTGTTTTGTAGGCATTCTTTGGCTGTGAAATTACATGAAAGCATCTCTAATATAATGCAGTCTAGCATATATATATATATATATTTATAATTATTTATTAAAAATATGATTCCTTTGCTACATAAGAGTTGTCATGTTTCAGAAACAAAAGACAAAAACTTCATAATTGTTAAAAATTAAAGTATCATGCTCTGTTCCATCCTCAAGCAAAAATTCTTAAATTTTTGCTTGAAGATTAAACAGAGCTTGGTACTTTAATTTTAACAATTATCATATTTTTTAAAACATATTTATAAGTTAAGCTCTAGTTTTGTATGGAGCACTGTTTTTTAAAAAGTAAAATACTAAAGAACTCTGGATTATTTACCTAACATGTTCTATTTGCCTATATATCTTCACACACACACACACACACATATATGCATACATATATATATATATATATATGATCATATCTTCCTTCAAGCATGTTTAGCTGAATAATCTTGATATATTATGTCTGTTTTTATTTTAATCCTTTCAAATTCTCTGATCGGCTTCTTAATATTCATATTAAATTCATTAAGTAAGGCACCATACTTTCTTTTATTTTCCCAATTACTTTCAATCTCATCTGAGATCATCTTCATAAGTGAACTGGCTAAGACAATAATTAATATAGTTATGAATTTTCTTTTGTAAATGCACATGAAACATGCTCTGTTATAATTAATTTAAAAATTGTTAAAGCTGTTATGTTTTCTAAAGTTTTTATCTAGAGAAGATAACTTTATGAAAATTAAAATTATATAAATTAATTACAATTTAAGTATTTTAAAAACATTACTATTATAGATATTTTAAAATGTTGCTATACTCATAATTAAGCTTATTTAATGTTGGTTGTATTTTTCTTATATAGAGAGCCACAAGAATTTGAAAGTTTTGCTTTTGATTTTCATGGTGGAGTATACTTGTAATGTCAATTAATATTTCTCTAAATTATGAATGCGGAAAGGAATGTTTCTTTTAAATGTTGGCAATCACCTCTGAAGATGATCTTGGATGAGATTGAATGTACTTAGGGAAAATAAAAGAAAAAGTATGGCATCTTTTTTAATGGATTTAATATCAACATTCAGAAGTTGATCAGAGAACTCAAGAGGATTAAAATAAGAATAGTCCAAATTATCCAAACCGGTTTATATATATATATATATATATATAGTTTTATCTTACTTTGAGGTGAGTCTTTGCAATTTGTACAAGTTTCAAATTTTTGTACAGGTATTTATAGTTGTACTGTAACAAATTGACAGCCATCATACACACTCACAGATGACTCCACTCAGATGATAGCAAATAGACTTTGCACAGTGTTACTAATATGTCAGAGAAGACAGGTGCATCAGAGGTGTGACCTAAAAAATCGCCTCTTCAGCACTGAGTGAAAATATGCACCTCCAAAGGATATCAGTGGCTGCTCCAAATATGGAAAAAGTGCTTGATCCACCTTGGGATTTTCAAACTTTGGACAATCTGAAAGTTTCATAGTTTCATAAGATCCTGCTTAAGAGGGGAAAAGCAAAATTCTCTTACCTACTTTCTGATAGCAACTAAAATAAGTCTGGAATTGAATAAACAGATATTACATATCCGTCTGAACAATGATACTATATGTTGTTTGTGTATAAATTTGAGTTAAATCCAAGGTTATATTACGTTGAGTCATAGATAATCTCTGTTTTGGTTTATCAAAAACATTCTTCAAAAAATAAAGTACAATTTTTATTTATATATATATATATATATATATATATATATATATATATATATATATACACATATATATTATTTATATATATTACATTATTATATTGTATATTTTATATATATATATATATAATACACATTATATATTTTTTTGATATATTACATATATTATTATATTGTGTGTGTGTATATATATATATATATATATATATATAATACACATATATATTATTTATATATATTACATTATTATATTGTATATTTTATATATATATATTTAATACACATATATATTTTTTTGATATATTACATATATTATTATATTGTGTGTATATATATATATATATATATAAAATACACATATATATTATTTATATATATTACATTATTATATTTTATATATATATATATATATATATATATATAATACACATATTATTATTTATATATTAGGTTGGTGCAAAAATAATTTCGTTTTCTCACATAGTAACATATGTTAGAAAACGAAATTATTTTTGCACCAACCTAATATATTACATATATATTACATGTATTATTATGTTATATATTCACACATTTTTTTAAACACTATATAGTAACTCTTCAATATCTATTCAATACAGTTCTTCAGGTGTTGGTTTCAAAAATATTTTTCACAAGAGGATCCCCCCAGCCCAATGCAAACGTTTTGCAGTGATCGAAAAAGTAATAAGTGGCTGATGCAAGTCAAGTGTTGACTATGGCAGGTTAGAGCAGAACAGATAGTTCCAAAATTTTTCTTGTGTTGTTCTTGCTGTATAAGGCTTTGTGTTGTCATGGACAATAACTTCGCTACCAATAAGTGCCTGTCCTCAGCATGATGAAAAACTACACCCACATCATGGGTAACATGATAAACTACATTCAGCAGCAAGGCCTCTGATCAGGAGGTTTTGAGGCATGTGGACCCACCTCTTAATTGCTGGTGTTCCCATGTCTACTCTGACCAGGGGTGGTAGTACCTGTTAGTTCCACCTATGGGCAAATAGTTACCCCCCACCACACACACACACACATGCAATTGGGGTCAATGGGGTTTACTTTGTAAAAAAAAATATTACCAGAAATAAATTTTTTGAGGAAAAAATTATTACCAGCAATACATTAAAAAAAAAAAAAAAAAATATTACCAGCAATAACAATTTTGCTGGCATTAAATAATCCATTGAGGTTGATATGCTGTAAAACAAACCAAACCAGTAAGTGCCGGATGCATTTTGACCAACATTTTATGGATGTGTTGCAGCTAATGAACATATAAATGTGCATTTAGTGTTTCCTTGTGTTTTAAGAACACTAATGGATTTCTTTCTCATTGGACTTATTCAACCTAAACATTGAGGTGATTGTAAGAATTATAAATCCTATCAGGATTCATTATTGGTAGTCACAAGCTTAATAATATAAGATATGCAGATGACACGGTTGATAGCAGACATGCACAGAAAACTACAAAAACTCCTACAGATCATAGTGAAGGAAAAAAGTAGAAAGGATAAAACATCAACTGCAAGAAGAAAGAATTTATGGCTGATACCAAAATCAAATGAGTACAAAATTTTAAATATCTGAGAAGGGGTTAAAGAGGGGGACAGAATATGTGTCACTGAAATCTGAAGGCACATTGGGATAAACAAAGATGAATTTCAAAAGCTAAACAGAGATTAAGAAATTAATTTTACATAATATCCGTCCTCCTATATATATTAGTAAATGCTGAACAATCTCCTCAAAGATGAAGAGGAGTCTTGAAGCAACAGAAATGTAGTTTTCTGAGGATACCATGTGAGCAACGATGAAGTTTTAGAGAAAATGGAAAAAAAAAAAATAGAAACTTATACACAACATCAAGAAGAGACACTTGAAATTTTTAGGGCACATACTGAGGAAAGATGGCTTGGAAATCTGATATTCACAGGACAGAGGGAAACAACACATAGTGAGCTTGAGTAAATGGATGGAGGAACAAGGTTTAGGAGAAATAACAAAAAGACAAAATTTGTTACGAGTTACAAAGAACAGGAAGATAAAAGAAAATGAAGGCTGGAGCAATATCCGAACAATCTCACCAGATTTTGGGGTCCGTTAAGATTTATTCTCATCAATCCATTGCCTTTTGTATCAAACATTGTAATATTGAATCTATTTTTCATCACTTGTTATATAGAGGATATACTGATTACAATTGCTACCCCAAAACTGAACTCATAACTCAAACTAATATGAAGATTCTATGTCTGTCTATATTTCTGAGATGAGGTATTATGTACACTATTTAACATATTTATCACATTTCAGTCATTGAACGCTCTGGCCTTCTTCATTCTTTGTATGCTCCAGCCTTCTTCAAGAACACATGGCACAGTGAATAAAAGCATTTTTTAGATCCAGTGACAGGACCCAAAGAGTGAGAGTTTAATACCTGGTTAACGTGGTGGAGAACTTGGAGAGGGAAATTAACAGGAGATAACTGATGTCTGACATCCATTAGACAGCGCACGTGGAACTAGAACAGCTTACCCTCATGAGCGAAATAAAGGATTCAGTTCGACATTCCAACCACCTGAAGAAGGTTGGCGTGTACAATGGCCAAAACATTGTGATAAACATGGCAACAAAGATGAGGATGATAGTCCAAACAATGTAAGAAATGAAGATTCTATCTTTTTAGAAAATCAGCAATTGAAATCCTAGCTTGTTCAGTTGAATATGAAACCTCAATCACTGTTACCAATGAGAAATGCAGAACTTTTAACAGTTATATATTAGGCTCTATGTGCCTCTGCATGCATATCAACATGTACACACATGGTCGAGTCAATAATTGACCAGACTAAGTTCTGCTTTTGCAATCAGTATGGTGTCTTTTGTTGCTAAAGTGAATATTTGCCACTGATCAATGCATTGCCTTTGTGCGACCATAGAGCAAAACATGGCCGCTCTCTGCTCTAAGTTTGGACGCAGAAAGCACAATAACTTAGTAATCATTTTTATTTTTTTATTTTTAAAAAAAATGGGCTGAAGGTGTATTAGAGATGGAAATCCATCAAAGGCTTTCATCACAGTATGGAAACAGTGTTTCAATTCAGTGTATGAATGGATTACAAAGTTAAAAAAATACCTGACCATCCGATTAAGTACAGCAACTGATTTGAACAATATTCACTATTAATGACAACATTGTGAGAATCTATACCATGATTCTAATCAAGTGAGATCTTATCAATGATGTGTGAAAAATAAATGCAAATTGACTCTGATTCTGTATATAAAATCATCCCTACAAGGTTCTTCATAAAGTGTGTAAGATGGGTCCCTAAACAAATTGAAAATCACATCAGTTATTTGAGAACCTGTCAGCTTTTAATAGACTGTTTTTATTGAGAAAATTGATGCTTTCTTAAAAAGAATAACCACTGGGGATGACACCTGAGTCCATTGCTTTGAGCCAGAGAGGAAACCAGAAATGTTTTTTTTGGGAGGGTTTATCCAAACTTGAGGAATGCAAAAATAGATGCACCACAAAATAAGGAGACTATATTAAAAGAAAATCTTACAGTAGAGTAATGGATAGTAGCTTGAATTAAGGAATCATGGAGCTGAGTTCGAATTCCAGTCAAATCCATTACATTCACTTACATGCTAATACCCTTGGGAAAGGTATGAATCCTCTTCTTCTCTGTCCCAGCTATGGGTAAGTAGCAGGACAGACTGGGTTCTATAGCCTTGGATGGCAACTTGCCTACTGCAGAAAGAAATGGCAACCTACTGTGGGGAAAAAATCTGCTTCATCAGTCATGTATTGAAAGATACATGATCGCCTAAGCATTTATCATGTATGGCACGTAACCAACTGATTATGCTAATACAAAGTACATATAATTACTGTCCCTCAAACATGAAATCTGTTTAAATCCAAGTTGGGTGTGTTACATTCACTTAAATGCAAAGGTATGAATCCATCTCTTCCCCCAGCTATGGGTTAAATAGTAGGATTTGTATCTGAAAAAAACCATAGTTATTCTCAAAAAAATTGTTAATGCAATATTCAGTCAATTAAAAATAGTTTTAATCAAATGTTTTGCTTTAAATAACACACTTAAGAGTGATAAGCCATAAAAATAAAATCAAAAAGCTTCATGCATATAACACACACACACACACACACACACACACACAAGTAACAGGAATGGGTGTCCTGTGTGAGCTATGGGCACTGTCCACAGTAAGTACTTGCTATAGGGCCAAATGATCAATCAGCAAGTCTACAAAGAGATCCTGGAGCATTTGCTTCACTCAGTGTGCAAGAAGAGATGAGTTATGGCAAGTCAAATCATGGCTGTTTCATTTTGATAATGCACCTTCTCACAATGCCCTGAGCATCTAGCAGTTCCCTGCCAAGAACGTTGCCATACTGGAACAACCTCCCTATTTACCTGATTTTGCTCTGTGTGACTTTTTTCTTTTCCCCATGCTCAAGAGGATTATCAAGGGGGGACCTGTTTTGAAGGCGTGGAAGCCATCAAGAGGGCTGTAGTAATGAAACTGAGGGGAATCCAAGAAGAATCCTTCTAGCAGTGTATAGAAGTGTGAAAGAGAAGGATCGAAAAGTGGCTGAGATAGTGTTTTGTGTTGATGAACAAAATTACGAGTGTTGAATTGTTAGAAAAAAAAAATCTTTCTTCCTTTGCTCTCGTTACACTATGATCGTATGATGTGGGATGTGCTTGTGAGTACAATTTTTTGCATTTCTTTAAGACTTAGGCAACCAGGGATCCCTTCAATGAGTTTGTCGAAACCTTTTCCAATCAAACTGAGGGCTCCAAATACAACTGGAATTGTTGATATCCCTATTATTATTATTATTTACTGAAGACATTGATATTTCTATTCAGAGAAATGCCAATATTATTATTATTTATTATCATCATTATATTTCTTTTTCTTTTATATTCTGGTTCAGATGATTGAATATTGAAGAGTTTCAAAATTTCATATATATATATATATATATCTATATATCTATATATATATATATTAAGGGGCACCTCGAGGTGATGTAATGGTTAGCAAGCTTGTCTTGCTAGAATGATTACAACTGAGCAGTGAGTTCGATCCTCACTGGGTGCTCCTACTTTCAACCTTGTGCCACATCTAAGCTACACTTGGAAAATCATATATATATATATATATATATATATATATATATTAAGCACATGAGAAATGTGATGAAAAAAAGAAATGAACAGTTCACACAGTGAAGAAAAGAATATGATAGAATTATAGTTTTGAACTATTTGGTAAATAGACAAAGAAGTGAAGAATGAAATGAGATACAAATTTTATTCTATTGGGAGCTTTTAGTATGGACAATGTTCAAGGACAGTTCCTGAATGAAAGTATACATTAAAGGAATGTTTTCATGATAGTCTCTGTAAGAGAAAAAAAAAATGAACAAATATTTGGACCTACTCTGTTGATGAGTTAAAAAGTAAACGAGGCATCTATTTTCAGAACACTGTTTAGCATTCTATCTTGTGCCTGGCATGCTATGTAACAGGGGTAGCCTCTTGAGATTCGTACTATGCATGTTCCTGATTTCTTTCCACATGCCCAAAACCTGAAAAGAGGGTTGCTGCTGCTAATAGGGTTTTCAACTCTTGTTCATCTCATGAAATCAAGTCTAATATCTGCTACAATAGAATATGAACATCAAAATTAACAATGTATGACCACTTGTAGATTCATGGCATAAGCAATCATCAGACTGTGTTAGTAATCTTAATATGGACTGTATAAATATCCATATATAATAACTGAAAAAAAATCTTTAAAAAAAATCTGAATAAATTAAATTATTTTAAATAAAAAATAAAATTTAGATCAAGATTATAAATAAACTGAAAGCTTAGCCCTAACAAAAAACTAAGAGAAAAAAAACATTTACACTTGGATTATTGTTATCATCCTTGTTGTTATCACATTTTGGTAGACAATGGAATGAGAATATTCCCTACCCCGTTGATCAAATAAAGGGATCAGTTCAAAATTTCCTGAAGGTTATATGGATCACCTAGAAACTGATGAAAACCAGAGGGCACAATGTACAAAATGTGGTAACAAAAAAGATATGGGCAATAGTTTGAGTGTAAATAATAAAACTATCTTAGAAGTTCAGACAAAAATTATGAGAAACCAACAGCAACCTATATATTAAGCCCACTCAAATAATAATAGCAAGGAAGAAACTGTCACAATGCAGTGTTGATTTCAATGTCCACTATATACACACACTCAATTTAACAGACTAATAGGGGGACTGTTAAAGCTATTGGCCATTAATTTGAAGCACTTTTCTGTTGGCCTAAAAACACCCAGTACAAAATTATTTTGAATAAATGTAAAGACAGTATATATGTATGTGTATTTTATTTTTAAGTTTGAAATGTCTTACAGTTAAATCTGGAGTCTGTTGGTTCCTGGACCATTAATTCAAGGTTTTACTTTATATTAAATTTCACATATAACTAAAAATATCTGCAAAAAAAATCTTTACATCTATCTCTATACACACACACACACACACACACACACACATAAAATATATATATATGCAATTTTTTATATATATTATTTATATATACATGGTACTTATTGGAAAGCACTCAATATCAGTAATAGAGCTAACATATTTACTATTTACATTATTTGTACTATTGTCCTCATCTTTGTTGTCATACTTATTACAATGTTTTGGCCGTTGTATGCTCCAGCCTTCTTCAGGTGGTTGGAATGTCAAACTGAACCCTTTATTTCACTCACTGGGGTAGACTATTCTAGTTCCGCATGCCATGTTTTTAATGGATGTCAGCTATTACTTATCTCCTGTTTTTCCAAGTTCTCTGCCACCTTAGCCAGGTATTGAACTCGCACTCATTGGGTCCTGTCACTGGATCTAACTAAGACATTTATTCACTGTGCCATGTGTCCAGTGAATAATGGCGTTATAGTCACATGGATATGAGTTTGTACCCCTTTTGCTGCAAAATCAGTTTGTCTGATGGCTGCCATCAGACAAACTGATTTATTTTTTTTAAAACTTGAATCTATTTATGTTAGTTTGTTTGATTATGTTTGGTGGGTGGGAGGAGAAAAATTTCTCCTCTGGATCCTTTTTGGGATGACACTCCTACACATACAGACATACATACATGGCTATGCATTACAGTTCACATAAGCATACACATATAGTGATTTTCTAAGTGTAGCTTTGATGTTGCACAAGACCGAAAGTAGGGGGAGCCCATTGAGGATTGAATTCATTATTCAGTCATAATTGTTCTCGTGAGACAAGCTTGCTAACCATTACACCACCACGAGGTGCCGAAGCATACACATATATAAACAATGTTAGACCAGGTACAGACATATATCCATTTGTTCGAGCACATATACATACACAAATGTAATTCTATTTCGGTGTTGAGACTGTGTGTAGTGAAGTTCTTTCAGCAAGAGGTGGGCTGGTGTGTTCTTAGCTCTGTTCAGATTGTCTGTGTCATCAAATGGGCAGCACACACACACACACACACAGGTTGGTGCAAAAATAATGTCGTTTTTTGACGTGTTTTTTAACTTAAAAAAAACATTATTTTTGCACCAACCTTATATATATATATATATATATATATGTGTGTGTGTGTCTGTCTGTCTGCAATTTCTAAAGAATTAATGGATTTATCTTTAATACATTTTTATTATACAAATATTATTTTTAGTGGATATCTGTGTTTGAAATAGATGCTGTGTTTTTATTTTTAAACAATGTGTACTATATTTATCTGCCTACACACTTGAGAAATCTTAAGGAACATGTGCTCTTTGGCAGCGTTCAAGCCTATGACCTCCTTTGTAGGTGAAACTATCATTTGATTCAGTTGACTTTGATCACTGGGCTTATAGAGAGCATCAAATATTTCTCAAGTGCACACACCGATAAACATAATACACACTTTTCAGAAATTAAAATCTGTTTCAAACACAGGTATCCACTAAAAATATTTGAATTAAGTGTGTGTGCTTACTTTTTCAGAGAAAGTGCACAAATATTCTGAATCGGGTAAAAGTGCTGATCTATATGAAAATAATCTCATTGTTTATTGGTGATATACTAGTAGATGAACAGACAAAAGGAAAACTTTTCTTTGCCAACATGTTTCATCCTCTGATGGACTTTATCAGTGCAAATGTAAAGATTTTATTTTACAACTAGTTTTTATAAACAGAAGCAAAAAAAAAATATATTATTAGCTTTCAAAATTTTTAACTTCAAGAATGCTAATAAATATTTACCAGGCAGTGAAAGTCCAAGTAAACTATGGAGGATGCTAAGTGATATAATTTACTGCTTAATCAATGAAAGTAAATGTTCACTGATATTTTTTTTTTTTTTTTTTTTTTTTTTTTGTCAATGTAATTAGTTTAGTTTATTTTATATAATAGAAAGTTTTGAATTTAACTATTTTCTTTTAATTTTTAAAATTTTTTATGGTCGTTTATGTTGGCTTGGGAAAGGAGTATATCTCTTAAGAAATGAGATATTTGACAACATCCAGGACATAGATTTTTACTTTGGTAAGATTCAATAGCAGCATTCTGAAAACTTTCTGTTTAAGTATGTTATTTTCTTTTTTTTAATAAGTATTACATACATTAGATCTTTTGGTTAAACTTATTTATCTGTATGACTAATGCATTCTTATGTATAATATCGTTTTTGTTCATAAATTTTCTTTTTTTTTTTTTTTTTTAATTTTCACAAAAGTTTTCCTTTCATCTTTATTTTTATTGTCTTGTCACAGATATATATTTTAGTTATATTTCAATTTTTAAACCTACTAGTAGATATATAATCTACCTACCACTATTGTTTTTAAACTAGATTTCATGCAAAGCATAGAAATAACAGAATAAAATTTAAGCTGATTAGAGAGAGAAAATAAAAATGTAATCTAATGAACAACCTTTACTATGACACAGTAGAGACTGTAATATTGTCTGCTTCCAATCAGTTTCTTGTCGATTCCTATATCAATGACAACCATTTTTTTATTTTCTTTAAGTGCCTTGATAAAATATTGGTCTCAAGTCTGACAAAAATATATAGCAAAATTTATATCTTTTTATTTCTTTAACTTTAAATATATATATATATATATATATATATATATATATATATATATATATATATATATATGTAAATGAAAAAATAAATAAAATGATTCAAAAGAGTGTGTGTATGTGGTTGATGTTGCTCAGGAGATTGGAGGGAAATCAAAGAAAATAGAAAAAGAATAATAGACTTCTGTCTGAAGGTTTTAGAATATAATTTTCTTTTCTAGCTATCTGTTTAAATAACCCTTGATACCATGGGTAGGATTTATTACACAAATTCACAAGAACTTTCTCTCTAATGATAACTTATATAGCAACAGAAAATTTGGGCAGTAGCTGGGGAGGTGTCAGACAGCCGAGAGAAATGAAATGAATAAAAAAAATCGTTTATTACTTTTTTAATCTTACTTGTTTTATGAACAAATTAAATAATTTTGATAGTAAAAAGAAAAAAAACTGATCAATACATTCAGAATGGAACCATGTAAATTTTTCATAACATTACCTGTTAGATACTAAACATTTCTCCTTTTGAAATGTCCATATTGTCTTTTCTCCTCATTTTCTCTTCTACACACTGTCACAACTTATACCTGCTCTCAAATAATATCGTTTAGCCTATGGGGAATCCTCATCATTCGATTTTAGGCCTATAAGGCAAGGATGTATTTTCTCACTGGACTTATACAGCCTATACAGAAAGTCGATTCCGAGAGAACTGGAAATCCTACCAGGATTCATCAATGGGAGACACAGTGTTAACAGCATAAGATACACAGATGACGCAATGCTGATAGCAGACACAGAAAAGAAATTACAAAACCTCTTACAGAAGGTAGTGGAGGAGAGCAAGAAGAAGGGACTAAGCATAAACTACAAGACAGAATGCATTGTCATCAGTAAAAAAGATGAGCCTGAAATGTGATTTGCAGGACGGGGACACTAATATCAAGCAGGTGCGAAAATTTAAAGATCTGGGAAGTGTTCTGACAGAAGATTGTAAGTGTGACACTAAGATCCAAAGACGTATTGGGATGGCCAAAGACACATTCCAAAAGTTAAGCAGAGTATTACAAGACAGGAGGGTTTCATTGGTAACAAAGAAAAGAGTACTGAACTGCTACGTGATATCTGTCTTCTTTTATGGAATGATGGACAGTCTCCTCAAAGATGAAGAAAAGACTCACGGCAACAGTATTATGGTCCTTCAGAAGAATGCTAAAGATACCATGGACTGAGCGTGTGAGCAACAATGAGGTTTTGGAGAGGATGCAAACAAAGAGAAAACTTATACTTAACATCAGCAAGAGGCAACTGAATTTACTGGGACATGTAATGAGGAAGGAGAGCTTGGAAAATCTGATACTTACAGGACGGTTAGAGGGAAAGAGGGACAACGCATGACATACTTAACAGGCTTAAGTAAGTGGATGACAGAACAGGGTCTGGGAGAAATAACAAAGACAAAACTTATTGAGAGCTACAAGGGACAGGAAAATGTGGAGAGTCAAGATTCGCTTATGTACTGAGGGACAATACAAAGTAGAGCAGATATAATTATTTATTTTAAAACCATTTATTTTACATTCAACGTCATCACTTGATAAGACACCGAGGGTGTTGAAACAAAATGGCTATTTTTGTAGTGATTTTATAACATATTTATGTTATAAATTTTTTTTTAAAATAAATAATTATATATATGTGTGTGTGTGTGATAACTATATATTCAAGCATGTTTCATTGAATAATATAGACATGTCTATTTATTTTTGTAACAATCCTTTCTAGTTCTCTAAGTTGAAATTCATCAAAGAAGGTAGTCTAGTTTTTGTTAACCCAAGTACTTTTGATCTCCTCCGAGATCATCCTCAGGTGTGAATTGCAAAGATAAACAAATTGTAACTGTAATCATTGTGATGGTGATTTTTGTGAATGAGCTTTATTATAATGATTTTAAATTTATCTGTTGTAATTACAGTGTTTTTTGGATACTCTTGTCCAAGACTTTGTCATGAATATGCAACATTTTACCCATTGTACACTCCGGCTTTCTTCAGATGATATTTGATATTTTAAACCGAACCTTTGTCTTTAGTTCATGAGGGTAGATTGTTCTAATTCCATCAGCCAATAACTTTTTTTGGATATCAGTTTAATTTAATTCCACATGGTAACTTGGTGGTCAAAATTTTCAAACTGTTTCCCTTTTGCTCCTTCTGGCTTCAAAATGTCCTGTGAGTATTAAATTTTCTAAACTATCTTTCTTTATGAGGTCTTCCAGAAATTTCACCTGTTTCTTTTTGAGGGTAAATCATCTGAGTGTTGAATGTTTGAACTTAGAATAAATTCTGATTGGAGAGCTTATTTTATGTAGATTAACATATCAAACTTCTTTTTGAAGAGCAGAAAAAGTTGTTCTCTTGAAATTATACCATATTTTTGTCTATTTTACTGTCAATTTGCCAGTAATCAATTTCAAACAATAATGTCTGTTTTATTGTGTGTATGTAAATCATCTTGTATCATATGTGTTGTAGAAATCCTTCTGTTTAATTTAAATAAAAATATTCTTGATTATATTCGATTTGGATTCAAAAGTTATAGATTCAATCTGGATTGATTAGCGTCTTTTGTATTCATATCATTTGTTAATTTTTTATCCTTGCTTACTTCTATATTTTTAATGGTCATGAAAATTTAAAATATGCTGAAAATAGATAAGGCCAAAAAAATTACATCAATGTGCAAAGTGTTAATTTGGTGAAGAGATTGATGATGATGATGAGGAAACTGATTGTGATGACTTCAACTGAAACGTATTTGATATTTTCATAAAGTTTCTAGTGCCTATTATTTTTCAAGTATCTTTCGTCAAAGTTGAATTGAAGTGTTTGTTTTGATTCTTAGTATTTGAATGTTTGTATTATTTTTGACTTGGCAAAATTACTGATAATTTACAGACAAGATCTGTGCTTTGCCAGAGTCATATGACAGATTTGAATGGCAACAATTTTTTTTTCTTCTTACAATTGAAAGAACATTGTGATTGAAATTTCAATTCTATAACATTGTAGATACAATGATGTAGGTGTTTTCAGTGACATTCCAGTCTGAAAAAAAATTTAAAAAAATCATTTCGATGATAGACATAAATCCAAAATGGTGTCAATTAATAACCAAGACATTTTAATACTATACATGTATTCGTAAGGTTAGAGTTCGTATTTTGAAATAATTGAAGAGATATCAAAAGAATTTTATCACAAGGCAGGGATTGTCGTCTATATGCCATATCCCTTCAGAACGTGGATGATCATGGCTCTCCACAACTTCCATTATTTGTAGCTCTTAGTAAGTTTTGTCTTTTTTACTATCTCTTCTCATCCTTGTTCTGCTAAGCTCCTACAAGCCCATCAGGTCCGTTAATCACTGCTTTCCTCTGCCTTCAATGTGTTCCAGGTTTGTCAAATTCTCAAAGCCCTCTTCCTTATCATGTGCCTTAGAAATGTCAACTCTCTCTCTCTCTCTCTTTGAGTCTAAATGTAAGTGTCCTTTTTTGTTTCCATTTTCCCCAGAATTTTGTCATTGCTCACATGTTCAGTCGATGACATTCTCAGCATATTTCTTTTGCTTCAAGTCACTTTTTCCTTTGTGAGGAAGTTGTCCAGCATTCGCTGCCATATAGGAAGACTCATATTATGTAACAGTTCAGTGATCTTTTTCTTTGTTTCCAAGGAAGTTTTCCTGTTGGGGGATTGTACTATCAAAAGATTTTATCAGATGAAAAAGTGATCAAGATGCAACTTCTTTCTGCCCAAAAGTTATATATAGAGGATTATGGTATGTTAATCTATATATGCTTTTCAGCAGGTGTGTTAAACTGGTGGCCCATGGGCTACATGCGGCCTTTCATGTGCACGTTGGCAGCCTTCACAAAGATTTCTATAGCCATGGTATATCAAGAGTTTTGTCTGTATTGGTAATGCAAATTATTAAAAACAGTGATTTTTTTTTTTTTCAATTGGTATGATTAAATTGTTTAGTCTATCTCAATGCTTTTTCATTTTCAAATGTCAATGACTATTTTAACTTCCAATTAATTATGTGATCATCTTTGACAACTAAATAACAACAAATGTAAAGTGAAATAATTTTGTAATATTTTGCCTTAAAAATGTCAAATTCTACACCATCTCGTAAAAAGAGAAAATTATCTGAAGAAGGATGCATGTTTTAAGAAAAGTGTGAATTACAATACTTTTGTAACACTGTTAATGGAAAGATAAACTGTTTGATTTGCAACCAGTGCATTGCAATACTAAAAGAATATAAGGTGAAAAGACGTTATGAAACAAACCATCGATCTTATGATAAATATGAAGGAGATATGCATGTTTCAAAAGTAAAGGAATTCAAGGATAACACAGCAAGAGAGTTGCTTTACAAAAATTCAGAAAGCCAGTGTTAGTCCTGTTACTGCAAGCTTTGAACTCTGTAAAATGATCGCCATCAGTGGAAAATCTTACAGTGAAGGCGATTTCATTAAGCAATGTCTTGTAAAATGAAATTGTATATCCAGAGAAATCACATTTATTTCAAGACATTTCCTTAAGCAGGAACACAGTTGCTAAATGGATTGATGAAATGGCCGGAGATTTGATTCGACAGTTGAAGACTGTATCATCAAGTTTTGAACATTTTTCTATTGCTCTAGATGAGACTGTTGACATAGCTGGAATAGCACGGCTCACCATTTTTATCAGGGATTGTGACAATGAATTTTAAATTTATGAAGAACGAATTGAACTGGTCTCAATGCATGATACTGTAACAAGCCAGGACATTTTTGAGAAAGCTGAACAGCTTTCCTATGAGTATGGCCTTTATTTGTGTGTTTATCTACTGATGGCGCTGCCAATATGAAACATAATGGTGTTGCTGCCAAGTTAAGTACAAAAATAGAAAACTTACATCCAAACTAAACATTCAAGCATTTTCACTGTATAATTCATCAACAGAACATGTTCTAAGATTTTAAAATTAGATCATGTGTTGAGTTTTTTCACAAAAACTGTGAACTATATCAGAGACTGTGCACTGCATCACTGTCAGTTTAGCCAGTTATTGGAAGAAGTGAATAATCAGTTTACAAATGTCCTGTTATGCACAGAACTTTGGTGGCTTTCATGTCACAAGGTACTGAAAAGATTTTTTTTTTATTGTGACAGAAAATTGATGTTTTTGAAGAGGAATGGTCAAAGTACAGATGAAACCTGGCTCCAAGGTCTTAGCTTTTTCAGTGGATTTTACTGACCAATTAAGTGACCTTAATTTGAAATTACAAGGTAAAAATAAGCTTATCACTCTGTTATATGATATCAAGTGTTTCATTGCAAAATTAGCTTTATTGAAGTCCCAGTTGTCACATGAAAACATGAATCCTTTTCCTATGTGCAAGGAGTTGAAAAAAACTGCCAATAAGGAGTTTGTGTTTATCTTTGCTAAGTATGACAATGACCTGGAATTTCTGTCAAAGGAATTTCAGCAAAGATTTTGTGATTTTTTTTTTTTTTTTTTTTTTTTTTTTTTTTTATCGTGTGAAGATCAGTTTGCATTATTCTCAGCACCATTCAATTTTGATGTTGCTCAGGCAGAGGGGAATCTACAGATGGAACTACTGGAAATGCAGACTAACTCAACACTCAAGGGAAAGTACCTAAAAGTAGGAGTACTCAGATTTTTCATACCTTCAGAAAGCTTACCACAAAGATTATGGCAATATTTGGTTCCACATATGTCTGTGAGAAGTTATTTTCATTTATGAAGGCCACAAAAATGTCTCACAGAACCAGATTAACTGATGAACATTTGTCATCTTTGATCAAAGTGGGATCTACACAGACATTCCAACCTGATATATCGAGAATAGTTTGTCTAAAGTGATGTCAATCATCACAGTAGCATAAAAATGATTAAATTGTACTATTTTGTATTGTAAGTATTTTGTATTTTAAGTTACAACTAGTTCTGATGAATGTAAGACTGTAATCAGGTGTGGCCCTTAAGGATGCAAATATGGCTTATGTGGCCCTCCATATTACTCGAGTTTGACATGCCTGCTTTTCAGGGATACCAAGTATGTCATCAAAACTTATTCTGGGTTCACCTATCATATGGTATTTTACAATTAATCTATATAATGTCATCTTGTCATTTTAGTTCCCATTTTCCTTTAAAACATCCTCCTTGACCACATGATCAGTCTGTGGTTTTCTCGGCATCTATTTGCACAACTACATCTATCACTTTGAGATTCTTCATCTGTAAATGTCAATGTTATATAGGAGCATAGATATGACATTGAAATTCAGTACTTTTTTCTAATTAAATTTTCATAATTCTTTATACTTTTAGTTTCTAGAAGGCATCTTTCCCTATACTGCTACACATTCACATTTCTGTCCCAGATTTTCATCATTTATTACTATACGGTTAGGATTCATAGGCTTCAACCAGCAAGGCTCAATAGAAACTATCACAAATGAATCAATAAAATCTGTCAAATCTTTTACGTACCTAGCAAGTGAGATAAATTCTATTGAAAAGGATGTGAAAATTTGTATAGCTAAAGTCTGGACCACCTTGAATAAAATGGATGTAATCTGGAAATCTGATCTACCAGACAACATCAAGTGCCACTATAGAGGTGATGTTAATGGCTGGACTTTGACTAAACTCCTACAGTCTAAGGTTGATAGAACTTACACTAGGATACTGAGAGCCATGAATATAGCTCTCAGTATCCCAGTGTAGGTTCTATCATCTCTTGGAGACATCATTTCAACTAAGTCACAGCTCCATAGACCCATCTCAGGTATTTCTACAATTTTATGCGCACACAGAATGCACTTTGCAGAACACTGCTGGCAATCAAAACAAGAACTCATGAGTGATCTACTGCTCTGGACACCTAGCCATGGATTGAGACAAGTTGGTTGCTTGGCAACCACTTATGTTGACCAGCTATATTATGGCACATGATGCCTTCCTAATAAACTTCTAACCTTGATGCAGGACCATGATAATTAGCATAATAGACTTATGTCCGAGCTAGCTTGACTAAATAATATATATATATATATATATATATATACAGGCACACATAGGGTGATTGAAAAGTAAGTCCCCATTTTAAAATAATTATAATTTATTTAACTAAAATTTTTACAAGAAGTGGATATGAGAGGAAAGGGTTTAGCATGAAGTTTTATTTAAAATTTGATATGAGCACCAGATTTCGCTACCAGCTTTTCAAGCCATCCAGGAATCATGTCAGCTGATTTCACCAGGAACTTTTGTGGTATGGAAGACATAAGTTGTCATATTTACATTTCAAGTTCTTCCAAAGTCTTCGTTTGGTATAGTAAACTTTCTTCTTTAACCAACATCAAAGATGAAAGTCACAGGGTGTAAAGTCAGGACGCTTGGCTGGACGCTCATACATAAAATAGTTACTTTCCAGTTACCCTGTATATTAAATATTCACTTTTTCTTCTTCGGCAATATCAAAGAATATTCTTTGTATTTTTTAGTTAGTTGACATATGGGAACCAAATAAATATTTTTTTTGTCATTAAATATATGCAATGTTATTGGTCCTGATCTGGCATCTCGTCTACTGGGATTTTACCAGAGACATGCTGTTGCTTCCCTCTGACTTTTCTACAAATATTTTCATGGCAACTGCTCCAATAAGCTATTTTCACTGGTTCCCAAACTGCAGGAATTTAAGTGTGCTACTAGGTTGGCATCTCGGTCTCACTTTTCACTGTCAAAATGTTTAAATGTAGCTGTCCATTCTTCCTATCTGTGGAACTCCCTTCCTCTTACTTGTTGCTCTGATAGCTATAGACTTCAAATATTCAAATGTAATGTCAATCAACATCTTCTGATAACTTGATCCTGATTTTGGTCCTTCTCTTTATCCTTTCTTCAGATACACCTCTTTTCTATTGCTCTCTCTCTCTCTTAACCCCTTGTGTGCTAGTGCACTCCCACCTTGCTTGGGGTGAAATTCTTAAAAAAAAGATATCTAATGTTATCTGAACAGAGTGAGGAAGAGACATCATTATCCCATATGACCCATCAGTGATCAAATGCCATCAAACAAAATCTAACCAAAAGAATCATTATCAGGTGCCATTTTGCAGTTTGTATAGCATTTAACTACCTACTGCATGAATTTAAGCCTGCTACTAGGTTGGAATTTCAGGCCACCCTTTCACTGTTGAAATGGTTAAATGTAGCCATCTCTTTTCTTCCAACAGCTTCTTTTCTCGTGCTTCTCATCTGCGGAACTCCTTTCTTCTTACTTGCTTCCCTGATGGCTATAGTCTTCAAATATTTAAATATAATGTCAATCGACATCTTCTGATGTCTTGATCTAGTTCCCCATCATTCTCTGTGTCCCTTCCTCAAGCATGCCTCTTTACTCTTGCTCTCCCTCTCTGTAACCCCGTTGCATGCTAGTGGCACTTCTGCCTTGCTTGGGGTGAAAGTATTATCTGACCGGAATGAGAAAGAGACATAATTATCAGATATGACTCATCAGAAATGAAATGCTGTCAAACAAAATCTAACCAAACCAATCATTATCGGGTGCCATATCAAAATATATATTTTCCAGTTTGTAAAGCATTTAACCACCTACGTTAAGACATAGAATACCGCCTTAATGACCTTTCGACCTTGATGCAGGACTGTGATGTTTAGTGTGATAGACTCATGAATGTCCGAGCTTACTACATTACCCAGAGAGTTAAATTTCTGTACCTGACAAGATGTAAATGGAAGGAAAATGAAATAGAGGAATATTGTTCTGACAGTCTTCCAAGAAGGGATAAATTTAAACATTTTAAAATCTTGGCTTGTAACTGTTTCACTAAGCTTACTTAATGTGAGACCTCTGCATTTAACGTAACAAATTTAATTTAGACTGAAGCAGATACTTGATATCGGGTTATTATAATCTACTTTAGCTCCTCCTATCTGGATTAAGGCTGCTTGAGTTCTGCTGAACTGATTCAAGTGATGTTGAATGCAAGGATGCCCTTTCTACTTGATCCAGTCTGGTCAAACTTGAATCTACTTCTTTGATAGTCATTTTAAGATGTGATTCATTTAATATTATTTTATATTAAAACCAGTATCACCTATTTTATTAAGTTGAAAAAAGTTTGTAGTGTGTCAAGTGAAAATATTTATATAATTGTAAATAGATATGTTGAATAAAAAGATGAGGAAAAACTATGCTTAGCTGATGTGTTTCGTCCTTTGAGGGACTTTATCAAGGCAAATATAAAAGTTTTTGTAGCATATGTTTATATACAAAAGCAAGTATGTCATTGGTTTATCAAGGCTTTTAAATTTGAGAACATTTATGAATATTCATTAGGGGGTTAGGCTGGTCAAAACATGAGGGCACAGTGTGCCATAATTCTAAGTCTGGTAAGACAAAAGTAAGTGAGTAATATTCAAGAATTTTTTTTTTTTTTAATAGATAAGTATTGTTTAAATTGTGATCGGATATTTAGGGTATGAGAGGGATATGTGCTACACATTTTCAAAAATATGAGATAATGGATTTATCCATTTTCTTTTGATTTTTTTAACATTTTTGTGGCTGTATATATTGGCTTTGGAAAGTAGTAATTCTTTCAGGAAAGGTGAGATTGGAAAGAAACCAGGGCATAGATTTATATTTTGATAAGACTCGGAAGCACTATTCAGAATTTTCCTTCCGAGTAAATTTTGTGTTTTGATAATTTTAATTTTTTTAGAACAAAATTGTGGTTGAATTTATTTCTGTGTATGACTAGTGCATTCGTTAAATTGTTATGTATGAAGTCCTTTTTGTATTCATAGATATGTTTTTTAAATTTCTGCATGTTTCCCCAATGTATTGTGAGGAGCAGTATTGGCGATTTATTTTATATATAACTGCTTCTGAATTGTTATTGTTAGGGATGTTTTAGATCTGATCATATCAATAATGGTCTTGGAACTGGTCGATTACATGGGAAAAGTGGTTTTGGATAGAGGATATTATAGAGTTGGTAGGTAGTATTATTTATCTGTTTTTGTCTAGTTTATTGTTGTGGCAACTGATGTGGCAATGACTAAGGATCCTTCATGTGGAATTGTTTCAAAATGTCTGCTTGACAGAAATAAAATAGCCTTAGGATAAAAGAAAACCCACTTTGTTTCACCACGACAGCTTTGATGTCCATTATTTGCTAGTGACTGTGAGGACATATAAAAAGGCTTGGAGAATTTAACACTCACAAGACACATTAAAGGCAGGAGAAACAAAGAAAAACAAGCTTAAATTTGTTTTAAATTGCAAAACAAATGCAACAAAAGGTGCCATAAAGTAGCAAGTGTAGCTGTAAGCCACAAGACTGAAAGCTGTGGAGAGATATGAGCACTGATATACTGAATTAATATGCCAAATAGAGTAGCTGATGCTTTACTAACTTCATTTATAAATTACCAAAAGATGGTGAAAAATGTAAAGCTACCAATGTGAAAGTGACAAATTATGCAGATTACTCTGGCAATATCAGAAAATCCAAGGCAGCAAAACCAAGTTCAATTCTAGGACTCAGCTAAATTGGAAAAGTCGGAGCTGATGTGTTTGATAATTCAATCAATGCAAAGTTCACAATAACTACTGGCAGTATTTTCACAATAGCTATAATTCTCAGATCCAAATCCATGGTCAATATTAATATATCCTCCTTATCCTCATGTAGTGGTAGCACCTGTTAGGGTCCCAGCTATGGAAAAATAGTGAACCCTCCAAACTGGGATCAAAAAGATCTTTTAATCTTCTTCAATGATCTTCAAGATGTCATCAGTTCCCAAGTAGGTATTTATGCAGATGACACTATAGTTTACTCCTGTGTCAATAGAAAATCTGTCAGACGTGACAGAGTTATCCTGGCTTCTGTTCTTGAAAAGGATCTCTAATCAGTGGTTAACTGGGACAGGAAATGGCTTGTAAATTTGAATGCTTACAAAACTAAACTGTTCTCATTCAACCACCATAGAGAAAATTTTGTGCCCTCCAACTTATGCTAGACTCCTGAAGAGCAACGCTCTGTGCCACCCTGGCCTCACTTTATAGACTAACTTGAAATAGAATGAATAAATTGAATCAATAGCTGTATCTACTGCAAGGAAAGCTGGGTCATTGTGTTGTGCCAGAATGTTTTTTCTTGTCAGTCCAACTTGCATATTTGCAAATCTACCATTTGTCTGTGCATTGAACACCGATTCCATATCTAGTCTGGTGCTCCTGCTATTCATCTTGAGGTTCTTGACAAAATCCAAAGAAGAATCCACAATGTAATCAATTCTGACTTGGTATGTTGACTTCAGTCACTTTCTCACTGACGTTACATGGCTTCTCTCTGTCTTTTCTAGAAATATTTTATTGGTAACCGCTCTGACAAGATTCTTTTCCTGGTGCCCTGACTACATGAATTCATGCATGCTACTAAATTTTGGCATCTAGGTCCCAATCTTTTTACTATTATAATACCTAAATGCAACAACCACTTCTACTCCAACAGTTTCTTTTCTCATACTTCCCACCTTTGGGACTCCCTTCTGTTTACTTGATCCTTAATAACTACAATCTTCTAAAACTTTAATGCCACACCGATCACCATCTTCTGTCTTCTTGAATCCTGTTCATCTTTTATCTCTTCCCAATCCCCTCTATACTCATTTTCACTCCCTGTAACCCCCTGTATACTAGTGGCATTCCTGCCTTGCTTGGGGTGAAATGATAAAAAAAAAAAAAGATTATAAGAAAACATTTTTATAATAAAAATACCAGCAATAGATTTTAATAATAAAAAATACCAAAGCTCCTGAGAAAATTAAATTTTGGCATTAAATGATCCATGAGATGTTTATACAATGTTAACCAAACGAACCAGCCTTATCCTTATAATCTTTACTTCCTGTCACTACCTCATTCATTCATATTACATAACTCATCCAGTTTAACTAATACTAAAATATTATACACGAACCATGATGCCCAAACAAATCTTACTAGGCATGAAATGACCCTAATGAAGGTTGATATACCTTTACACCCAACAATCAAATCAAATCATTCATTTTAACAGTAACCTTCTACCTTGATTGGCTCTCTTGTATTATGTGAATTCTATTATAAAAAATAGATCCCCACCATTTTTCACCCTGTTTATTGTGGTCTGGAATATGCCCACACAGAGGTGTAACACCTCCCCAATTGGAGCCACCTATACATAGATCTAATGTTTTCTTTTCTTTTTTTTTGTATTCTCTTGCAAACCAAACCGGTGCATACATATCTATTATCAATATAACATAATTTTTAGCATTAAATAACCAGGGGAAATGATATATAAAATAAACCAAAATATCCAACCATCTCTTTGTTTTCTCATCATACAAAGAAATGCTCAAAATTTCCGTGTTTTGAGTTCGTTATATGAAAGACAAGAAACTAAATACAAGACTAATTTCTAAAAGCATCTGGTCGTAGCAGAATGTATGAAGTTGCATTGTTACAGAAATATTGTTAATGGAAATAACTGTCAATAAATATTTATAGAACATTTACTTTTCATGTTTAATTTAACCATCTCATGACTATTTGACCTCCTCTTGTTATAACTATCCTCCTCATCTTCCTTCTTATCCTCATTACTACTATAAAACTCCTCTGTGGAGTAGAGGTGTATATACCCCTGGGAACGATATGAATCCATCTCCTCCACCTAGCTATGGGCTAAATAATAGAACTTCTATCGGAAATAGTGATTATTCTCAAAAACTGTTAAAAAATATTCTTATAATTCAAAATATGTTTTGGCTTTAAATAATTCACAAAGTGTTGATAAGCTGTAAAGAAAAAAACAATGTTGAGTATTTGTCTGTATTCTCAGCTTGTGACTGTGGTTTCCATTGCTTGTACTTTTTTCAGGATGGAGTTGCCTTCCCAAAGCCCAAACTGTTTTGAATTCAGAGTTGCCGTTCTAGAATAAATGGATTCAAACTTTTGCGAATGGTATTTGTGTGAAAGTGTATGCAACAAACAGGCCAGAATTTGAGCCTGGTTGCCAATTTCCATTACCACACTAATAAGCACAAAGCTATGCACACATGGATTATAAGTGTGCTTTAAGTTTAATAATTCAAGTATCAGAGAAAGAAAAGAAAGAACAAATATAACCAAGGATTCAAATAGGCAAGTTTTCCCTTTTCTAGTTATTGCATCTGTTTATTTAAAAAGTAATGTTTAGTATCAGTGATAAATACAGTAAAAGCAATAATACATTAACTCAAACTGTCAGCATTTGATTAAAGTTAATTTGTATTACAATGTTATTCACCTTGGCAAGAGCCATTTTAGGTGGAAGATTACAGAGTAAGAGACACCACTCCAAGCAAGGTGATAATGCTACCAAGACGCAAAGGCCACTGGAAGTTAAAAAAGAAAAAGGCTTTAGAAGGAACTGGAGAATCAATCCTAAACAGGAGACAAGTGATAAACCTCTTGTTGAAAATATTGGGTAGATATGTTTGCTGGATGAGATGAAAACCTATCTATTCTATGAAGAAAATATAAATAAATAGTAAATAAAAATTCAGAGTTTTAGAGAGAGACATTAGAAGTATAGAGTTGGAGTAGACTTTCAAACGAACTGGAAAACCACTCACTGGCAGGAAACAAGAGATGAACCTCTACTCCTGAGATAAAATGAGATTTTAGAGAATAAAATAGATAGGCATATTTAATGATTATAACGTCAGAGACAAATGACAGTGATGACTGTTGTCTGTAAGATGACCCTTGGTAGAGGTCCAGACATGTTTGTTTGGGTTTTTTTTTTGGTTTTTTTAATATGGGACGCTTTTAAAAGACAAAGGTTTGCATTTAAAGTATTTCATTCCATCATGTACTTTTTTTTTCTTTTTTTTCTTTTTAAACTATGCACAAATGTTACTAAGAGCTACAAATGATAGGAGATTGTGGAGCACCATGATGACTCACATCCTGTCAAGATCTGGCACATATAACAAGAAACAATGAAGAAATCTGAAGCGTGAAAGAATAGTGAAAGATGATTTTCAGAAACTGAAGAATTAAAAAAATAACTACCTGAATTCCCAGCATGAGGAGTTATCATTATTTACAGACTGTCTATTGTCCCCATCCTTGTTATCACATTTCAGGTGTTGAGACTTCCAGCCTTCATCATATGCTTGTCAATCCAGGTAACCCTCAGGGCATTTCAAACTAAGCCCTTTATTTAATCATCAGGGAACTCTGAAACAATTAGGTGGACAACAGCTGAGCAGTACCAAAATAAGAACTTGATGAGCTGATCCTAAACATGGTCAGCAGAATTGACTTCAAGACAATTTTAATCATTGATCTGAGAAAGCGGTTGTATAGAACTGACAGTCTAGATGTTTCTGAATACTTTTGTTGCCATGCATGACATTTACAATCTGACAAGGCTATTTAAGAAAACAACTTGAGTTTTTACCTTAATGCTTTTCTTTTTTGTAACAGTTTGGGGTGTTGGGGAAAAATTATCCCTCGCACAGCCGATACTGTGTTGAAGTTCCTTAACTTATATTAAAGTTGTTGTAACTTAGCCATATATCAACGTATTTGAAGTGCTTAATATTTACCAATTACAAGATGACCTCAGGATAGGTGACATCATTGTTTTACTCCAATTCCAGATCATTGTTTCTGTTTCGGAAATAGAGCAGGTCTTATTTCTTCAAACACTTGTTGATTTTTTTCCTTCTTTGAATGACCTACCCTAAATGTTTTGATTGATCATCGTTGTGTTCTTTGTTCTTTCTGCTCCATTATTCATCTTTTATAGAATACGAAATAGTCTATCATTTCTAGATTACACAATAAAATGAATAATGCACTAAAAATAAAAATGGAGAATGTGCTATGATTGTATTGGCAAATGGCATTTACCATGCATTGGAGATTGTTACAAGCAAGAGAATTTGTTGATGTTTGTTGATGATATTGACTATTTGATGATTATTTATTTTTATTTGTTGTTAGATATTGAACAAGTTGGGCATAGTACAGTATGTTGTGATTATAAAAATATTGGATAAGCATAACTTTAGAATATTCTTAGCTATGGAAATGTGCAAGAAATTCTAACCTGCTTACTAAAATCTGACCAAATGAAAAAAGCATTATTAATTTGGGAATCCTTTCTTGCTCAAACAGAACTTTTCAGTGCCTTATGTTATTCAGTCAAGACATTATTGTTTGTAGGGCTTCTTGTAGAGTCATTTATAAGGCACAAACTTTTGCTCAAATGAGGCGAATATTATGAATCCTTGACAAAAGCTAATGAATATTTGTTTCTGCACAATACTTGGTGAATATTAAACTCGACAAAAAATATTCTATTCACCATTGAATAATTATAAGTCCACTGTCATCAAAAGAGTCCACCATCTATGAACAGTTTCTGCAAAGTTCTTGTACTGACCAGGAAACCCTTCTAGAAATAAATCTCGTATTTTAGCAATTGTGACAGAACAAGATCTTTTCAACAGCCATTTGTAATGCTGGGCCTTTCACCCATCTCTATAAAATGGACTCTCCTGACTCAATGGTCAAAGTATTAAATACATAAGCACACATGAAATAGTAAAGACTGTATGATTCAGGCCCTAGTGTGATGTCTATAGTTCACACACAAAAATAAATTAATTTCAGCCTAGCCTACAGCTTATACATCAATTGCCAAAAAGACTAAATGAAATCCCATCAACTAATTATAATAAAGTTTATCCCAAAAACCAAAACAGAAATAAAAAAATAAAAAATACATGAAAGAAAAAATATGCAGAACAAACCAATGAATAAAAGTAATATAGAAGTCATGAACATAAATAAGCCAATTGTGTGTGTGTATATATATATATATATATATATATATATATATATATACACACACACAAGCATAAGTAACAACAAACATTAATCTATAAACAAAAGAAACTGGGAAGAGTTGGGTTTTCTCTATTAGCATTTCTCTCAATTCTCCAAAGAAATATCCACATGTTGGACAGTTTTTGTCTTCATTTTCTCTTGACACAAAAGCCATTATACGACATTTAGTACAGTTCATGATAAAACATAATACACATTTATTGTCTGTTATATTTAACAATATATGTCTGAATAATGATCTGCTGCACCTATACACACACATATACATACATACATGTGTGTGTGTGTATATATATATATAAAAATTCATAACTAATTAACTAACCTTGAAGATGTTTTGTCTTTTCTCTCTTTTGTGTTTCATGTTTTTCTTTCTCTTGAAAGAAAACGTATTCTTCAGACTTCACTGTAGAGAAAGGTTTCCATTTCAAAAATACGATGTTACTTTTCCATGATTTTTTTCTTACTGTTATCCAATTGTTCTTTTAGACATTAACTTTTGTTTTAACTTTCCTCAAATGCATGCCATGGCCATAAATCTTCAGGGCATTTTGTGCAAAATCTCTTAATGTATTTTTCATTTTTCTTTTTAGAATCTTAGTTGTTGTTTCAAATAATACAGGAAATAGTTATAATAGTTCATTTTAAAACCTTCAACGACAGAAGGAAAGCCAGATTTTCAATGAAACAGAGTTTAACAAAATAACCATTGGTTAGAAGAGAGATGTCCCAAATCTTCCACTTCATAACTCTAAGGAAGGATATAAGATGTTGATGAAAAATACAGAATAAAGGAAAGCAGGAATAAAGTACTAACCATTAATTATAAAAAGGGAGGATGTATTGGTGTGAGCCATAGGAATGTCCCAAGATTTAAGCTGCAAATGTGAGTTGTCAAAATCAAGCAGGTGCAGAATTTTAATTGCATTGATAGAAAGACGACAGCAAATCTGTCACAGAAATGCAAAGGAGCAATGATATAATGAAAGATGCCTTCCAAAATCTTAGCAAGTTTTAAGAGAAATTTACTAGGAACAAAAAATGCTAAACTGGTACCTAACTTCAATCCTTTTCCAATCGATGCAACGTCGATCCCTTTTCCAATCGATGCAACGTCGATCCCTTTTCCAATCGATGCAACGTCGATCCCTTTTCCAATCGATGCAACGTCGATCCCTTTTCCAATCGATGCAACGTCGATCCCTTTTCCAATCGATGCAACGTCGATCCCTTTTCCAATCGATGCAACGTCGATCCCTTTTCCAATCGATGCAACGTCGATCCCTTTTCCAATCGATGCAACGTCGATCCCTGCCCCAATCCATGTAATGTCGATCCTTTCCCAGTAAATAAACTAGCATATAACATCAATCCTCCAACATGTTAGTGAATAATGGACAGTTTCTTCATACATGATAATGAAAGTTGACAAGAGATGTAGTTCTATAGAAGGGATTCTGAGAATAGCATTGAACTAGACGTAAGAACAAAAGATGATGTAAGGAAATGGTGGAGGGACACTAATATTTAGAATCAGAAAAGGAGATTTTTCTGGAACACATAATGCGGAAAGGGGGATTGGAAAATTTGAGATTTACAAGACATTGAAGATGAGGGGCAGAGAGAAATGTGGAGTAATCGGCCTAATGATCTTGTGTAAATGGATGGCAAAGCAAATCCATGGGTAAGGGGATAAACACTGATTAGAATTATGAAGAATAGGAGGCTGTGAAGAGCTATGATTGCCCACATCCTGAAGGTATCTGGTACACAGAAGATTCAGTCAATTTTCTCCTGTACTTGCATACTTATGAAAATATAGCAATTCTCTAACAGATGAATAAGTTATACAGACAAATCATAGGGAATTGTATTATAAAAAAGTCCTTTTTTTAAAGGAGAGAATATGATACATAAATTTCTATATAACAGAACAATGATGGTAAATGAATGATGATTTGGAAAAGATTTTGTGTAACAGGTTTTGTCCTAGGAGGATTTCATCAGATAATGCAATGTTTTTGTTGACGGAATTATATATGTGCTGAAAGAAGAGGAGGGATATAAAAACACAAGCATTAGTTACACTTATCCACCAACTGAAAAATGCTGAAATTGAAAATTTTTTTTTTAGACGTGCCTGGGTATGTAGTCTAGATGATTTCATTCTGATATGCTTTTGTTTTCATCACTTTTATTATTAATTATCCCACATTGTGAAAATAGATCATTTTCTTTTCTCTCTCATTTTTTTTTTTTTTTGTTTGTTTTTGTTTTTTTTTTTAAGCATATCCCTCCTGGCAAAGTAGGAGTGCCACTAGCATGCAAAAGGTTACAGAAAGTGAGAGCAGGAGTAAAGAGGGTGTTTGAGGAAATAGAGAAGAACAGGGATCAGAATCAAGAAGATGTCGATTGACATTACATTTGAATATTTGAAGGTTATAGCTATTATGGAAGCAAGTAAGAGGAAGGGAGTTCCACTGACAGGAAGTGCGAGAAGGCTACATTAACCGTTTCAAAAGGGTGGGACTAATTTGCCAACCTAGTAGCACACTTTAATTCATGCAGTTTGGGCACCAGTGAAATTAGTTCATCAGAGCAGTTGGCATGAAAATACTTGTAGAAAAGACAGAGGGAAGCCACATCATGTCTGTGAGAAAGTTACTGTAGACGGGATGCCAGATCAGGACCTATTACATTACATATTCTTTTTTGGATTTTCTTGATGACTTCGAGATGAACAGTGGGGACACCAGACCATATATGGCAGCAGTATAGAATGCAAGGATGAAAGGTAGATTTGAAGGATGGACTCTGGTGAGAAAAACCTTTTGGTGTAACAAAGAACCAATGTTAGGTGAAATGTCAGAAGAACCTAGATGCAAATTTACCATGGATGATCTAGTAATCAAAGTATTTTCTTTTCACCTTAATAAATTGCTTTCTCTTTTCTTTAAAGCAGCATTTTTTTTTTGTAAATTGAAATCATGGTTAACCTCGTTACAGTGAGCAAATGATGCATTCAGTGTGTTTTTATATTGTTTTACATTTTTAGATTCCACATCCTACATAATATAATTCAATCAACAAAAACATTACTCTTATCTAAAGTTCAACCTAAAGGATAGAATGTGTTACACAGAATATTTTCCACTTTTTTATTCATTTACCTAGCATGGTTCTAATATATAAAAATTTCTTATCTATAGTTCTCAAAATGTGTATGTGCGTGTATTGATGTTGTTCATGCGTTTCCAGTTTTCATCTGATTTCAATGATTTTTTTTGTTTGATAGTTTTTTGTTTTTTTTTGTGCTAGTTTTGAGTCCAAATTGTTGGCGACAATGGCTCTCCACAACTTCCTGTCCATTATAACTCTTAGCAACATTTTACTATTAACTATCTGTTCTTGGATATATATCTTTCATAAAAACTTTAATAAAAATATTAGGTTGGTGCAAAAATAATGACGTAATAATGTCGTTTTTTGACGTATTTTTTAACGTCAGAAAACGACATTATCACATCATTATTTTTGCATCAACCTAATAGTTTAAATTATTACAATAATATTATCTATATCTATAATTCTCAAAATGTGTGTGTGTATGTATGTATATGATCAGATGTTGTTTATGCGTTTCCAAAGTTTTCAACCAATTTCAATGAAATTTTTTTGTTTGATAAATAATTCTTCAATGCCGGTTTTGAGTTCAAATTAGCTGAAAAAAAATTACAACCTTGCAGGTGAAAAATCAAAAACTGATCACTTTGCACAAAAATCAAAAGCAAAATTTAATGTCTGTAAAAAAACAATGTACAATCAATTTAGAGCGTTGAAATCTAACACAAAAGATTATTAAAATTATAAAAAAAAATTATATTATAAATAAAAATTATTGTATATTATTATGATGGCCCTTTTCAGGGCCACTCACTATTCACATTGTTAACCCCCCATTTGGGGATGTACCTCAGTTGTACCCAATTGTTGTTACTAATATTGATTTCTGGTTGGGCTGATTTTAAACTGCTACAACTGAACAGCTAAATTCCTAGTAATTAAACACCCTGGCAAAGACGGGTTAAACTGCTAGTATATAATAATCTCCAATACAATTCTGTGGGAATGGTATTATAATTTTTTCTTTTTTTTTTTTTTTTTTTTTTTTTTTTTTTTTTTTAATTCAGTCTTCTTCCACTAAGGAACAAGTGAAAGAAAAAAACAAAAAATGCAATAACTCGAGCCGACAGTATGTATCTGTAGGACAATGGCAAAGATAATGTTTTTTTTTTGTCTGGTGTATTTTATTTGAAAACTTTTTCTATTTATTTCTTGCACAATGTTGCGCTTGTGTATATTTCCAATAAATACAATTGTGCAAATAAATGAACTACTGAATGATAATTTTATTTATTTATTTATTTATTTATTTTTTAAACAATGCAATTTCCTTTATTTCTTTGTCATGGTCTTACAAAACAAGTTGCTGTGTCCTTAAATCTTTTTATGACTTTTTTGCTTGTCTGTCATGGACACAGCTTTGATTGTTTTCAAAGAAATTCCACAATACTGAAAGTTGGTTACCATTTTTGTCTTTTAATTAAATTATTCAGTGGTATTTTGAATATACACAGTCTTGTGAGATAAGTATTTCTCTCTGGTTGGGGGAGGGCTAGTGTTAGATGAGGTAAGAAATTAGGATATTGAATACTGATTTTTAAGCCATGCACACAGATTCTATCTATCTTAGAAGGGATAATCTTCATGTCTCCTTTTAACATACAAAACTAAATATATTTTGGTTTCACACTTTCAAGTAATCATTATTATTAAAACATTCAGCATCATTTTTAACATTTTTCATACATACATATGTACATATGCGCACACACACACACACACACACACACACAGGACAATCCACAATTTTTGCAACTACTGATAAAAGAGAATCAGTGCAAAAGATTGCCACAGAAATGGAGAACAACAGAATTCAGGTTTGATTAGTCTTGGAATTGAACCTCTCCAGAACAACCACCAGTAACACAGTACAGCATCTTTTGATGGGCCACGGTGAAGGCAGCAAGGATTTGATACCATAAGTTTTCTTTGTCAACCATTGGGGGAAGGTGGCTTGCCAGCACCCATGATTTTCTTCCTCAAATTTGTTCAGACCCCAACACCTATAAGTATGCCAATACACACACACACACACATATATATATATATGCATGCATATATACAAACACACATATACTTACTAATAACACACAGATACCAAGATATATATATATATATATATATATATATAAGCATCAACAAATATTTCTGTAGCTATGTCCTGAGATCATCAATGTTGCACAATATGTGGACTTGTATGCAGGTCACTAGCAGAACTGAAGTGTCACATACGACACAAAAATAAAAACTCAATGAGCTTGTCAGATCCTTCCTTATATGTCAAAATCGACAAGGAGAGTCCATCATATATATATATATATATATATATATATATATATATATATATACAGGGTGTTTCAAAAAGAATACACCAAAATCATTACGCTGTTTTTTCAGGTCTATAACATTGTAGTGGACTGAATCAGTGGTTATTTGATAGAGTACTTATCAAAGTTTTATTGGGTGTCAGTTTCACCGCTTCTGGTGCAGCTGAATTGTGGGAAGATCAATCAAAATGGCGACTCCTCAGCAGAAGGCATTATGCGTGCTTGAGTTCGTGAAACCAAACACCATTGTCACAGTGCAGCATGCTTTCAGAACAGAATTTGGCATTGATCCGCCCCATCGTGAGAGCATTCGACGGTGGGTTAAACAGTTTAAAGAGTGGGTGCCTGTGCAAAGGAAAGAGTCCTGGAAGACCACGTGTTACAGAGGAGCAAGTGGAGAGGATTCATGATGCATTTGAGAGCAGCCCACGTAAGTTCGTACGTCGAGCAAGTCTTCAGCTTGCCATCTCTCATACCTCTGTCTGGCATGTGTTAAAGAGACGATTACACATGAAACCATACAAACTAAGCCTCGTCCAAGCACTTACTAATTATGACAAGGTGATGCGGAGGACATTCTGTGAGTCAATGCTGGAGATGGGGGAAGGTGATGAAACTCTCTTTCTCTTTTTAGTGACGAAGCGAATTTCCATTTGAGAGGCACAGTCAATTGGCATCTCGGGGTTAGAGCTCATCTGAATGAAAACATGCCTCAGAGATGGATTGGAAGAAGAGGTGCTAATGACCTTGCTCTCTGTGCTTGGCCTGCCAGATCCCCGCACCTCACTGGGTGTGACTTTTTCTTGTGGGGGGATGTTAAAGACCAAGTTTATGTTCCAGCACTTCCAGCAAGTATCGATGACTTGAAAGATCGAATAACAGCTGCAATCAACATGGTGGACCGTGACATGCTGAGGCGCGTTTGGGAGGAATTCTCATATCGGTTTGATGTTGTCCGCGCTGCCAGTGGTGGCCACATTGAGCACTTATAAAACATGAAATGAAACTTGAATGTATATACAACACATGTGTTCATGCTAGAGGTTTGTAAATTTTTTCGTTTTTGACACATCTAGTCCACGCCAGTTCTCAACCTGGTACTTTACATAGCTCCGCGGAAACATACATACATACACACACACACACATATATATATATATATATATATATATATATATATATATATATATTATATTTTTTCAGATAGTGCATCTGTAAAGAATCAAAATGAATAAAAAGACGAGAAAAACAATTCTTAGCTCACTCATTTCATTCTCTGAGGAACAAGGCAAATGTGGGATTTATTTTGTTGCATGTGTTTATATACAAGAGCAAGGATGTAATTGGTTTATGAAGGCTGTTAAATTTGGGAATGTTCATGAATTTTCATCAGGTGGTTGAAAGGTCTGGCAAGAAAAAAATAAGTGAGTAATATTCAAGAAAATTCTCAAGAGTGCAGCTATCAAATCTTATCAAAATATAGAACTACAGCCCAGTTTCTTTCCAAACTCACCTCTTCTGAAAGAATCACTGCTTTCCCATACCAACATATATGGCCACAAATAAGTTAAAAAAAGAAAATGGTTAAATCCCTTACCTCCTGTTTTGGAAAATGTACAGTATATACGTCTATCCTAAACCTTAACAATCTGATCACAATTTAAACAATATTTCTTTATGAAAAAAATCTTGAATAATACACACTTACTTTTGTCTTACCAGACTTTGAATTATTGCATTGTGTCCTCCACATGTTTTGACTGACCTTTCAAACACCTTACAACAATTTATGAACATTCTCAAATTTAAAAGCCTTGATAAAACAATGACATCCTTGCTCTTGTATATAAACATGTGCAACAAAATTAATCCTTACATTTGCCTTGATAATATCCTTCAGAGAATGAAACATATCAGCTAAGAATAGTTTTTCCTTTTGTCTTTTTTATTTGTATGTATGTATATATATATATATATATAACAAAAATGTTAAAAAATAAAAAAATGGTTAAATCCATCAACTCTTGTTTTTGAAGATGTCGCATCCGTCAATTCCAAACCTTAACAATCAGATCAAAATTTAAACAATATCCATTTATAAAAAGAAATTATTTCTTGAATGTTTAAAAATCTATTTATAGTATAGAAAAAAAATCACTATTTTTAATATAAAAAATACTACTTATGTCCAATAATAGTTGATACATTTAGCAGATGAAAAGTGTATACAAATGTAACAATTATAATGGGACAGAGGTATGTTATACACAAAATTAAGTAAAAGGTTGGTTCAAATTTTACCAAAGTTAAACAACACACTGCATGGTCAAAAAATAAAACCTGTGATCATTTGAGAGAATTATAGCAGCTTAGATATCATTAATACTGCAATGAACTTGGATTTGCTTGTCTTGTGAAGGACATATATGTATATTTGTATGTGTGTGTGTGTGTCTTCATGTGTATCTGTTAAGCACTGGCAGGTAAAAAAAGATCGTCAGGAGATGAATTATAGATATTTTAGTTGTTTTCCGTTTGTATGAGGATTAGGCCGCTTTGTAAAAATCTCTGCCATTTAAATAAATACAGTTGCTAAGCAGATTAATCTTACTTAATCAATATAACCTGTGTTGGTTGATCTGTTTCATTGTTTCATCTGCATGATTATTGGATACAACAGATTAAGAATGATTAAACAAATCCACTGCTCACCTTCTATAATTTTTAAAAGTCATTATCATTTTAAGGGTTATTCTTGGACAACTTAGTATTTTTTTAACCATTTTTTTTGCTGATTCCTTCTACTGCCTTCTTCAGGTTTGCAATCCAGAGTGCAACCTCTGTCCTATAATAGTTGCCATACTTATTTACAGTATTTGCTTTTGAACAGTCATTTTCATCTTTGTTGTTACAATATTTCAGCTGTTATGTCATCTAGCATTCATGTGGTACATGTTGATTAGGATAACCTTCATGGAATTCATTATGGAAATATTAAGCAACAATAGAGATAAAGATAAAAGTGTAGTTGAAGTAAATAATATCTTGTCCTTTTAAAAATCCCTAGGGTAGCATGAGAGAACAAATAAAACAATATCTACTGCTAGTGAGTTGAAAGGTAAAAGACAAGAATTATTAATATAAAATTCTTTGTATTGTTAATGCAGTGGATGTGAGCATAATGTCTCTTTGTGGGGAGGGCAAGCAACTTAAAAAAAAAAAAAAAAAAATGTGTTTTTCAGGTTGGTTGACCAAGGTCATGGTTGTGTCATTAAGTCTGGTGGCAGATTAGATGAAACTTGCCTGTTTACCACAAATCTCAGTCCCTTATGAGTGGCATTCATAAAAGAAAAATAGTGGTTCATTTTTTTTTTTGAGATTTTTCTTTTGCCAGCATTGGTTGTGATGGGCTCTTATGTTGTGTTTTGTATTTTTTGATGTCTTGTGGAACAGATCTTATGCTCAGTGTCCCTGTGCAGAGGATGACTTTTTACTTATTTTTTTTTTTTTTTTTAGTTTTGCTTTCTTGGTGTTCACATTCAATCGACATATAAAGTGAATGAGAAAAAAAGAATCTATTTTGAAGGAATTTCAGCATGGCACATAACTGAATCTTTGTCCTCCTTGTTTAACAGAAGTAAAAATGTAGCCCTATCAAATAAGAGTCAGTATTTGTCCATCTCCAGAGATGGTGTAGTCCAGTTATAGGTTTATTTTGTTTTATGGCATATCAACCACAATGTGTTATTTAATGCTGACAAGATTTTTTATTGCTGCTGATATTTTTTTTTTTTTTTTTTTTTTTTTTTTTTTACAAAAATGTCTTGCTGGTATTAAAACCTATTTTTACACTTTCATAGTGCTTTGACTTCAGCTTGGAGGTTAACTATTTTCCCATAGCTGGGACCCTTACAGGTGCTACCACCCCAGATCAGGTTTGACCTGGGAACACCATCAATTAAGAGGTAATTCAACACTCCTCAAAACCTCCTGATCAGAGGCCTTTCTGTTGGATGTAGTTTATCGTCTTACCAGGTGTAGTCCAGAGTATTACAAGCCTGGGCAGGAGCTATGGAGGTCTTCTTTCTCTTCTTTTTCTATGTTCCTTCAGCACTTTGTTGATCATGGCTCTCCACATTTTCTTGTCTTTTGTAGCTTTTAACATTTCTTTTTTGTCTCTCTTGTCCCACCATCCCTCTAATCAAACTCTGTAGCTAGTTTATGCATTGTTTTCCTCTATCTTTCTTGCATTCAATCTGCCTATTGAGTATCAAATTTTCCAAGTCCTCTTTCCTAATTGTGTGCCCTACAAATTTCAACTGTCTCTTTCTGATGCTACATTTAAGCGTCTTTTTTGTTTCCATTTTCTCTAAAACTTCATTGTTGCTTAGATGTTACATCCATTGTTGCCCATATATTAAGATGGTACCTCTTGGAGTTTTTGAAGTTTGGCACCATTACAGCTGCAGGAGTTTCTGAAAGGTGATATTGTCAAGTTAACTCCTCTTCATTTTTGAAATTGTTATTAGGGGACACACTCGAGCACTATAAATACTATGCGATAATTTTTTATCACTTTCTTTTCGTCTTATCTGTTAATATGTAAATCTCTCATGGAAAAACATGTTCCCATTTCAGAAATGCATGAACAACACACACATACACATATGTATGCACATTCACTTACGTCACAATTTGGACCAAAAAGTTTCCACGTTCATTCGTTACACACATTGTCATTGTCACCCTTTTGTTGTTAATACATTATCGTTTGTACATATATATCGGTTCTTGTTCCTTTTACATTTTTTTTTTTTTTTGTGGACTCATACTCTGAGTCAGTTTGTTGTGGGCATTTCAGGAGACACGTGTGTATCTCTCAATACATAAACCAGCCTGCAACAATACAGCAAGCAATTCAAATACCTTAATGTCACCAATCCGGATTTGTGTCACATTATATGCTTCATTGAGAATCGAATATTTACCAAATTTATCTTAGAGAACATTACACCTGTAGGATATTGAAACTTGAATGGGCACCCCAAAATTTTCATTTTGTGACAGACTGCACTAAGAATAATAGCAGTATTTGGGAGCTTGTCTTTGAGCAAAATTTATCTAAGTAATGACAAGTTTAATCCTCATTACAAAAGTGTCATGTCAGTATACATGTCCTGGGTATGACAATAAACTACATCCGCATCCAGGGTAAGACGATAAACTACGTCCAACAGCAAGGCCTCTGATCAGGAGGCTTTGAGGAGCGTGAAACCTCCTCTTAATTGCTGGTGTTCCCAGGTCCACCCTGACCCGGGATAGTAGCACCTGTTAGAGTCCCAGCTATGGGTAAATAGTTAATCCAGAAATTGAGGTAAAAGGCATTATAAAAGTGTAAAAATAAGTTTTAATACCAGAAATACTTTGTAAAAAAATTATTACCAGAAATAAATTTTTGAAGGAAAAAAAAAATTACCAGCAATATGTTTTTGAAAAAAAAATATTGCCAGCTATACATTTTTGAGGAAAAAAATATTAACAGGAATAGATTTTTGACAAAACAAAAATATTACCAGAAAAAAAAAAATTGTCAGCCTTTAATGACCCATATGCCGTAAAACAAAAAAAAAAAAAACAAACCAAACCAAAACAATCATGTCAGTCTACCTTTTAACTAAGCTAAATAAATATTTTTCAAATCCAACACCATTTTCTCCAGTAATGTGGTCTGAGTTTTCCGGGTGCCTCAGGCTCATGTTCTACGTAAATATTAATTGATCAAAGAAAACTTTAAACTCATTATTTCATACAAACTGTTTTAGTCCTGGAATAATATACAAAAAAAATAAACTTTTCATTTTGTAAGATATATGACTAGTGGGAGGGAAATTAATAAGGGGAAAGATTATTACACCCTCTTTCCTGGCAAAGTTTTTGGTCTTCTTTCCTTGAAAGAAGGTTTGGACATTTTAGAAGCCTGCTTCTTGCACTTTTCCAGGCTACTCTTTCTCAAAACATGTCTTCTTTCAAGTTCAATTTCCATAAGATTGTGCAAAAAAAAAAAAACAATATCTTTTATATGCCATCAAATATATCTTCCCATGTCTATTCTAGTTATATAACTGCATATATATCATCCATCTTCTCACTCATAATCTGATTTATTGTCTTCTTTCCAGGATACAAGATTTGGATATTTTGAAAGCCTGTTAAACTGCTATTTTCCAACTGTACCCATGATTTATTTCAACTTGAATTTCTTGAGGTGGTTGTTGACACCTTCTTGAATTTTCTTTGCCCATCTTTTGCTACAACTTCCTTTTTGTTCTAAACTTGGTACACTGCTTTGATCCTGAATTTTTTTTTTTTTTTGTTTGTTTATGTCCCAAATTCTTGTAGTCTTCATGTAGACAGCAACTAATCCCAAGGAGGAATACCCAGATGTTCGTTGAGTGGCCCAATGCTAACTCTGACAGCAGGCATGACACCATATATTCATCTTGTCATGGAATGATCATTTTGTACCAAACATAATTCGTAAAATTCTGCCATGAAACAGCACCATGTTAAGGTTTTTTGACGCTACATTTTTGGCTGATTCATTTGGCTTGAAGAAAAAAAAACATGGACAGATCAAAAACTGACAAAAATGACAGATGATGAAAATAGTTAAAAGTAGTGATTTTTGATACAAGGGTTGGACATTTTTCAAAACCTGTTTCACTGTGTTGCTTCAGACTCCTATATCAAGGGCTACATCTTTTTTTTAACTCAATATTTTGGTCATGTTTGGTGACTTCTCTTCAAGTTTTCTTTGAAAATTCTTTGCTCTGATTTCTCTTAATGTTCAGCTCAATAAACTGCTTCAGCCTTTCGTTTTACATGTCCAAATTATCATTGGTCAACAACAAATATAGATGCCCAGATGTTTGTACAGTGACCCCATACTGACTACATCACCTAACCAATTATTTTATAGAAGACATAACTTGATATTTGCACGTATAATCCAGGCTTCCTGAAGAAAACAGTGCCTGCCTATAAAATCAGGATTCAAAATCTTGGCCTGTAACTTTTCCTGAACAGTGACTTTCTGCATTAGTGGGAGAAAATAGGTACATCAGCTTTTTTCATATTTAGCTTAAACTCATATTTGTATGTGGTATGTTTTTATGAAGGTTTTGGCTGTCAACAGTTTAATAATACATATGTATATAACTTTGCAGGAAAAATGAAATAACAAAAGTATATTGATTTATGGTGTTATTATATTTTGATTCCTGACATGTGAATTTGTTTCAGTTATATAACAATCTTCGTTTCTGAAGTTGATGGAGAGTTTTCACTTAAAGCACAAATGGCTCTTTTATTAAGATGTATCAATTTTTATATTTCTACTCCAAAATCTAATTTATAGTTTCATTAGTAGTAGTAGTAGTATTAGCTTGTAACATTATTATATATAATCTTTATACTACTATATTATGACTTTATGAATAATAGAATTTTTTATATTTTATATATATATATATAGTCTTAAGATGTGCTATATTTAGAGAATAGAGAAAAATAAATAAACTGTTTAAAAAAAAAAAATAAATAAATAAAAGAACAGCACATCTACAGAAATATGAGTATCCATTAAAAATAATATTTAAAGTAATAAAAATCTGTCAGATTAATAAATTAAAAATCCATTACTTCTTCAGAGATAACCATATATTAAGTATATGAAAATGATTTTGCTTAAAGGTGCTGTTCAGACCTTACTTGATCGGCAAGGCTTCTTCATGGTTGGGTCGATTAAGACATGTCATATCAAACAATGATTTCCTTCTGTCTAGTGAAATGAAATTTTGAATCCTGCCAGAGAGTGTGTATTTTCTTTGAAGCCAGTAAACATAAATATACTGTTTAATAATTTCCCTTTCTCTCTGCCATGCAATGATAGCCTAGGCGTAGGACCTTTGACTGATGCCAAATTGGTTGGGTTTCGATCCTGGCTTGAAGCAGTCAAATATCTAGTCATACTGAAGAGCTGTAATACAGCAAAACAGTCTGTGGATGACTTTATATATATATATATATATATATATATATATATATATATATATTAGATAATCTTGGCCACAGAGTTCATCAACAATCAAGCAAAGTTCAATAGTGCCTTATAAACACAAATTTCTATGACTCACAAAATATACATATCTTCTCAGTTTCATATCCTAATTTCAACAAAGTAATTTCTCAAAAAGTGATGGATTTTTATTTATAACAAATAAATGGAATTGCTACTCAAATATGTGTATCTGCTAAAAGTAACATTTAACTAATAAAATCTGTCAGATTAATAAATAAAAAATCCATGACTTCTTTAAAAATTACTTTGTTTACATTTGGATATGAAACTGAGCAGATAAGAACATTCCAGAATCTTGTATATTTTGCTTAGACATTTGATTAGCAACATCAGTGGGTCTAAAGCACATTTGATCTAATGACAGTTTCTCCTGTAAAGGAAGATGCAAATTTATATTCTGCCAGGGGACACATGTGGTTACTAAGCTTATATTCAAATGCCTGGTAGAAAGAAATTCACAAAAGCATCCCAATATAGGCATTCCTTTATAGTGGTGTGGGGGTTAGGGGTTAAAGTGAACGGTTGATTTCCCCATGCCAAGAAGATTAATGAAGGATAGTAATGGCAAGAAAACATATGGAATTGAATGTAAGTGAATTTTTTTTTTTCAATACATATTGTTCATCTTTTTTGGTGATAATTCTGTTTAATTTATTAACCTTGATTTAGCTCTGTTGAGCGAGGTTTGAAACTGGTTAGCTAGTCCGTTTTTCAGTTTTGCTTTTTATCTACCATCATAATGAGTTGTAATAAAAAAATAATTTTTGTCTTTTTATGGCAGTCATATATATATATATATATGGCCACTTGTATTTGAGGATGCCCATCTACTAGGGAGGCTAGCCAATCCCTATTGCACATGCTCGCTCAGGCATATTTGTGTTTATTCAACACCCACAGAGCCCAACTGTGGTTTATACTGCAACTATGCTGAGCAGACCTTAGTTACAGTTACTGGGAAAGAGCATGTTATCTGGCGTGATCAACAATTTGAACAAGGCTAGCACATTCAAGCCATTGGCTGTGATGACTTGACTTTGTGCTAGCACAGCTATTGATGGTCCCCAAGGCTTCTGTCTACCCAATTTCACACACAATGCTTGGGTCAACTCGTGGGTATGGTTTTCAGGCACTTTTCAAAAGGTGCCACATGCTGGGATCAACCCCTTCAGTCCAATAACATCAGAAAGTCTTCTTCCTGACAAACTGATTATGGTGAGATTTGAACCCAGGTCTCATCATCAGAATGCGAATGTTCTAACCACACATCCACGTGCCATATATATATATATATATATATATATATATATATATATATATAAAATATATATATAGTGGACATTGAAGTCAACACCCAGCAGTGACAATCTGTTTCATACTTATATCCAACTGTCTGGCTATATGTCCTGACTGTTGTGCATACCTGGAGTTGACCGAGTGGGTATGAATTCTAACTAGAAAGTACTTTAAATGCTGCCTGCACCAACTTGTTCGTCTCAAGAGGGTTCAATTATCGGTACAAATAAAAACATTTATTAGTTTATCATTTATTAAAGGGTAATGTGAATATTGGAGAGACTGAAGTAATGAAATAAAGATGTATGTAATTGAGTTATGATTGTTATTGCTGTTATTGAAAATATCTTTATATGTACCCATACCTACAGACATTAAGATGAGGTGTGTGTGTGTGTGTGTGTGTGTGTGTATATATATATATATATATATATATATATATATATATATATATATGTGTGTGTGTCTTACTAGTTTGTGACTGTGAGAGGTAATTCCGAGGAGGATATAAATCCAGGGAGAGCTCAATATAGACCATTATAATGATAAGAAGCAGACAGAGACTTTAATTATCCCTTTCGATTATAATTTATTTCATGAACATCTAGGTGTTCAACTTTTCAGATCAAAATTTCATCTCTCTCTCTCTCTCTCTCTATATATATATATATATATATATATATATATATATATATATATAATGAAACTCAATACCCTATATGAATGGCCATTTTACCTCCTAAGGAAAAATTCCTTACCAAGGCTTTTCAACACAAAAAAGTTTTTAAGATAAAATCAAATCAAAAGAAAGCTGGTAGATTTAATAACTTTAAAGAAGAGGAAAAACAAACTCAAAAAGTAAGAGAAAAAGTAATGTCTAGACATGTTCCTGTGTCTTTCTCTATTTGATTTTTTTTTTCTTTTTTTCTCACCCTTCGTTTCTCTCCCTTTGTGTTTTGCTCTCATTTTTTCTCTCTCTCTTCCTTTTCTTTTTATCTTTTTTCTCTTTCCTCCCTTTTAATTTCTTTCTGTTATTTATTATTTCTTTCTCTTACTTTTTGAGTTTGTTTTTCCTCTTCTTTAAAGTTATTAAATCTACAAGCTTCCTTTTGATTTGATTTTATCTTAAAAAGTTTTTTGTGTTGAAAAGCCTTGGTAAGGAATTTTTCCTTAGGAGGTGAAATGATCATTCACATGGGGTATTGAGTTAATGTAAATTATCTATATATGCTCTATAATAAATATATTGAGCTCTCTTTGTGGATCAGTTTTAATCTTTTCATTATTAGGATCCACTTGGATTATTTACCCATGGATTTTTACCTATATAAGAATAAAAACAAAAGGGACCATCCAATGCTGACCCGCATTTATCATTTACGAGATCTATCTATCTATCTATATATATATATAGAGAGAGAGAGAGTGGTGGACTCTTTTATCATGAATGATAAATGAGGGTCAGCTTTGGATGGCACCTTTTGTTTTACATTTATGCATGCTAGCAGGGAGCTATTGTGGAGAAAATCAGGTAAGAGAAAGGCCTATTTCATTGGTGTTTTGTGATACTAGCCCAACCTTGCTGTGGGTGACAAAGCCACACTGACAGATTAAATTTGTTAAAGCAGGATTTTGTTGGTGTCTCTGCTTCAGAGCTTGAAGCTGATCATGGTGCTTCAGTCTGTCTTCAAAACCCTTTAACTTAATGAAACATGTCTTATGCCACTCCTTTCAGTTTGATGCTTGGGCTTCCTAGGTTTACAGATCCCAGTTAAGATGCTTCAAGTTGTCTTTCAATTTGTCTTTGCAGCATACAAGTGGACATCCAAGTGAATGCTTGGAGTTTGGTAGTTGTCCATACAGCACCTTTTCTGGAAGCCTATGCGCATCCATTGTCACGTGACCATCCCACCTTTGCTAGAAGGGTTTCAATGCCTGTGATGTTCTTCAGTATTGCACTGTTATTGACCCTGTCATCCCGTTTTATATCACATATGGCATGAAGACAGTCCATGTGAAAGGGTGTTGATATATGTGCTTGCAGTAGAGGGTCCAAATATCAACACCCTAGAGAAGGGTTGCGAGAACAACTGATCTCTATATGTCGAGCTTTACTCTGAGAGACATGTATTTGGTGTTTCATAACCTATGTTTATGATTACTGAATGCTGTGCTGGTTTTCACTATTCTGGATTCAATTTCTCTGTCCATTTTTCCATCAGAAAAAAAAAGACTGTTGATCCAAGATATGTGAACGCCTCAATAGGGTGTATGGGTGAGTAGTTGGAATGTCCACCTACTGAAGATGAGACTAGAGTTCGAATCTCGCAATGATCAATTTGTCAAGATGTTATCAGTCTGGGGAGGTGACCCCAACATGTGGCACATTTGGAAAGAGCCTGAAAA
>OZ010583.1:33414636-33514636 GCA_963932145.1 Acanthosepion lycidas | reverse complement strand
TTTTCTTTGAGAATTGACAAGTAAAATGTTAAACACTATTTATTAGACTATTTAATAACATGAATAGTATTTAATGCTTTTGTCGCCAATTTTTGAGAGGAAGCATAAAAATCCAGTTTCAGATGTTTGAGTTTTATTAAAATTCTAAAAGTAGCTTTTTAAAACAATAAAAATTGCTGTGGGAGTATAGGGTAATAATGATATTAAAGGAAAAAGACATTCTTTTGATGAACCATTTTTATTTTTGTGGGTAGAAATGTTAATCTTTGCCTATAAATGTAAGGCTTTTAAAATAATAACATTTGCAAAGATAGTATACACTTTTTTTTACTTGCAATTATAAATCTTAAATTTTGCATATATATATATAAAACAATACTATGATGGTTTCTTTTTTGGCATGATAAAGTGATGAGAGTTGTAAGAATTTGAAATTTGTTGGCAAGTATCACATCCATTTCCATTTTGGGACCATGAGAATTTAGCTTTCTCTGAGTGTAAGAAGGAACTGAAATATGCTTGTGGTGTAGTTGCAGCTCAGAGTAAATTAAATAAAGAGTTATAAATGTCCACACTTTTGTGCTTAGGGCATCAGTTGGATTTGTTCCAAGATCTGTCTGTGTTTAAATTAACAATAATACTATATATACTATATACATGTAAAGTGCTACCAAAAGGTTGCAGGACTTTCTACAGTATATACAAATTCTGTGTAGTATGGACTTTTGCTACTACCCTTTGTGAGCAGTATGCTAACATCCAGTTTCTAAGATCTACTGCAAAGTAATGCAGGAAATAAGATGCAACCGCCCCGCTCTCTCTCTCTCTCTCTATATATATATATATATATATATATATATATAAAACCTACCGGTACAAAAGAATTCTCTTATTACTATATTTGTACAAAAACGCACAACCTTAAAATTCAAACTCAGTGTTGCGACTGCATGTTCCAAAATAATAACACATTTCTCATAGCATTTTTTGGGATTATATCTCTATTTTCGTTGTCCTCTTATTACCGAGAACAAATCTATTTCCATACCTGAGGATGTCTGTAGGAACAGACGAAAGCTTGTAAAAACTAAAAAAGACCTTATGAAACTGGAATTTATAAACAGGGATCATATCATATCATTCATATACAGGTTCGGGGTTAGTGTACCTTATTGAAATTCTTTGCGAAGATGTATTCTCGCCATTTAAAGCATTAACCTCTATATTTGTTTTTGTATGAATGATTCATGTAATAATATATATATATATATATATATATATAAAATATGTGGTGCAGTTCAATTTATATTACATGAATCATTCATACAAAAAGTAGATTATCATTAACTTTACTAATCTACTTTTTGTATGAATGATTCATGTAATATATATATATATATATATATATATATATATATATATATATATATAGGCCCCTCAAAATATTGGAATGGCAAGCCCAATTCCTTTGTTTTTCTGTTCACTGAAGACATTTAGATTTAAGATCAAATGATACATACAAGACAAAAGTTCATAACTTCAGTTTTATTTCCTGCTATTTACATTTAGATATGTTAAACAGCTTAGAACATAGCACCTTTTGTATAAGATATCTCAATTTTAGCTGAGCAAAGGTAAAAGATAGTCTTACAGTAAATAACATTTAATATTTAGTTGCATAACCCTTGCTTGCAATAGATGCATCAAGCCTGTAACCTGATGGCATCACAAGACTGTTGCATTCTTCATTTGTGATGCTTTTCCAGGCTTTTAATGCCTCTTTCAGTTCTTGATCATTTTGAGGATGAAGGTGGAGTCTACACACACACACACACACATATATATATATATATATATATATATATATATATATATATATAGAGAGAGAGAGAGAGTTCTTTAAGGTATGCTATACCAGGGATCGAGTGTATGTAAATATAAAAGTGAACATGTATATAAATGATTGTGTTCAAATATAAAACAGACTTTTCACTGCTCATGGTTGATCTCAGTGTCCACTTTTTTTTTTACCCTAAAGTTGCCTGATGTGATCTCTGTAAAAGTCTGAGTGCAGACAAGTTATGTGAACAGAACTTGCACTTACTACTATTAATGCTCCGTCTCTTGATATCAAGCACTCTTATAAGTAAGTTTGCTTGCCATAAAAACATTATCCTCGAGAAATATTTTGGTTAACTTCCTTTTTTTTTCTTCCAAAAACTCAATCTTTGTTCTTTGTTTCAAATTTTTATGCTTATGGCAGAGATGTGCTCAAGAATGTCAAGTTAATCTTAAAACCAAACCGTAAAAAAAATATATGGAAATATATGTAAATGACGTGGAACTAAAAATTTTTCAGTTCCTGCAAAGTGAAAAAGGAGGTGCAGACTGTTGTCCTCATCTTTGTTGGTTTTTATCAACAACAAAGATGGAGACAACAGTCTACATGTAAGTAATATAACTAACAATTTTGAACAAATTAATGGATTTTATTTGTAATCCCAAGATATTTCTTATTATTTTAAATGTTTTAGTAGACAGCCTTATATTTTAAACAGTGTAAATATGAGATTGAGTGGTACCTTTCCCAAGGGCATTTGTGTGAAAGTAACAGACTAGACTAGAATTTGAAATCTTCTCATTTCCATTTTCTGTTCTCATAACCACTACTCTCTTCAAAACTTATTGGATGAGTGTGTAAAATAAATACATAAAAACAATAGCAAAATAAAATATACACACAGTCATTTTGGGTTGAGATATGTAGATATTAACAGGAAGATTGTGCAGCACCAAAATTCCAAGAGAAGCCTGTTTGCCTTGCAAATTGGAAAAATTTGAAAACCTGTCAGTTATTTGTGTTCAACATTTATTGGTGGAATATATATAAGTACGTTAACAACTAAATAGGCTTTCTAGTTTTAACAATACATATTTTTTTTAGTAAATGTTCATACAGTACAGGAGCAGAGGGTTAATGAATGAGGTTGTCATATGCTTATAAGAGGAGGAAGTAAGTGCAGATCATGAGGATATGCCGGATAGATAACTGTTGATTCTTAATTTGAAGAGTTTAAAATTGTAGTTATTGGATGTCTTCAAAGTAGTGGTTCATGGGAAGAAACTGTTTGAGTGAAACTTTCTTCTTACCAGTGGAACACAATGGGGATGACGATGATTTGATCCTGTACATGAAGCATGTTGGGTCTTAGCTGTAAAGGTTTGAACTTTTTTTTTTAAGCATTTCACCCCAAGCAAGGTGGGAAGCCACTTGTATGCAAGGGGTTACAGAAAATTTAGAGCAAGATCAGATAGGAGTGATAGAAGAAAGGATGAGGATAGTGGATAGATCAAGGCAACTGGAGATGTCGATTGACATTACACTGTTGGAATTAAAGAATATCATCTAATCAGAGCATTGATACTCAAAATAGAACATTACTGTTAAAATGGTTATGATGAATGAGGTATGTGTTAGGAAATGAAGATTATAAGGACAACAACTGACCCTTGACTTGAGCAGATTAAGATGGTAGTATTAATTGAAGCATTCAATCAGATGTCCTTTCCACAAAGTAGCAGTTCTTATGGTGGGGGGAGGAGAATAGAACTTTTTTCTTTACATATAGAACAGGGAGTAAGTAAATGGTGGGTGGTGATTCACTGGGTGGGTCTTAGCTGTAAAGGTATGAACAAGTGGAACCTAAGAATGTGGCTTGTCTGAATATTTGACATAGAAATAGCAATCAGCTTGCAAAGTTTAACCTGTTGGGAAAGGGGCTACAGATTTGAAAATCTGCCTTTAGTACTATGTGTATAATAAATGCATTTTACAGTTCTTTAATTTCAGGAGGGTTTATAAATATGGATTGTTTTAACAAGAAGGAAAAGTCCCAAATTCTTAAGACCCTGGGTTTGCGCAATTTGTGTGTCTATCCATATACTTCTCAATAATATGGCAACTGGGAATCCCTTTTCATTGAACAAAGAAATAAATATCAACTTTCTGTCAAGTTGGCCTAAAAACTCTTAAATTATTTATCCTTTTTGCTATTAAAATGCATATTTTGTGTTCTTGGTATTATATGCATACACAAACTATAAAATGCTCCTCCACCCCCAATAACTTAACCATGGTTTGATTCCCCTGTATGTCAATTCAAAAAAGAAATATACTTCACAAGTTTTACTCAATAATGATCCAAAAGCAGAAAAGTTGGGAAGTTTCGATATACCAAAGAAAAACTCTAAAGTACTCTTTAAGCAAACTAAAGTTAACAATTAAAAAAGATGCTTCCTTTCTCTTACTTGTTTTATTAGAGGAGAGAGACTGATGTGGCAACTTGGTTGGTAGGTTGGGTTTTATGGCATATCAACCACTGTAGGTCATTTAATGCCAAATTTAGTTTATATATATATATATATATATATATATATATAGGACTTTTAAATGTCTATATGCTATATAAGCTAGAGCTTATTTGCTTGGACACTACAAAATAATTCTAGGTATTACTGTCTTGGACAAGGATTTCCATTTAGTATAGACAATTTGTTTGCACAAAGTTAAAGGGTAGCATATATCAAATACTCATCAGACTAAATCCTTGATAAAAGACCAATTCTTTTCAAGAAGTTTTTTATATGACTTGGATCAATGTGGCAACTTGGATTCTAGAAAGTAGCAAGGGAATGCATACCATTCATTGACTTAGTATCCCTCAGTTTAAATGGACACCTACTTTTTTTGCTATGTATTATGGCCATTTTACTGAAAGTTAGAATTTTCTTGACTTTAATTGAAAACTTGGATATTTTCCAATGTATTCAAGTAAAATTTTCAAAAATCATAGTTGATAATGATATATATATAGGGTGGTGGAAGTCATCAGCTTAAACTGTTGCCCATTTGATATGGGTTAATAGTATTCAAATATATGATGTGCTTGCTAGAATCTACAGTAAGTAACTTCTATCAGTTATTTTTCTTTCACTAAATATCCACTCAAAACATGATTCAAGAGCCACATAAGGGTTAAAGAATGACCTCAATGTTGGGATGTGAGGAGGAGGAGGAAAGACATGCAGATTATGTGGATATGTAGGATAGATAATGGTTAATGATTGGGTGAGGAATCATTCTCTTGGGAGTCTATTCCACAGAGTGGTGGCTCTGGCCAAATGGCACTTTCTTTTTAGTAATAGAATATTAAGAGAATGAGGATGGTTTGCCCCTGTGTTTATGGCATGATGGACTCTAGCTGTGAAAATCTGAACTGGAAGATCCAAGGAATATAGCTTGTTTAAACATGTCATGCAAACTGTAATAGATTAGTAATAGTCTAGTAATATTTCAGCTGTGGGGAAATGGGCTGTAGGGTTGAAAATAATGCTTTTGAACTCTGGATATGGTCAAAATACACTGGTTTTGTCCTAATCTAACTATTGTAAAGAGAGAGCCTGGCACAGGGTATCAGGAATTTTCTGGAGTGGTACATAGAACTGGTCATTTTTAATCATTGATCTGAAAGAGCTGTTGTATACCGTTGACAGTTTAAAGATCTGAATGGGTTGGGCACAATGCATGACATTCATATAAAAGTCTCAATGAAATTTAAATAAATGCATTATACTTTGTAAATGTTACTATAGGATTGCTTTCAAAATTTAAAAAAAGGAAATATCCTGGGTATGACGATAAACTGCATCCAACATTAAGGACTTTGATCAGGAGGTTTCGAGAAGTGTGGAACCACCTCTTAATTGCTGGTGTTCCCAGAGTCACCCTGACCCATGGTGGTAGCACCTGTTAGGGTCTTAGCTATGGGTAAATAGATAACCCCTTAACTGGGGTCAAAACACTATGAAAGTGTATAAAAAATTATTACCAGCAATGAATTTTTGAAGAAAAAATTATTACCAGAAATACATTTTTGAAAAAAATTTTACCAGCAATAAAAATCTTGTTGGGATTAAATAACCCATTGAGGTTAATATGCTGTAAACCAAACCTTAAAAAGGAAAACGTAACTGCCAGTGGGCAGGAATTACAGCAAGCATTGAGAAAATAGTGCTATAAAAAAGTTGTATATAAAGATAAATCCTTTGATCCACTCATCTTTAAATATTATATGAATAAACATCTATCTAAGTAAATTTGTCTGAGTTTTTGTATTTTTAATCAAATTGTTTCAGTTAGAACATTTGTTTCTTAACTTTTTTCTTTCATCCAATTGTCTTCAGAAAGCTTTATTACACGCTATTTTCTATCATGCCATCTTCAATGTTTTCCTTTTTTTTTCTTGCTTCATTCTAACAAATGCAGTTCAAAGAGATAAAATCTATATATTTGTGCTCCACTTTTGCAAAAGTGAACCAAGAAAAGAAACATGATCATTTTTAAATATTATATGAATAAACATCTAAGTAAATTTTTCCAAGTAAATTTCTGTATTTTTTTGTTTCTTCATTATTTTTTTTGTTTTTCTTTCATCCAATTGTCTTCGGAAAGCTTTATCACACACTTTTTTTTTTTTTTTTTTTTTTTTTTTTTTTGAGTGGTCTTCCTTCTTTTTTTTTCTTACTTCATTCTAACAAATGCAATTCAAAGTGATAAAATCCAAATATTTGTGCTCCACTTTTGCAAAAGTGAACCAAGAAAAGAAACATGAAAGAGATTCAAGTCTTGAAGAATATCAAGTAAAACTTATCACTATTTGTTCTGATGAACTATTTTCTCTAGTTCCACCAATTCAGAGCTTTACAATTAAGACCTGCCATGTCATGCACACAGGGGTGAATCTTTCTCATTCCAGTCCATTCAGACAGCTCCTTGTCCCAAGAAAGGCTAATTTCTGGAATATACCCACGAGAGGATACTTTCCCGAACATTACAATCTTAACCTTTTCAAGTCTATGGTCAACCTAGGAGTACATAAGCTTCTCTCATCTGGTTTGGACTACTCTTTTTTTAAAATAAGAGTAAAGATTTATTCCTTGTTCCCTGTTTACAAATGGGTTTTGTTTGTTTCCTACAGTTTTCTCATTCTCTTTCACTTGGGTGTAGGCCCTTGCATCTTAGTGGCATTCTTGCCTTGCTTGGGGTGAATTGATTTAAAAAAAATGTACATATCCTTATAATCCGCATGAAGAATGAAGGATGGTAATGACTCTCCACAATTTCCTGTCCTTTGTAGCTTGTAGCAAAATATTTTTTTGCTATCTCTCCTAATTTCTGATCTGCCAAACATTTACACATACATATTGGGTAGGTTATGCACTGCTTTCCTCTGTCCTTCTTGCCTTCAATATGTCTTGTGAATGTCAAATTTTCTAAGCCCTCTTTCCTCATCATATGTCCTAGAAATTTCAACTATCTCTTTATGATTCTAAGTAAGTAACCTTTTTGTTTCCATTTTCCTTAAAACTTTGTTGTTGCTCACATATTCAGTCTGACATTCTTAGCATCCTCCTGTAGAACCACATTTTGATAGTGATGTAACAAACTGTCACATGGATGTTTCAGCAAAAACTACAATATTAACCTCTTCAAGTTTAGAGTCAATTGTTATCTATCCTCCCTATCCTCATCTTCACTTTCTATTTCCTCCCCTTATTTCTATATAAAGCACCTCATTCAGTAAGCTTTTACCTTGAGTGGCTCTTGGGCCTTGTATTGCCTGAAAAAAAGAACTAGGTTCAAAACAACAAAGATCTGAATAATAGTATGTAGGATTAGTCATGATGCTTCATGCAAGAATTGCTGACAAACTGATGTGCCTCTGCTCAAAGACTTGTACCAAATGTGGGATATGTTCCCACTGTAAAAGCTTATTTAATGCTGTTACCAGTCTCAGTTGGCAACTGTTGAATTTTTTGGTGATTCTTGGCTATAAGTAAGTGGCATTTCTCTGCTGTGAGAGACGTTCTTGACAGTAGACATATTGTTTGCTTAGTTGGCTCAAGTTCACACCCCAGCGTGCTTACCTGGAACTAAAATGATTTTTTCTTTTCTTTTTAATCCATTTTTTTTTCTTGTGTTTACAATATGGCCCATCCATTTGTATTGTTGCAAAATTCGCATGACTTGGGAAGTGAGAAGGTTTCCAAGACTTCCAACAAGAACCGAAAGGCGTATGTAAACATTGGTAAAGATTTCTATTCATGTACCAGACGTTCTGCTTGTATGGTTGGCTGAGGCTCAAACTCTCAAGAGGCAAATCATTCTGACCGTAGCCAAGTTTTTCACACACACGCACACACACACATGCTCTATACTTATCATCCTTTAAATAAATTGAGTTACATGTCTGGTGGTTGAAACAGTAGTCAGTTTGACTCGGATATTGTTGCAAGTCAGACATGCTACACTTCTTTGAGATTCTCTTTCTATAAAATATTTTCTCCCCAATGTATCATTGTGGGTGTAAAATAAAGGAGAGTAACTTAAGGCTAAAGATTAAGAAAAAATGATCTAACTAATAAACAGCCACACAGGTTGTTGGAAATGTATTGTATTTCTGAAATATGATATATTTGACAGGGGTTCACAACAAAAAAAAAAAGGTAACAAGTCTCACAACAACAACAAAAAAATTGAAAGCGGCAGGATGTGATAGTCTTTTCATTGGTCAATAAATAAAGTGATTAATCAGTAACTATTGAGAACACAAGATCTCTTGGTTGAAAAAAAATTGTTTCTTCTAAAATTCTTGAGCAAAAACTGGGATAAGAAAATTCTCCCACTCATTTTCACCCTCTCCATTACTGACAAGTAGTCAGCAAAGAAAAAGAGGACTGAGCTGTTAAGTGATATCAGTCCTAGTATGACAGTTAATCCTGGTCAATTTCAAATATAAAGAGGAAATAACTAGTTCTACAGAAGAATGTTGAAGATAATATGGACTGAATATGTGAGTAACAATAAAGTTTTATAGAAAATGGAAACAAATAGGAAACTTATACTTAACATCAAAAGGGCACATAAGGAAATAGGGCTTGGAAAATCTGATACTCAAATGACAGATTGAAGGCAAGAAAGAGGAAAATGATGCATTATTTACTTAGTGAGCTTGAGTAAATAGATGATGAAACAAGGACATCAGTTCTCCTGTATGGCAGTGAATGCTGGACAAAGATGAAGCAACAGAAATATGGTTCTACAGAAGGATGCTGAGGATTCCATGGACCAAAAATGTGAAAAACAACGAAGCTTTAGAGAAAATGGAAACAAAATAGAGACTTCTACCTAATATCAGAAAGAGTTGAAATTTCTAGGGTATATAGAGGAAAAAGGGCTTGGAAAATCTGATACACACAAGACAGATTGAAGGCAAGAGAGACAGAGGAAAACGATGCATAACTTACTTCAGTTATGTGTCATGTGTGATATATGCTTAGGCGATCATGCATCTTTTGTTACATGACTGACGAGGCAGATTTTTTCCCCTGCAGTAGGTTGCCATTTCTTTCTGCGGTAGACCAGTTGCTATCCAAGAACCCAGTCTGTCCTGCTATTCACCCATAGCTGGTGGCGAGAAGAAGGATATTAACACGTAATTGACTGGAATTCGAACTCGAATATAGATATATATTGTCAGCATCTTTGCTGCTGTTATCATGTTTCAGACATTGTGTCCTCTGGTCTTCTTCAGGATACACGATGATCCAAGCAACCTGCAGAGAATTTTGAACTGAACCATTATTTAATCTAGAGGGCAGATTGTTCCCGTTCAACTTCCCATGTCTGTCAATATCTCATCTAGTTCATATTTTTAGTGCTGCCCAATTATTCTGACTGTGTTTTCCTGTGGTTCAACCTCATAAAATGGGTGACCATCATATAAACCTGACCTATGTTTTCTCTTTTTGACTTTTTGGATGTATTTTTTTTTAAACACTATTGTTTATCCAAGAAAAGACATAAGAAACACTCAAGGTAGAGGGTTACTGAAAGAAGTTGACATGATGTAAAAAGAGGATGGAAAGGTGAATATTATAAGGATATTGTCTCCCTTTTTTTTACTCTACTGTAAAACTAAGCCTCTCTCTTTTTTTTTTTTTTTTTTGAAACTTCTTTTGACACAGGCCTAAAAATGGACCCAGGTCTCCATTTTGACTCTTGCATAAGACTGGACCTATATTTACCATTCTATAAATTCATTATGAGTTTTGTCCTATTAAAACTGCATTCAAGTTTAAACAAGCACCAAAACTGTTTTAACCAACCTAATCAAAATATACATGTTCTTTAAATGCAGCTAATATTGAAAAAATAAAAGCTTTTCACAGTTCAAACAATTTTCTTTCTTTCATTTCTAGGTAAGTCTTTTACAATTTGGAAGCTCATTTATTTTATTCACACGTACTATTACAAAGTCCACTGGATTACTGATTGATGAATGAAAGTCCTTCAAGGTGAGTGAGTACTTTTCTATCTTTTTGTTAAATATGTTTCATTAAGATACCATAAAATACTTACATCATGACTCATAGAATCAAGCAAGATGGCCTTCTCAGAACTGAATCTGTTAAATACAAATAGTCAAATTTTACTCTGGCTATCTGATATAAAGTATTTTCTTTAGTCTTGTATGTATATATATATATATATATATATATATATATATATGTGTGTGTGCATATGTATTTTTACTAACATTCAACATATTCAAGTCCTAAGGTAGATGGTTACTGAAGGCAGTTGTTGTGTAAGCAGTAAGTTTAAGGGCTGCAATTTATGCAGATAGGTGTGAAAGATGATGGGTAACCCTAGACTTGATTTCAACATTTTTTTTAATCATTATTCCATTGATATATAGCATATTTCCCACTAGGGAGTGTATTATATAGGCCTATAACTCAATGCAGAACACACATACAGGCCTATAACTTGTTACAGAAGACTTGTAAGGCCCTATAACTTGAAGTGGAAAACATATGTGCCTATAATTTGATGATATTTAGGAAAAAAAAAACTAATGATATTCAAGTGATCATTTGTCTATACTTAGATATGGCATTTTATATTTTAATATTATTTGTAATCATTATTTGATCACTTATAATCATATTGGTTTAATGTCATATTAAGGTGCCAAGTGTATCAAATACATGCATCTAAATTGAATGCTGGGATGTAACATGCAGGGTTGTTTTTTGAAATTTTGAGGAAAAGTCAAAATAAATGCAGTATTCTAAAGTTAAATTGGTAGAACTTTGACTCAAGTACTATATGGAATTATTGTTGAAGCTGACAAGCAGGTGTTTTTATCTCTAATCCACATGGCTTACCTTTTACTTCCTCAAGACAAACTTATTTTATCTTGTCAGAGATTATAAATTAGAATTTTTATCATTTCATGAAATACAAGAATATAATAGGTAAATTTAACAAAAAAATATGTATATAAATATATATGAAGCATTGCTGAAAAGTTCTTGCTCTGATGAAGAATGAGTTATTTAAAAAAATAAGATTATCCTGTTTAAACAGATTTGGGGATTTGGGTGAGCCAAGTGTCAGTTCATCTCATATGCATAGCATTCCTTAATATATAAAAAGGTATATTAGATGAAATGGATTAAATCCGACAAATATTTTAATATATGTTCTGTTTATACGTTATTTGTATGGATAAAAATTATTTGAGTGAATGCTCTGTTTTAATTAAATAGTATGAATTACATGAAGATAATAGACAATTAAAAATGTCAAGTTAGGCATTTTTCATTTTATCTGGTCTATAGAAGTTTGTCATTTCTTTTTGCCATCACAGTGTTTCAGCCAATCCATTCTACAACCTTCTTCAGATGCAAAATCTCTAAATTTTGCAAGGAAAGTTGGGTCACTGTGTTGTGACAGAAAATGTTTCTTTTCATAAGCCATCTTACACATAAATCTACCATTCATCCATGCACTGAATACTGCTTCCATATTTGGTCTGGAACTCTTCATGAACATATCGAGATTCTTGGCAAAATCGAAAGAAGGATCTGTAATGTACTCGATCCTGACTTGGCATCTCAACTTCAGTCAATTTCTCACTGACAATTGTAATTCATACTGCAACTATGCTGAGCAGACCTTAATTAAAGTTGCTGAGAGATCATATTATCTAATAATCAACAGTTTGAACACAGCCAGTACACTCAAACCCTCTGTCATGATGGCATGTGACTTCATGCTATCACAACCATTGACAGCTCCCAAATATTTTTGTCTACCCAATTTCACTCACAAGGCTTGGGTCAACCCGTGGCTTGTTTTTCAGGCACTTTCCAAAGTTTAGCCTCCCCATTCCGATAATACCAAGTCATCACCTTCCTCGCAAATCAACGATGATGAGATTCAAAAACAGATCTTATGGTCTAACCTCTTTGCCACATGCCCATTCTGCAATAGTATTCAAAAGTATTCAAAACATTCTGTTGCTCTGTATTTTCTTAGTCACATTCAATACTTGAAGAATATTAAACAAAAACAAATAACATTCTATTCTCCATTGAATAATTATGGAATTTTGTTAATATATTTTCTATAATTTCATCAAAAGAAGTCACTACAAAGAGATAGACATGACTAAATAAAGAAGTGTCCCCTAAAATACCCATCTCTATGTAATGGACTCTGTTTTTGTAATCGTGAAAGTGTGACACTAAAAAAAAATATCCAAGTGTTGTTCTAAAACTCATGAGTTCAACATTCTTAATGATATGACTGTAGGAAAAGATTATTTTGACAAAACTGTTTCCACCGACAGTTGACTCTGGTTCATTTTCAAGGGATCTCCTCCCCACTTATGAAAAACAGTCTTCATCAATATTTTGAAATGGGACAATTAGTTTCAAAGTTTAAAAAAATAAATTTAACAAGAGCACAATACTTCATTTTCTAACTTTGACTTTTGTAAGTCATTGTTAAAATGCTTCAAATGTTTATAGTTTTTGAAATTATAAAGTCAATGAATATTTGGAAAAATGATATATGGAAAATTGTAAAGGGATTCTGTTCAACTTAAAATTCTTAAGACACACCCTTGTGTGTGTGTGTGTGTGTATATATATATATATATATATATATATATATATATATATAGTGATGTCAGTGAACTCTTGTTGTCACTTTAGTAATGCTCGTTGTCGTAGAGACTTTGTAATCACAGATACAACTATAGGTAATGCTGTTGAACGATACTGGTGTCAAATAACTCCAAATAATACTCACACAAATAGTACTTGCTTGATAACACTCACTCGAACAGTAATCCGAATAGTGAAATAGTATAGTGAATAGAGTAGAGAATAGTGGCCTGTTTAGTAATAGAGGATAGAATAGAAATGGTGATCTGAATAGTCATGGAGAATAGACTAGAAATGCAGATTAATTAGATGTCATGCATCCACATATGTTTTCTCTATGGTCATGTGGTATGGGTAATTCAATAATGGGATCACCAGTGAGCAAACACTGCCGAACTATGTTCAAACTGAAGTGTCAGCAATAACACTTTATTCTTATATAACAATATTCACATACACACATTGTGTCTACAAAGTCATTAGAATTGACTAATCTGCCAGAGCTTTTTATCACATTTAGCTGTGTAATTTATTTGTGTTTGAATATCTGACTTTGTTTCACTAAACTAAGACTCACTTTGTGCCATTTCTTGTGGAGAAGTCATTGTCATCCAGTTTTAGGAATAACTCCTGTTAATTCATTAATTGGACTCTGAAACATAAAAACATAACATTGATAAATCTATTAACATCATTAAAAAAACTTTAATAACATATTAATATTGAACAAAAAATTAGTTGCCATCTCTTCTAAGTGTTTCTATTCCTTAATGGGCATTTAAATGTTCATTAAAGAATTGTTTTCCTGGTCAGTCAAAATTCAATTATCTAGGCCACACATAAATACATACAAACAATAATCTGTTTCTTGTTAACAGTTAATATATTTCACCGTTGAAAATGGCTAAATGTATAGCTAAAAGTGCTTGTAAAAAAAACAAAAACATTTGGACAGTTTTATCTACCGAAAAGAAAAAAAATTATAAAAAAAACTAAATCAAATTGCCTTGTCTGTCATATTCAATGAAATGTGCATATATATATCTTAAAAAGATTAGAACACTAAATGGAACACAACCGCAGTTTTGACTGCCAAAGTATCAGGTGGTTAACTCAAAACTGTGGTAGTGTTCCATTTAGTGTTCCAATCTTAAGATATTAAATCCCTCTATGGGTTTGATTTTTCTTACTTGAAATTGAGCACTTTATAATGTATATGATTTTAAAATCACTATTTGAGTTTTTTTTTATTTTGGTATATATATATATATATATATATATATATATATATATATATATATATATATATATAGTGAGTAGAAATAAGAATAAACACTGCATGGTGTCTGTCAGTGTTACACCTCATTAAACCTGTTTTCTTTTTTGATTTTTTATTCAAAAAGTCACATTGAGGTGTGAAACTGACAGTCACCATGCAGTGTTGATTCCTATCAGCACAGTCTATAACTATAAGATATAGCAAATTCTAAACTATAAATATGTCACATGTGCATTGCAATTTATATACATATGGAACATTTGAATTTAGCTGATAATCGGGTATTAGTTTTCTATAGTGTTGTCTGTTCAAGTAGATTGGATATTTGATGAAACATTAGTGAAGACTACTTAGCAAGAAACACGGAAATTTTTAGCCAGGGAAAAAATTGAAAAAAAGAATTAGGTTCAAGCAAAAATAATTTTTTTTTTTTTTTTTTTTTTTTATTTGATTGTAATTAATAAAGCAGTTTCACTTCATAAATTGTTCCAGTATAATGGTGAAATATTTTCTGCATGACAATCTCAGTTGAAGGAACTAAAAGAAGCAAAGGCATTGTGGGACTTTGAAAACCATTACTAATACCCTAAGTGGTCAAAGAAAACAACTTTACATGTGTTTCCAATTCCTATTATCTTTTTTTTAATATTTTGCTAACTATAGGCTTAAATTTGGCCCAAGGGATTCTTTAGAATCAGATCCTTTAGAATAATATCTTCCTCTTGTTTGCTTTAGAACACAAGATTTATATTGGCATAATCATAAAACTTTCACCAGACATATATCTATAACTTTACAGGCTTACAAAGGGAACTCTTTATTAAATTTGTAAGTTATGTTTTTCTCTGAAAGAAATTCGGTTCATTTTGATATCGTTGAATGTTGATGAGCTGACAAGACAGTGAAATACCAAACCAATGGATTTAAACACTTGGCTCCATTGGAGAAAATGCAACTGACACTTAAAACCAATGTTTTTTTTGTTTTTTTTTACTACTAGGCTACTTTTTATAGTATGACTGTTTTCTGGATATAGTAAAAGATATTTGATGGGAATGGGGGAGAAAAAAAAATTAATCAATATTTTTTCTAATTTGTAATCTCACACCTACTTTAGCAAGATTTTGGTAACAGCTTGTAAGGTATAAATAACTTACAAGGACGATACAGACAAGAAGTAAGCAGACAAACAGGAGTGTACGGATAGCATTCACCTTAACCTATTGGCCTACACTCAAAGCATGACTCACTTGCTATGATACTTATTTTTTTTTGTGTGTGTGTTTCTAAATAATTGTTTTTGGAAAAGAATGAGGTTTGTATTAAAATAGCAGTAAAAAAAAAATGTGATACCAAAATCCAAAGGCACTTTAGAATAGCAAAATATGTTTTCAAAAAACTAAAAGTATTAAGAAACAGGAAAATATCATTAGAAACAAAGAAAAGAGTACTGAACTATTATGTAGTATCAATCTCCTCTATGGCAGTGAAAAGATGCCTTCCAAAAGCTGAGCAAAGTATTAAGAAACAGGAAAATCTCATTAGAAATAAATAAGAGTGCTAAACTGCTATGCAATATCAGTGTTTCAATATGACATTGAATGCTGGGAAATTTTTTTTTTTTTAAATGGTAAATTAGAGGCAGTGAAGGTGTTTGATAAGAGTATTGAAAATAACATAGACAGCAAGTAAACAACAAGGAAATTTTAAGGAAAATGGGGAAAAAAAAATGAGACATTTAGAATCAGAAAGATATAGGTAAAATTTTTAGAACACTTAATGAGGAAAGAAGTGTAAGAAAATCTGACACAGGCAATACTGAAGTCAAAAGGTACCAGGGTAAACAGAAAATAAGCTGCCCAACGAGCTTGTGTTTAAATGAATGGTGGAACAGGGTATGGGATGGTTATTAACAAGAAATCCATTAGTAAGAACTGCAATGGATAAGAAGTTGTGGAGAGACATTATCTTCAGTGTTTTGAAGAAACACAGCTCATGGAAGCAAAAAAAAGAGCAAGTATGTATGTAAAGAAAGGCTGTCCTTTTTTTCTTTTTTTTTTTAAAGGCATTAAAAATAAAATGCAGTTTTGTTTGTCTTTTTACTTAATAGAGATTAGCGCATAAGTAAATCAATTTTCTCCATTCGTAATCTCTCAACAGAGTTTTTGTAAAAGCCTTTATGGTTCAGATGCAAATGTTTAAAATAAAGATAACATCTGAAGAGAAACATGAGCACTTCTAAACTGAAAATATACAAAAGTTACTTTTCTAAAATATGATAGATCAAAATGTCAGACTTTTTTATGTACCAATCACCACAAAACAAGCAATAGTTTCCAACCAATACTAAGGAAATCAAACCCTAAAATTAAATATTTCTGAAGCCATTCAAAAGCTATAAATAATAAATTATAAACTTTATAAGTTAGTCATTGTTAATGTAACTTAGAAACAATACATTATCTTTTATCACATACATAATGTTTTAAAAATGACAGAGAGCATTTTTTCTTTAAAAGGAACATTTTTTTTGTTCAGCACAATTCCTTGAAAAAAAAACAAAAACCAAACATAGAAAAAAATCATAAACAGCAAAGCTATTTATAATAATAGTGCATGGCGACAACAAAAATAAATTTATTTTAGTTGTGTTTCCTTATTTAACACCAATGCACTTTTTCAGTTTTACCCTTTATAATAATTTCTAAATGTTTTTTTGTTCCAATGAATCTTTCTGACGAAGTGTTGGATGAAAAAGGATGCTCTTTAAAGAAAACAAACGTGTTCCATCATTCTTAAAACAATATATAAATTCTGTTGTATAAAATGTGTGTATGTATTTTATACAGGTTTAATTGAATTGTCAGGAAATGCATTCTTAAGCATTTTTATTAAATTTTTCTTGCATGCATACAAGAGATTTCTTTTTTTGGCTTAGCATGTAAGAACTTTGGATGTGAACATTTTGAATTCATCTGTTAGCCATTATCTAGGATGTTTTAATATACAGAGCAACCTTGGTTCTTGAACATCTCACATGTTGAACAAATCAGTTTTTGAACAGAAAATTTGAGATGAAAATTCCTGTTATTGAACAAAATTTCAGTTCTCAAACAACATTGTCAAACTGGGTTAACCTGAAGGGAATAATTTCAGAGTCGACCGCCACGTTGAATACATTCATTGTCCTGTGCTTTTCTTTCCCAATTTTATTGTACTGCAACTTTTTCTCTACATTGATTCCTATTGGAAAAATAGTTTTGGTTTATAAACATTTTGGCTTATGAACGGCTTTCAGGAATGAATTTGTGAACCGAGGTTCAACTGTATAGATTTAATTTTTTTTTTTTTTTTTTTTTTTTTTTTTTTAAATCATTTGGGCAGTTTAAAGTAGCCAACTTTATTAAGCCAACCAGCAACTTTCTCTTCATAAAGATCATGACCAGGTGTGGTTGTAGGTTCACTGTGCCACTGAACACTTGACCAGCTCAATCTATCTGTGACAGTTGCACATCAATGTCTGAGTTTCTGTGAAGAATATACCAGTTTACTCAGTAATGTAGCAGACTCATTTTTTCTCTTCATTCTTCTTTTGCCTAAGGTGGCTTACTAAAGATGTGAAGTTCACGTAACTAAAATTCAACCAGTTGGTGATTGATCGTAAAGAAAATATCTTATTGCTGTTGTTGCGGATAGCAGCTTGGAATAAGAAATCAGAGCAGGGTTTAAATTCTAGTCAAGTTAATTACATTCACTATTCACAATATTCAGACTATTGTTCTCATCTTTGTTGCCATATTTATCACAGCATTTCGTCCACTGTACACTCTTGCCTTCATCAGCACTGGTAAAAAATGGTTGCCGAAGACATTAAATTTATAAGTCCCAGAAATTCATACACAGATGTCCTTAAGGACACATGGCACAGTGGATAAAGACATTGGTTAGATCTAGTGACAGGACCCAAAGAGTTGTGACTTCAATACCTGGTTAAGGCAGAACTTGGAGAGGTGAATTAACAGGAGATAACTGATAACTAACATCCATTAAATATGGCACATGGAACTAGAACAATCAAAAATAAATGGTTCAGTTTGACATTCAAACTACCTGAGGCCAGAGTGTACAATGGCCGAAACATTGTGATATATATGGCAACAAAGATGAGGACACTAGTCCAAAAAAATGTAAATAGTGTACGTAATAACTCATCTCAGAAATATAGGCAGATAATTACATTCACTTATGCACAAATAGCTTTGGTAAGTTTATGAAACCTCTCTTTGAAAATAGGAGTTGACATGCCATTAAATCCAACATCCATCCATCCTCTCTTTGACCCTCAGTTAAATAGGACAGACTGGGCTCTTTAGCCTTGATTGGCAACCAGTCTAGAAGAAAGACAGCTTTGGATTCTAAACTGGTTGAGCATGGAGCTAGTAAATCCATCCTATAAAAACCATGGGGACTGTAGCAGCAAGTGCCTAGTGTTCAAAAGAGATATGGTCTGATACTCTTTAAGCAGTTGATGACATCTATGGAACTTGAGTTAGTGTTACTTAAGATTACCATATCTCTGAGTTTTGCTAGCAATAACATCTAATAAAAATTCCTCAATTTAACATCAATTTTTGTCTTATGCTTCATACCACTTCATAAAGACCTGTTAGATCTTGCTATCCGACGGTCCTTATCTGTGTGCTAAAATGATTTTAACAGTGTTTAATGTCTCCGACTGTCATCAAACCAACCAACCATTTTCTCTTCAGTTGGAGGAATAGTAATAAACCAATTAAATCAATCAACTGCTTATAAGATTTCTACTTTTGGACAGTCATAAAATTCAATATTCATGGGACTTTGAAATTTTGTTCTGCTAATCAAGTTCCTTTGCATTCATAAAATCTAACACTATAACAAAAACTTAATATTTTTCTAAAAAAAAAAAAAAATATTAATTCAGCAATGATGATTACTGGGTTTAATATATGCATAAAATTAATATTCCTGTTTATATATAATATATATATTTAATATACTCACCAAATATCCAGATTGCAGACAAAGAAAAGTGAGTGATACAGGGTGCGATGGATAAATTGTTTAAATTGCATAAAAATGAAAATAGCATTGATGTTTCATTTTAACAGATATATTTACGAAAATTACAGAAAAATATCTTGAAATACTAAAGAGTAAATTTATTCAATAAAATTACCATTGACTCCAACCCCAGCCTCTAGACAACTTCAGAATCTCCTGGATGACCTCCTTGTTTAAGTTAGTGAATGCTGCTATAATCCTTGCCTTCAGTTCATCTTCGGTGTTAAAAGCAGTCTTGTTGGTCTCTCACTCAACAGCACCCAACACATAATAATGCAGTCTAGGGAGTTAGATGACCAGATGAAAGTGGTGATATGATTGTAGAAATTGTCTGATAGCCATGACTGGTTTCTCCTGCTTGTGTGGTATAGTGTAGGGTCTTCCAGCAGACACTTTCTTGACCCAGGGCAGCACTTCCTCTTCAAGATACTCTGTGTTGAGTGTGAGGCACTGTGGAAAGCTGACTGGAGGCTGAGAGAATGAGGTCCTGTGGAAAGATGAATGAACAGCTGAGACTAAAGCATAATGTGGCTTCAGGGTTGTCCACCAAAAATCCATGCAGGGACACCTGCCCATGTGCATCATGGGACTACAAATACCCCAGTATTATGTGACTGTTGTTCGTAGCAGCCACCCTAAGCACTAACAAAGAGACCAGCTCTTTACTACCAGTTGGATGCAGCAACCAGAAAACTGTCAACCTGGAATCCTCATAATGAAGAGTCACAGCCACTGATCAGTAAGATCACCAAAAAGTTAAGATAAATCATTATGGCCATGAAAGAAAGAAAGAATGAACCAATAAACCATATCCTAAACAAGAAACAAGAGATACACCTTTTATTGTTCAATAAATATGGAAAGAGTGTGAATAGAAAGATAGTTGAGCCTATCTACTCCTATTAACTTGTTTGCAGCACAGGAGGGTGGGCAATTTCACCAAGACACCATCTTTAGGAAGGTTGCCAAATAAGGCTATAGACCCATTCCAAGCCAAGGAGGGGTGAGTCAATTATTGATATCAGTTTGAAGGTTAGACCAGGAGTTGAATTCAAAGGAATATTAATAAATTAGATCACTTTGCATTAAAATTATTGAGAATTTAGTGTTTAAATATATGTACAAATACACACATTTACAATTTACACTAGACATCAGAATAGTCATCAGGTGAGCTGATTATTCTTACTATTTGCAGAACTTCGGTTTAGATGATGGATATTTGTTGTCAATCAATAAATATAAAAAAGAATTTGTATCTACATATTAGTATGAGATTATTGTCCTGTAAAAATGACTAATTTTTATTGTGAGAAATTCTTGAATGATAAATAGCATTAATAAGAAGATAGGAGGATTGTCAGTACAGAAGCAGTCAAGACTACGTAAAACTATTACTCATTGAGTTGAGGTGATGATAAGAGCATCTCATATGCTGTGCAAATTCCCTCATAAATTGATGTGGATCTTCATGAATAATGTTACTGTATCAGTCCTCATGAAGCATGAATAGGCTGACCAAAAAGCAGAGTCTGTGAGGTCAAAATTTTCTTTCTTGAAGTATAAAAATCATTTAACCGTTTCTGTGACAACACCTTCTCCACACAGTACAAATATCTCAAGCAGCTTTGAAACTTTGAATAAAAGTGTATAGAAGTGGCTGTTAAAAATTCTTATTTTTCTTTACTTGGTGCTCCAATGTCATATGTCCGAAAAGAGGTAGAATTCAATCAAATTTAAAAAATGATAGGCATAAGTTTTAAAGGAAGAACAGAGCTACGAAATGCTACAGTAAAAATATTTTGTCTTAATTCAAATAACCATTCGAAAAAAAAAAAGAACAAATTTATCTGACAACTTAATATTTTCTAAAGCTGTTTTTATTATTATGCCAAGTCCACTTGAATTTCCTGCTCAAGAGATATAGCTACATAGTGCAAAAAATTTGAATAATTTCCTAACGAAAAATGAATTCAGCAAACTTATTTCTTCAATTGTTTAAATAATTCTGTACAATCTTAAGAAAACCCAATTAAACTGATTATTTTAACTTGAGATAATTCCATGGGAACTCAATTTAACTAATTTGTAATAATGTGAAATATCAGACAAAAAAAAAATGCTTATTATAAATGCTGGAGGTTTTCTAACTTATGACAGGATTTTGACTCGGCAACCAGAATGTGAGCGCTTGAAACTTAAATAGCAACTCAAGTTGTGCCTTGTTGAAGGTTGGCGAGGTGAAATTTTCTTTTTGTTCTGTCTGGATAGCCTAAGCATTGAACATTTATTTACTGCTTAGTTCTCTGTTTCCCTTTTAGCTTTTTCTTTTTCTTAGTTGGATTATTTTCTTGTGTAAGTTTTTTGTTTTTGTGCTCACCAAAATTTTGAATTTTTTTATATATATATATATATATATATATATATATAAAACTTAAAATATTATTATTAGTGTATATACGTATTTGAGTAGTTACTCGTCTTTATATATTAAGCAGTATATTTATTTATTTTCCCCTACTGGCCTGAATGTGGGAGAAATCGTATTAAACAAAAATTTGCACTCTTTGACAAGAATTGAACCTGCATCTATCAGGGTTTGAGGGATCCACTGTTTAGCCTGATGTGCCTTACCATTTGGCCACAAAGTGACTGATGGTATGGTGAAAAAAATTTCATGCTTTCAAGTGAAATTTCTCCTGACATAGATCTTTCAAAGTTTTTCACATTTATATTCAGTTTTGTATCCAAGCACAAAGAAAGAATTGAATAGGCACTCTGTTTATTTATTAAAGAGGATATTTATTTATTTATTCTTACCTACCATCCTCAATGGTTGTGAAATCTTAAGAAAATTTGCACTCTTTGGCTGGAATCAAACCAGCATCCCTCAGGATACTGGGAGCCACCGTTTATATATACTTAAAAATAATAGCCAACCTAAGCACATATACCATTTGAGTTAAATATGGCTGCACACTATATAAACTTGGCTTCATGTCATGTGCACTTGAAAAGTGAGATGGTTATTTTTGTACCTGTTCTTTTCAGTGGTCATGATGGGGATGTAAAAGGTCCATGTTATATTGATGAATGTTATTCTACCCTCTCTTCCCAATAAAATAGAATGAAAATTACCATAGTTACCAATGATGGATTGAACCATTTGATCTGTGTTGAATGTTCAGACAGTTGACATGCATTTTAATGATCATGCTAAAAGGTTTAATTATAGTTCTTTGTTAATTAAGTGTTCCCAACAAGCAAATTATATAGAATAATTCATGTGGTCAACTGTAGTTGGAATAAACTATATTTTATCACTAAATTGACAGCAACAAGAAGAAGAAAGTTACATGTCTGTGAGACTATCTTCACTGAAGCATTTACTTTAACATTGCAAAATTTGGTTGTCTGCTTTTGATTCAGATGCAGAAATGTATTACATTGAATGGCCAGTGTATATTTTTCTTTTGCCTCTTATAACCAAACTAGCCCACAAATAAGACTTGAATACACTTTTCTTTTTAACATGTAAAATAACTTTACTGCCTGAACAAACTATCATTGTGATATTTTTGTATTATATGTAGTATTAAGAATATAGTAACTAGGGTCTGCAAATTGGAGGAGAGAGTTATTAATGATAATGTTCTGACTTCATATCCATGGTTATCTCCCTTTAAACTTCTTTCTGTTTCTTTTTTGCTTTTTCATTTGTAAATTTACTTTTTATCCCATCAAATTTGGTGAGGTGCAAACAAATTTTAATTATAAAAATGTGTCCGAGAGAAAAATAAAGTTTGGGAACAACTGTTGTAAGGAAACTGCTTTTTCACAATATTTCAGCCATTTTTTTTTTTTTTTTTACAGTGACATACAAGGCCCAAGAGCCATTCGAGGTAGTTACAGATCAAGAGTCATGGTTTATGGGGATATGTGGGGAAGATAATGGTTAACCCTAGACTTAAAAAGATTAAGACTGTAGTGGTCAGTAAAGCATTCTCTTAGAACTTAGCAGTAGCAGTTGTTTATGGAAAAAACTGCTTACTAATATAGATTATGAAAAGAATGAAGGTGCTTTACAAGGTGCAATGTACTTGGCATGGTGCCAAGTCTTAGCCGTGAAGGTCAGAACTAGTAAAACTAAAAAATGTAGTTCGTCTGAATGCTTTGCATGAAAATAGCAATAGAACAGTGAGACTTCTGTGGGGAAAGGGATTGTAGAGTGAAAAATAAGTCTCTACCTACAAGGACGTGGAGACACTATTGGACTCTATCCAGACCAGAAAGTGAACACTGGGTAGCTTAAGTCCCAAAAGGTACTCAATGAACATGGCCACCCTGAGATATTAGGCATTCATCCTGATAAGCAAAAAATTCAGGGTCTGTTCGGTGATGATGGAATATCACTAGTTTGTTTTTCGAGGCATTGAATGCGAACAGCCAGTTTTTCCCATCACTGAACTGATCAGAGGAAAGATCACCTGCCAGATTCTGGTCATCTAGTGTTTTGGAGGTGTCCCCATCATCATCATATGTGTCATAATGGTAATATTAGCTATTCCTCTACAAAGAAACATTTGGCATTCATTGACTCAGCAGCGAGTACTGCTTTCAGTTGAAATTCATACAATCTTTCTCTTAAAAAGACTTTTCAGAAAAACAGGTTTCTCAAGTCCAGTAGCTGTTATTGCTCTTTACAATATTGATGGGGGTTTTCCTGCCTGACCTTTTATTTGAAGTTGTGGGTGAATAGTTTTTATGCATGTCAGCAGTCACCAAAATGTTGTGGGGAATTCACTCACATCATAGCAGCAAAAATTAGTCTTATGTTCATGGAGATAAAAGCCTACTTGAAAGGAAATAAAACCTACAGAAATAACAGGAAAAAGATGAGTAAATTGGATGTTAATTTCATACAATTTACTTATATTTTTTGTGCGTATTTTGTAGTGAACAGCCCCGTAGAAGCAAGCAAGCCAGAGTGGCTTGCATCTGGTGCATAGGAAAATAAGGGTCTTACCTTAACGTACGGCACGTAACATCGGCAAGTTTGCTCTGTGAAAATGGCGTTACTCTCCTGTCTAGCAATTCTAGCAGTATGTGCAGTAATGAGGGCTTTTTGTACAGTTTGGCATGCTTCGACTAATAGCAAGTCATGTGCTGATTAGTTGAACTGGTGGAGGCTATTTGCCTGGGTAACTGAGAATAAAAGTGAAGAATGCTGATTGGTTGCTCAACCGTGGTGTTGGCCTAATAAAAGAGGGCTGAAGCAGTGAAAATGGGAGAAGAAAATTTGTATTTACGTTGTGAAGTATGCAAAAAGCAAGAACGGTGAATTGAACCAGTGGTATCTGGATTTGTATAAGTGACATTGTAGTAATAGAGACTCATTTAAACTAATTACAATTGTTTTATGGTACATGTGGTAAAAGGAAGAAATTACTTTGTTATTCCAAGCCATATCACTGAGAGAAGTTGAACATATGTTGCCCATACTAAATTCCATTGTTAAGAAATTGAATTTAACATATTTTGGCAGGATGTCCATATTTCCGGCAGGAATAGTCTTTGTTGTATGCCAAGAGAGTTTTATTATTTTAAATTTTTATTTAATTTATTTTATACAACAGTTTTGTTATTCCTTCATTTCATTTTATTTATAACTAGCAGCATGACCCGGCATTGCCAGTGCTTGATTCAAAAATCGTACAACTCATACAGCAATTGCTATCACTTGACTTAAAAAAAATATTTTTGCCCTTCCTTGCCTTTATAGGAGTGCCCTTTGCCGTGCTGATGTTGCTACATGCCTTACTTCTTGCCTATCTCACACTGCAAATATTTTCTAAGCTCCATACTAAACATTAAATCTGTTACGAAAAAAGAACTAAACAAAATGAACACAAAATGATCAGCTTTAAAAAAGGACTCATAACTGGAAAAACCAAATGAAAAAATAATGTTAACAACAAATACTTTTTCACACCCAACCCAGTTCTGCGGAATCAGAATCAACATTGAGTTTAAGCAAGCGAATGAGCCAATTGGAGTAAAGTGCCATGCAGATTTAAATTTTTCCCACTTGTGACAAATGCAGCTATTGATTTTTTTTGCATGCTAGTTAACATTCGTGTCAGCCAGCTGTTGGCTATCACGCTGGCCAATAGAATCTTCCTGTCTATTCTCAGGTTTAACTTGCTCAAAGCCGTTTTTGCACCATTGATCTTAGGAAGTAGTTATATACAGCTGAGAGTTCAGATATTCACAAATGATTAAAGTATATTCTTAGGCAAATCATTTATGTCTGCTGTGTACTGAAATGTCAAATTTTATTCTGAACAGATCATATGCCCCCACCTCTACTACATACTACAGCCGATGCATGTGACCATGTCTTCTTGAAGTTCCTGATTCCTTAGAACTTGTTTCAGCAATGTTACAAAACACATGACTCACTCCATGAATGGTAACAAAGGAAGTAGTATAAACAATTAACATTGAAGAATTATAAAACATTGTCTAACAAAATTGGTATCAGGTTCTTCCCTTTTTTCATATACTGTGTCCTTTCACAATGTTTGTGATCATGGCTCTTAACAATTCCCTGTTTTTTGTTGCTCTAAATAACTTTCAAAACATTATCTTTTTCTTTGTGTTTGTTTTGCTGACCATTCAGTCAAACTGGATATCATTTTCTCCTGTTTCTTTTGCATACAGTATATTTTATGAGTATTAAATTCGCTGGACCTTCTTTCCTCATTATATCCTTCAGAAATTTCAGCTGTTAATTTTTAATTAATATTATCAGTTTCCTTGAAACTTCTTTGTTACTGATATTCTGTCAATGATATTTTCAGCATTTGTTGATAGGACCACCTCTGTTCCCTCAAGTCGCTTTTTCATCTATGAGGAGATTGTTCAACATTTAATATCATGAAGCTTATGGCCACATCACTTTGAAACACTGGTTCCTGTATGATCACTGAAGTTAAGCAACATCAAGCCTGGTTAGTACCTAGAGGGGCGATTGTTTGGGAATACCAAGTGCTGTAAACTTGGATTTGCAGGTAAATTAATGGATAATGGATCAGAATTGTTAATAGGAGAGCCTAGTCCAAAATCCTATTGGGTTTGTTATATTGACTTATGTGCACATATCCTTTGAATACATGTCTTCTCTCCTCAGCTATGGGTTAATTAGTAAGATTGAGGCACGGTGTTGTAATGGATAGTGGCTCAGATTGAGAAATCAGATAGCCGAGTTCAAATTCCAGTCAAAACTATAACGTTCACTTACATGCTAATACCCGTGGGAAAGGTATGAATCCTCTTCTTCTCCCCACCCCCAGCTATGGCTAAATAGCAGGGCAGACCAGGTTCTGTAGCCTTGGATAGCAACTGGTCTACTGCAGAAAGAAACGGCAACCTACTGCAGGAAAAAATCTGCCTTATCAGTCATGTATTGAAAGATACATGATCGCCTAAACATGTATCACATATGACACATAACTGACTAACTGTATTGATAAACTATTATTATCTCCCCCACCAAATATTCTTACAATCTGAAAATATTTTTGGGCTTTAAATAACCTGCCATAGACAAGATATTGTATAACAGTTCAGTGCTCTTTTCCATGTTTCCAAAGATATTTTGCTATCTTTGCTTAGTTTCTATAATGGAAATGAAACAAGGGTTAAAAGTCATTTAGAGCAACAAAAGAGAGGAGCTTGTGGAGAAACATGACCGTTTACATACTGAAACTCTACTAAGCTTAACACTTTATAACAGGGGATTTTGATTTGAATGGCGAAGAACTTGTATTCACTATTAGCTTAATTTATTTAATGCTAACATATTATGGCAAGGCATAATCCAGTAATGTAAATACTACTTCAGATATTGATCACAAAAAGCCACCTGTGATGTCACCGATCCTTTGTGCTGCTTGGGCTGCTGCTGCTGCCACCAATTAAGAAATGACTTATTCTGAGTGATTGAGGGTGGGGTGTAGAAATGTTGGGAGCCGGTGGCTTTGTGGATACATGACAATAGGATCCCTGCCCTTGGCTACTCACTTGCTATTTATAGTGCAATCATTTCAGATTGATTACGTACAAGTAGCTAAACTCTATGTGAATATTGCTTCGATGATGAACAGAGGTCATTTACATTTGTTGCTATGATAATAGAGAATTCTGTTTATCTTGGTATTAGCAAGATTGATACAGGCGAATATACCTATTTTTTATTAAAAAATATAAAACAAAATGTCCTGTTTCTTTCTCTGCCGTGTCCCAATGAATTTCTTGGAGAATCCTGTCAATGTCTAATTTCTCTCTGAATTATCATTATTTACACTATTTACATTGTCCTTATTTTTGTTGTTGATATCATAATGTTTTGCTGATTTTGCCCTCCAGCTTTATCAAGTGTATATTGATTCTAGTTAACCTACCAGGAATCTTGAATTGAAATTTTTATTTAATCTATGACGGGGTAGATTATTCTCTTTCTCTTTCCATGGTACATGTTTTAGGGCTATCTTTTGTAGTTATTATTGCTTCGTTATTACTCACCCATTTCCACTGTGTCTAAGCACACACTGCTCAGCCAAGGGATTGAACACACAATTACTATGTACCCAAATTCATGAACCAACACTTTAATCCCACACAATGGATTAATCTATTGATTTGTGAATTTGAACTTTTTATATATATATATATATATACACACACATACAGTGTAACCCGGATATAAGAGATTTTCTCTGGTCCCAAATTAGAGCCTGTGTTAATGTATATGTAATAGAACAAACCCGGATATAAGAGACTTCTTCTCCTGTCCCAACAACTCTCTTATATTTGCGTTACACTATATATATATATATATATATATATATATATATATATATATATATATATAAAAGGATAATATGAATGAATTAAAAAAAATTTTTTCATAAATTATGTAGCCATTTCAGTTAGCCTGATGAATATGGGCGTTTCTTAAATTTAAAACTGTTGAAAAACTAGCATTTTTACTTTTGTTTATAAATATTTGTTGCAAATTAAAAATCCTCACATTTACTTTGATAAAGTCCATCAGAGAAATAAATCTGTCAGCTAAGCTTTCATTTTGTATTTATTCACACACACACACATATACATATATATATATATATATAATCATGTATTTGGGCAGCAATCCTTCTTTTATACAATTTTCATTAAAAATGACTGACAAGGTACTGCAGTTAAGTTTTTTATTTTTTGTGTTCTTAGAATTTTCTTTTCTGGTTGTAAATTTTATACATATATAAGGGTATGTTTTGGGCAAGATAGTCTGATAGATCGCAACGTTCTTCAGGCTGCTTTTGAATTCAGTATTTCTTCTCCTAGACTAGTTACTACTTCAAGGCAAAAGGTCCCAGTTAGTCAAGCTGTTTAACCCATAGTGGGAATGATTAATGGAGTCATACTTCTCCCAAATATATATATGGTCTTGCTAGGCAAAAGACATTCATTTAAACAAGTTTTTTTTTTGTTCTTTTTTTAAAATTGAATAGATTGTGGTACTATTTAAATTAGACTTGGCCACTCATTAAAAATAGGGAAAAATTTTCCAAGGAGTCATTTTTGTAGATTATCATTCATTAGACTTCAAGTTAGAACATTTTTCAGAATAAAAAGAAATATTGATTTTTTACCTATTTATAAGGGGGTCTTGTTTATAATATCATTAGAATATCAAATTGATCTCTGACTTTTTAATGAGTTATCAAAACTTAGCTGTTTGCTTACAAATGTCAAATTTGAAACTGTACTTGGATCATTGATAAATACATGGAAAAACAGATATCAATGACAGAAGTGCAGTTTCAAACTTAACATTTTTAAGCAAACATCTAGGTTCTGGTAACTCATTAAAAAGACAGGGATTGATTTTACACTGAATTTATTATTATTATTATAAAAACCCTCTATCCCATTCTAAAAGGAAAAAAAATTAATATTTTATGATTCTGACAAGTTTCATGGCATCAAGGAAGTTCTAAAGAATGCTAATTTGCTTCTTTTCTTCCCTCCCAGAGCAAGGTATTAGGTTGGTGCAAAAATAATGACGTAATAATGTTGTTTTTTGACGTATTTTTTAACGTCAAAAAACAACATTATTACGTCATTATTTTTGCACCAACCTAATAATAAAGTCACAAAGATGAAAGGGTTTACAGTGTGTTAGAGAATATGAGAAAAAAAAAAACATGTTAATGAGAGAGAACAATAAAAGAACAAGAATTAAGAAGTCAGAAGATAACAATTGACATTGAATATAAAATTTTGAAATTCATTGGAAAACAAGAAGCTAAAAGAGAATTCCACAAGTGAGAAATGTGATACAAGAAATTATTAGCATAGAACTTAAGCTTATATCTAGCAATTTCAGCTGTAAAACAACGTAACCATACTGCCAATATAGTATCATGCTTAAAGTCATAACATCTAAATAACATAGAGGAAAGTTCATCAGGATAATTACCATGAAACTATGGAAAAAAGCACATGGAAGCTATGTCATTGAAATGGGAAAGTGACTGAAGCTGATATGCCAAATTTAAGCATTGAATTAATGTTTAAGCTTACCTTTTAAAAATTCAATTGTAATTTTTCTGCTGCCACTTAATTTAAAGACAATTTGATGTATGTACATCCTTATTTTCCATACAAACAATTATTTTTATTTCATGAGTGACATTCAAAAATACACTCTTATGTAGGCACTGCAGAGGGTCATCAGTGATGTAATTTAACTTGGTTCATCAGGGAGTTTTGGGTCTTTCAACATCTTACACCCCATCACCAAGTCAACCCAATCAGAGGATGTCAATCCTTGATTCCCCCTCGCAATCAAACACTATCAGCTCCTCTGGCCTTTTTAATGAATTAGACAAAGAAAGACCATGTTTTCCACACACCTGATTAAATGTTTGTAACAACCAATCCACTGCGTGTACTATCTTTTAAATGGTCCATGGTGGGGACCAGCTTCTTTTCTTTCTTTTTTGGTGGATAGCAGTTTCAATGGATAACCGAGGAGGTAATCTAACGTTCCTAAATTTAACCCTTTTTTCCCTAAGTATGGGTTGATATCTTACTATAAATATTTGCCGTTTTAATTTTATTTGTACTTTATTGGGGTAGGGCTTAAACTCAACCCTACTATCACATTTTTATCGTTTAGCCTGGTTCTTAACATTATTACAGGTCAGTTAACTTTTAAATGGATGTATTTGCAAAAGGAAAAAAAAATGTCCATAAACATGCCGTATGTTTTGACTACACAAAAAACAAAATAAATAAATAAAACCCCATTTATTTAAATTTACAAATTTGGAGTCTGTTAAAATACAAACAGTCAATAGACAGAATAGGAGATATAAGATAAAATTAATATAGTGTAAAGATAGGAAAATAGAAATTAGAATTAGTTATACATTCAACATTTGATGAGTTAGAGAAACATAATAACTAATTAAATAAAAACCTATGTTATGGAATATAATATACTAATATATATTTTTAACCTTGTATAATCTGGCAACCCTGAATCTGAGCTCAACAAAAATCGTTCCCTGCACCCAACTTTTCTAGGGCTTTTGAATGAGCTATGAATCATTGAAATCAGACCAGTGGAGGTGTTGCTCGGACACACACACATACATTGTACTTTATATATAAGATGAGTTTCAGAGAAAATGTTGAAATACAAAACCTGAATGAACACTGATTCTTGACAATAACTGAAGTCAGTTGAAATGTTGAAATATTAAATAAGCTGACATGAACGATGAAAAGTTATTTTATACATTCAATTCTAATATACAGGAATGAATATGTCAGTTACAAAAATAATTCATATATATAAATATGTATAACATGCAGTGGGCTAGCAAAAGGTACATTCCAAAGTTAAACATTTCATGAAATGCAAAACTTAAATGCACTGGCACACATCATCTGTAATATTTTTTTCCCCATGGATCATCAGTAATGTTTTTGCCTGTGGATTATTAGAAATTTTGGGTCTTGCAACATCATACCATGGGTTTCGAATTGATAGCAATCAACTACTAACTTGAGTGCCAGCCATCAGCTGCAACTCTTTTCATAATGAAATGCTATCTTAACTTACTGTGACTAATGAATTTCTTTATACTCCAACACACACATCAAAAAGAAAAACAAAAAAAATACACTCCCTCTGTGTCTGATGAGTTAGGAAAATAACCAACAATCTTGATGAGGAAGCAAACAGGTAATACATATATGAAATGCATAACATGCATTGGATGCTATAAGCTAAATAAAGTACTAAGAAACAGAAAAATTTTTTTGATGGCTACTCAGCCCTTTTTCTGGTTATTTAAAGCCAGAAAATATTTTTTCCAATATAAAATCTCTTTTGGAGGTAATGAGTTTATTTATACAAGTCATGCTAATTTAACCCATAGTTGGTGGGGAAGAAGAGCTGGATTCATACTTTACCCAAGGATATTTGTTCATGAGTGAATGGAAAACCCAATGTGAATTGGAACTCGGCTCTCCAATTTCCCACTCTGAGCCATTACACCACTTGCGCATACAAGGTTATGGCACCTGGTATTCACAATCACCCATCTAGGTAAGGACCAGGCTCAATGTTCCTATTTTCAGTGATCATACAGGAACCCATGTTTCAATGTGATATGGCCATAAGCCAACAGATGAAGAGAAAACTGGGGACAATAGATGTGTGGTTCTGCAGAAGGTTGCTAGGAATTCCATGAATGGAGTGAGTAAGCTCCAAGGAAGTCTTAAGGAAAATAAAAACAAAAAGGATGCTTATGTTCAGAATCAGAAAGAGACAACTGAAATTTCTTGGGCATATAAAAAGAGCTTGGATAATTTAACATTCACAAGGCAAAAAAGACAGTGTATGACAGTGGGCCCTCTAACTGATAAGCCAATATGAATGGATGATGTAACAAAAGGACAATGTTGCTAAGAATAGAAGGTTGTGGAGAGCCATGATCACCCATGTTCTGAAAGGATACAACATGTCAAAGATACTATATTGCACACACACACACACACACACACACACATACATACATACATACATACATACATACATACATACATACATATATATATATATATATATATATATATATATATATATATATGTTGCAAATGTCATATAATTTTTTTTTAAGTTGATTAGAACTAAATATCTGAAAAGTAAGATAAATTAGCCCCCATCAAAATTGCTGCAGAATTTTGGGATTTTCTTGGTAGAATTAATTTCAGGCTGGCCTCTGTTCAACTAAAATAAGCACCTTGTCTACAATTTCATCAGAGCAAATGGATTTTTTGTGATGTTTTTGCCTTGTGTTTATAAACTACATCAGAACCATTTCATATTGCAAACTGTCAATCTCGTAACATCGGCGTGACCGAGAGGAGTTGGGAAAGGCAGGGAGTTTTTGGGCAGCCTTTAAGTGAATTAGTATAATGAAGTAGACGTTGCCCAGTCCTGGTATGTTGTTTCAAGAGAGCAGCAGATTCTATAACCTCTATAGCTGGCACAAATAGGTTCTGTCACAGTTTTACTAAAACAGCTAAAATGAATTTAATCAGTGCTGACCATATTTTCAGTATCTGTCTATGTATATGTAAATAGTGACCATATTTTGTTTTTTACTCATTTCACTGCAAGCAGAGCCACGAACACACAGAGAAATTACTGAGTGACAGAATACACGAAAAACATTATTAAGGAGCAAATGCAATAAAAGAACACAATTTAAGAGGACAGAAGATAACAACTGACATTGCATTTAAATTTTTGAAGATAAAACTTGACTGAAAAGCAAGAAGGCAGATGAGTCATACAAGTGAGAAATGCAAAAAAAGAAATTGTTAGTATAGAACTTAAATCTAGCCATTTCAACTGCAAGATTATGAAACCTTGCCACCAATCTAGTACTGCAATTAAATTCATAAAGTCTAGTTACCATAAAGGAAAGTGATATTTATTCTGTTTAATACAGAAGTGGGGGACTGGGGAAAGGACGGTCTTCTTCTGTCTTAACTATAACTTAGCTAGCCGCAAACACTGACCCAATCACACGAACAATATTCCTCACACCAAAACAACACATTCATACATACCTTTCTTACTACAATCACCATAATACCTCTTTGTCTCTATGAAAATACTAACTAGTCCCATATTTACCATAAAGGAAAGTTTACCAGAACTATTGCCATGAATGTATTTATAGAAAAGGCACAAAGAAGCTACATTATGACTGTGGGATGCCAGGTCAGGACCAATATGCAGTTAAAATTGGCTCACCACTCAGATATTACTGCTTAATTGACAGTGATAATCTTCAAAAACTTGCAACTTGTAAACTAGTTAAGCTAGAAAAATATATTCAAATTTTAACTTTCACTACCAACCAATATGTGGAAACTGATAATGTTCATTTTAAAGAAATTACTTAGCTTACACAAGTGATTGGGATTGACTTCTGAAGCCCTTTTGACATCTGTTTTGAAGTAAATATATATATATATATATATATATATATATGTATATATATATAGATGGGCATCACTGGTCCTCAACTATCTTCTAAATCTTTTATGTATTGGCTTCAAGTTGCCATGTCCTGGTAAACCATTTCAGCTAGCAGGCTGAACTCATATATGAGGGTGTGGTGTTAACACAGTACTATTGGGTGAAAGACCTCAATGCAGGTCAACAGCCAGGGCAGAAGGGTTCTTCAAATGAACTACAATGGCCTCATATTCACAAACAAGGCAAGCCACTTAGTTGCAGGATATCAGCTGTAGTCTAACCTGGAGAGGGATGATCTCCATCAGGTTAAAAGTACCAGACATGCCACATAAGCATAACAAGAAACCATTCACAGAGACCCAGGCTCCGGCACATAACTGCAACAGATGTAGGAGAATGGTGGACATTTCAGTATGTTGATGACCCGACAACTCTTTCCAGGGTTAAGGGCGAAAGAATAATAATAAATATAACTAAATTAGGGTTGAAAATGGAGCATAGTGATTTTCTGTTTTTTGCAAAAGACTGTCTAAGAAAAAATACAAGAGTGAAAGATATATATATATATATATATATATATATATATATATATATATGTATATATATAAAATTTCAGTGATAGTTTTTTTTTCTTTCTTCAGTTAATTCCCTAAAAAGGACTATTATTGCAACTCTCACTGAAATTGTGTTTTTTATACCCAGAGTCATATTTTGTTTGGTTTTTGAACTCATAGCTCTGATGAATTGGATTGTGATTATGATTCCAATGTAATAAATTATAAACATGGAATATTAGTGTTTGAACCTTTTATATTATATTCTTGCTTTGTCTTGGACATTGAGCTCTACCTGGATTCTATCCTCTTGGAAAAATATATATAATCTCAGTGAATAATATTTGTCTGATTGACAGGGTCAATAACAATTTGGGACTTGAAGCTCTTGAAGATAAAACAAAAACAAGGCTTATTGCCTCCTGGTATGAAAGAAGTATGCACAGTACAGTGCTGATCTTATTCACGTCATTTGGGGTAGTTTCAGGAAATTATCTACCAAAAAGGCAACTTTACAACATCACTGTTTTTTTTGTTTTTTTTTTCTTTCTCCAGTTAATTCCCTAAAAAGAACTATTATTACAGTTACATAAGACAAGTAAGAAAATATTTTCATACTAAACTGTTGGTCATATTGTCTGTCATGTAATGAGTTATTTTCTAAAATGAAATGTGTACTTTACAGTACAGTTGCCATCCATCATTTCTTAAAGAGGCAATCATTGAAAATATATTAACTTTTTGGTCTGAGAGGCACACATTAATTCTTGAAGTCCAATCTAAGGGGATCCTGTTTCTCTAGGCAGTAGCTATTTCTAGTGATAGTGCTAGGGTCCTTACCTAGTGCCTGAGGTGTTTTCAAAAGGAGGAGTATTGATGTGACTGGACTAATTTAGGCCTCTGGTCCCACATGTGGTTCTACAGAAGGATGTAGACTGAATATGTGAGTAACGAGGAAGTTTTAAGGAAAATATAAATGCTTGTACTTACAATCGGAAAGACAGTTGACATTACTTGTATATAAAATGAGAAAAGTGAGCTAAGAGAATTTAACACTCACAGGATATGTTGAAAGCAAGAAAGATGGAGGAAAGCATTGAATAACCTACCTAACAAGCTTAGCAGAACAGAGACTGGTAAAAATTTTTAAACTACATAACTCACTAAGAGCTAAAGAGGATGGGTGTGGAGAGTTATGATCACACATGTCTTTAAGGAGAATGGTGTATAGAAGGGTTACATTCCATTTATGTGGGTATGCAGATAAATACCCTTAAGTTCTGAAACATTGTATACAAGTATGGAATTATTTATATTATTCGGACTATTGTCCTCATCTTTGTCGTCATATTTATTACAACGTTTCGGCTGTTGTATGCTCCGGCCTTCTTCAGGTGGTTGGAATGTTGAACTGAACCCTTTATTTCACTCACTGGGGTAGACTGTTCTAGTTCCACATGCCATGTTTAATGGATGTCAGTTATCAGTTATCTCCTGTTAATTTCCCTCAAGGACACATGGCACAGTTAGATCGAGTGACAGGACCCAAAGAGTGTGAGTTCAATACCCGGCTAAGGCAGTGGACAACTTTCAGAGAGAAATTAACAGGAGATAACTGATAAGTGACATCCAATAAACATGGCATGTGGAACTGGAACAGTCTACCCCAGTGAGCAAAATAAAGGGTTTAGTTCGATATTACAACCACCTGAAGAAGGCCAGAGCGTACAACAGCCGAAACGTTGTTATTAATATGATAACAAAGATGAGGACAATAGTTTGGATAATGTAAATAGTGTACATAATACCTCATGTCAGAAATATAGACAAATACTGAAGTATGGAATTATAGCTTCTCTTATATTCTTCATTGGAATATTCCTTAATGCAAAACCAGCTGAAACATATATTTTTTCACTGTATGTTAAGTATATATCTATTCCAAAAGATTGTATTTTAGTAGATAACTAGAATTGATGTTTCTTTTTTTTTTTTTTTTTTCTTTTTTTTTTTCTTTTTTTCTTTTTTTTTTCTTTTTTTCTTTTTTTTTTTTCTTTTTTTCTTTTTTTCTTTTTTTTTTCTTTTTTTCTTTTTTTCTTTTTTTTTTTCTTTTTTTCTTTTTTTTTTTCTTTTTTTCTTTTTTTTTTTCTTTTTTTCTTTTTTTTTTCTTTTTTTCTTTTTTTTTTTTCAATGGAAATGTGATTAGGGAATATTCGACTATGCATTACGTAACATATCCCTTTTTACCGCTTCATTAACACCACCATAAGGCCTGTTCTACTAACACCTACAACCAATGTGAGAGAACTGCAGTGGTCGCAGAAAGCTCATGGAGGCATTCCTCCATTAAGCTGAGCTATAATCTTAGTCCTGATAGCAGGCAACTAAACAGGCTCCCTACTTCATTTCGGGGCAGATGATGACGGTGGTTAGCAAGCCCAGTAGGAAAAAAAATGAGTACAAAGGAAGTCAACAATCGGTTAACTCAAGATAGTATTTCAGAAAAAAAAGAAACAAAAAGAAAATCTGAAAAACTCGAAGAAACCGACGTGAAATCACTCAACTGTTCTACTCCCTCCCCAATGAATAATAATCACAAAAATTCACAGCTTGGAGAATCATGTTTTACTGATTGTAAAAGATAATATGATTTATTTGGGTTTTCAGATATACTTTGAATGTCAAGCTACGTCTGTAAATTCTCCAGATTTCATGTTCTAAGGATTACTTCACACACATATTGTAATCTGTTTACTCATGACCCATAAAAATGATTTGCCAGAAAAGAACTATGGCTACCAAACATAAGGTTGCTTGAACATCTCTCTCTCACTCATATACACACACACACACACACACACACATATATATATATATATATATATATATATATATATATATTATGGAATGGGCAAAGTCTGACAATTATTTTAAGACATTTTTATGTTTATACATTCTTTTTCTAGGTACTAATATTAAAAATGTCTTAAAATAATTGTCGGACTTTGTGCATTTCATAATGTGTGATGTCATTTGTTTATATTTGGATATGCATCAAGCAGATATGAATGTATGAAAGAAAATCATGCAGAATGGTAGTTTAAAAACAGTAAAATCAACCTTGCTGACTGAAACTCTCATCTGTGGCTAAATTGATAAAGCATGTCAGGCTATATGATGGTTCCATATAGGATACAGGTTCGATTCCTGTTAGAGGACACATGTTTTCTATGACAATTTCTCGGATATTCAGGCTTGTCAATACTGTTTATTATAAACAGAGCATTTACTTCAATATTTGTATCTATAAAAAGAATATATAAACATAAAAATGTCTTAAAATAAATAAATAAATACATACATATATATATATATATATATATGATGCGGTGAGAACGAAAGTAATATATAAATTTCAACATTGACAGAATTAATCTAAAAGAGGGTTCAATACCAAGAGTAGAGCAATAATTATTTAGTTTTTAGTTTCACATATGGCTTGCCTGCAAGCAGGATTGTTCATAACCATTTTCGATTCTCACCTGTCGAAGTGCAGCCGAAATGCACTGAAACGAAGTTGCATCTTAGTAGTGAGTAAAATGGTTTTGTCTATATGATAAAATTATAATAAATAAATAATTATATATATATATATATATATAATATATATGAATAAAAACAAAAGAGAAACTTAGCTGACATGTTTATTTCTCTGAAGGACTTTATCAAGGCAAATGTGAGTGCAGGTGATTGAATAACAAAACAGGAAAACTCTTAAGTCATATGTTTCATCCCAGAACTTCATCAGACTAATAGCGGTTTTATCAATCGTCAGTCATATACAGTTATGGAGAGAAATACAATAAATATTGGTTACAATTTAAAATTGAAAATATTAAAGATGTCCTGTGTATCTACATGTTTAAATTAAAAACCATAGAGATGAAAAAAGTCAGTCATATTGTCGGCCATTCCATGCTCATCAGCATGCCGGTTGGTATATTGTCCATCGTCTCATTTTACACCCTTTCTTTGTATCTGATTATCTTTAACAATCTACATATAAGAAAAGTTTTGTTGTTGAGTCATTAATCAGTTTTGCTATCAGCATATGCACATAGGCTTGAAAAACATATATCAATATGGTGATTTTCTTTCATCTTTCAATGATAATGTTATTAAGCTTATCAGACAATATGAAAGGAATTTACTTAAAATAGACAAAACTTGTCTATATTATTTAATGAAACCTGCATCAAAATATATATATATATATATAAAATTCACTGTTTACCTGCACCATTTGATGTGAAACAATAGCAAATGTATTTTAGAAATTTGTTTCAAAGTTTTTCCCAAATTCAAGGCTGACTTTTGTGGCATACAGCAAGTCAAAATTAGACCATGGTAGCATTTATCAACCTGCCTCTTCAAATCAGTTTATCCATCTTTAAATTAAATTTTATTTCTCTATTTTGATTGTCTTCTATCCATTTCTGTTCCATGACCAAAATAGCAGTATGTTTTCCTCCAGAGTTTGCCTGTCGTATTCAAACCCAGATAAGATGATTTCAAAACCTGTTTTTGAAGAGGGGAAACAAAAAAAAAGCTGAAATAATTTTGTTCTATAATTTTCTTGGCTGAAATGAAAAAGAAAAAAAGATAGCAAGGTTAAGTGTTGAAATATATTGGTGATAAGCAACCTTTTTGTCTTCGTAGGTGGGATTCTCAACCCAAACTGCAAAGCAAGAGTTTTTAATCAAGACTAACAGCTGGTGATTAAGGGAGTTTATATAAATATGGTAAAGATATGATTAAATGAATGATTATACAGACTACCAGGAGAAAGGCAGAGAGAGAGATTGGGAATAATGTTCTTTAAACATTATTATTATTATCGCCATCATCATTATAATTAATATTGCTAGTTTTTCCTCGTAACAAAAATGACGATTATCTGATCTCACTCTATAACTTTAAGCTTTTTTTAAAGTTTGCCAATTCATTATGGATAAGATGTCATTATTTCTCCCTTTCATAAAGAGGGGTTAGGCAACTTGAACAAAACAGATGGAGAAGGCCGATAATGCCAAGTATTCTCCATCGCCTATGAAGTGACACAGATCTTCGATGACCCTACCCGTGTTCTGAGAGAACAAAACACATCCTGCAAACCTCCTAGAAATCTTTCTCACATGCTACCTCGACAAATTCCCTGCTGCAGTATTACCTCTACTGGGCACTTCAGACCATTCAGTATTAAAGTTGATGCCAAACCAAAGACTTCGTCCTGTTGGGTTGTTATTTTATAATGGCTCCCTACCTCAAGGAGCTCCCAAAAATATAGATATTGTTGTAATGGAATGTCATACACTCTCTATCACTTATGTGGACTGACTATATCAGTAGATATATATATATAGTAAGCACAGGATATACCTGATTGACTTGCTTCAGAATTACTAGCTTGCTAACCGATTCCGTCTTTCAGTAGTGTATTCTCTTTTACAAAAACCTCTCTTTAATCTACATACATGTTGGTGTTCCTTTCACTTGAGTGCCACCTTTGTTTGCAACCTTCTTTAAGGATACAACAGATATAAGGTATGAAAGGAAATGAAAAGAGTGGGTAGTTGTAGCGACTGCTATGTTTTTCCATGCCCAAATTTTATCCGTCTGCGATTGGTTAATAAATCAATACTGCCTTTCTATAGGACAATTTAGCCATTACAGTCATTGCTTTGAATTTTTTGGTTTTGAACTTGCTTACTTGTTTTGTTAGTACAAATTTAGTGATTAGTCAAATTTTAACCAATCATATATTTTAGTGCAAAATCAACTTTTTCAGTGGTTTCGCTGGGAGCCTATTGTAGCTTCAAAAGAGGCGACTTTTTCAAAAGCCACCAGTAGTGTCCAGCAAATTTTGCCTGTCAACACAAACCTATGACTTTACTCACAATATTTCAAACGTACAGACACACACAGAATTTTGTAATACATATATACATATCTCTCTGTGACTCAGCCAAGTTCAATCAACCAGGACTCTGTTGATTTCTCTAACACAACACACTTTCTGATCAATTGTATTCTTGTGTTATTTATTCTAACAGACTTGTTCTAACATTGATTCCTGAAGAGAATTTTCTTTCGAACAATCAATTACAAATCAAAATACGGTAGAATGGAAGCAACTTCTTTTCCCTTAATCTATACATTGAATACAAATTGTTGTATATTTCATTCTTGTATGTTATTTCAATATATACTTGTTAATTCACATTTGGAGTTTCATTGTTTTCTTGAATCATTAATAATACAAGATATATGAATTAAAGAATATGCCCCATAACAGTGTAAAAATACATTTACTATTTTATTAACTGTAACAATTCAAAACAACATAACATAAACATAGTACTTAGAATAAGTGATGATTGTACTCTAAAAGATTACTACCTTTAAGTCAAGGTTAGGTATTTTATTCCCCATTGGTGTAAGTTTGAACATTGGTCATGGCTTGTCTTGTTTCAACCTCTTAGGTCCAAACTAATTTTTCAATTGTGCCAAGGGCACCAATTCCCTTGGTTAATCTGCTAACTGTGCCGAGGGGTTTAACTCACCTCAGTTGTCTGCACAAAAGGCAAAGAGCTTTATTTAAAACCCTACACCCTGATGTGCTGATTGATATACCAAAGCAGACTGGGATGGCTTCAGATCTTACATGACTGAAGATCTTCTCTTGGCATTCTACAAGCCTCCAGAACTGCTATCATTTATGTCTGGATGGATCCTTACTGATACAGTTTTATAACCGAGAAAAATATTAGCAAAAACCAAATAGTCAGCCTTGGTTCACTCTAGAATACGCAGCAGTCACAGCTCACCATAATCACTACTACATTTACCACAGGGAACATTATAGTAGGACTCTCATTGAATTCAGAACTGCCCACAATAATTGCAAGAGAGTTTTTTTAAACCTGCAAAGTGCAGATATGCAGAAGTAGTTCAAGCCAAAGTCGAAAGGAAATGACTTTTATCACATGAGCTCTGGAAAATCTCCAGCCAAATTTTCAATAGAGGCAAAGCATTAGTGCCTACTGCTATAGATGGCCCTGAACTTATTGCTTTTGAGAGGACACTGACACCATATCTGCAGAAATAGCTTCATGTTCACAAGAATAAATATGTACACAAAGATAATAGTAAAGGTATATTAAATTGTACATTAATAACATGCAATTTATTCATCTTGTGTACTGGTGTGTGTATTTTTGGTCACAATTTTTTTTAACATTTCATATAATAAAAGGAAGAAGTACTTTGTATTATTACACACAAAGATTAAAAGTGGGATGTGTGGACTGTCCGATTGGTGGTAGTGAAGAGATTAAATTCAACATTTTTTTAGTAGGATATGTTTCCTGGCAGGAACGGTTTCTGTCGCATGCTTGGGAGAACATTTTTTTATTATTTTTTATTTAATTTATTTTAAACAAGGTTTTAATGCTATTTTTTTATTCTACTTTATTTATAATCATTATCATTATTATCTTACATTTTATTTTTATTTATTAATAATAATGTCTTTACACCTTCATGTAAGATAAGGCTAGCATTTCCAAATTTGCCTCTAACTCCATGTTAGATGACTCCTCTCATTCAACACAAACTTAGCAATATTTCTATCATAGCTTGGGAAGTCTCAAGACTTATCAAAAGTTCTAAGAAGGCTACTGCTCTAGAAAAAATTCCATGTAATCCTTAAGTATCTGTCTATATTACTAAGATGAGGTATTATGTAGACTATTTACATTATTCGGACTATTGTCCTCATCTTTTTGCTATATTTATCACAACGTTTCAGCTGTTGTATGCTCCAGCCTTATTCAGGTGGTTCGAATGTCGAACTGAACCCTTTATTTTGTTTACTGAAGTAGACTGTTCTATGCCCGTGTGCCATGTCTAATGGATGTCAGTTATCAGTTATCTTCTATTAATTCCCCTCTCCAAGTTCTGAATTATCTCCAATCTTAGCAAAATTGTTTAATTGCTATCTAAAGGTGAATTCCATCCCAAGGCTATGGAAGGTGTCAAGTGTATGCCCAATTTTCAAGAACGTGGATGAGCATATTGGACTATCAGCCTTCTCAGTTTCATTAACATGTTTTGGCTATAATCAACAAGAAAGTTGTCGAGTACCTCAACAGGGATAATATCTTGAGCAACAAACAATACGGATTTTGATCTGTTCTATCAACCACTGATATCTTAACTGTCATTACACACAGAATCATATGAGGCATCAGACAATAACATGAGGATTATTGCAATAGATATGTCAAAGGCCTTTGATAATGTGTGGCATGAGCTCTCCAGTTATGGAATCTCTGGATGAGCTTTCTCAATTATAAAGTCCTTTTTAATAGGTAGGTTCATAAAAATCGTTAACAGTATTCAGAACACCATGTGATCAATGCAGGCATCCTCTGAGGTGCATTTCACTGTCCAGCTCTCTTCCTGCTTGATATTAATAATCTGCTTTAGATCATATCCTGATGTCTTGTGAATATCTACACAGATAGTATAATGCTGTACCTACAAAAATCAAGATGACCAGAGTTTGCTATCTGATCTCTCTTCTGATCAAGCTCTAACAGGTCAGTAGGAGATTAAAAACTAGCTAGTCACATTCAATACCAGTCTTTTAATGTTCCATCCGTTGGTTTGAACGCCTATTGGGATTCGGACTCACACCAGACCACAAGTGGAATTCATATGTACATTCTATTGCTGGAAAAAAGATCAGTTCCCTTTACCATTCCAGTAAGTACCTGATTCCTCCTGTTATGCTCTACCTTTACAAGAGCCACATCAGAACCAAAATGGATACTACTGCCATATCTGGGCTGGTGATGCTCATTCTTTTCTTTCCAGTTCTGATAGTATGAAAGCATTTATGAAACCTTGTGGGTGATGAATTATTTTCAAACTTAAATGCCTTTTGCTTCAGGTGAAATATTGCAAGCCTCTTGATACTCGACTGGTATTTCCATGGAAAATAATCAAATTGGCCACATTGCTTCGTTCCCTCAGCTCTAACCCTCCTAGCTAAGACTCACCACTCCATGTAAATCGAGGTGAACCACTCCCATTCCCTTCATATTCCTTTAGTAATGAGTAAGTTCAACTTAGATAGCTTCTTCCCAAGAACTGTTGCTCTGTGAAACAGAACCCCAGGAGGATGCTTTCCCAGCTACCTAAAATTTAACCCCTTCAGGTTTAGAGTAAGGTGATATCAGCTAACTACCTCCTTCAGTGACCCTCTTCCTTGAGTGGCTTTTGAGCCTTTCATAGGGTGAACATTAGTATAAAAATCCCCATACATGCTTTGAAAGGGTAGTACTATTTTTATGTGCCTATATATCTGTTGGCATTTCATGTTTATAATACCTTTGCTTAAAAAGTCTGTCAAATATATTCTGTAAAAAGGTTTTCTTATACAAACCAGAACTTGCTAGTCATCTACGATCTCATGACAGCAATCCCAGGAAGACTGTTGAATCATCCACAATAACTTAGAGGAAATTTATATCAGTTTTGTGGCAAAATATGTGGGCCAGCGGCAGATTTGAAGACTTACATGAAAGTGCATCAGGACTGGGTAAACTTTAAAACCATACACACGTCTTTTGTTTGACTTACATACCGGAAAGCTTGAAGAAGTGTATTGGGCCTTCTTTGCCACTTCTATGCTCAATCCAAAATTGAAGAGGTGGTTGTCTTCTGCAAAGAAGGAGGCAATTAATATAAATGGACACATGGCCAAGGGTTTAGAATATTGGCATTCTGAACATTAAACCCGATTTTGAATCTCAATATGTTAAGGTGGGGGATTTCTTGATAATGTCAAAGAAGATGAGACCAGCATACAGCAACAGAAAGGAGTTATCTAAAACCATATGACAGGTTGACCCAAGCTTTGCAACTGAAATATGTACAGAAGCTAACAATAGTTATGGTAGCACAGTGTCACAAGTCTTTGTGACCAGAGCTTTGAGTGTATTAGCCTTGTTTGACTATTGACTACACATGATTATGCATTCAGTTCAAACTCTAACTATGGTTTGCTCAGCATAGTTGCAGAAATTTCTTTGTCCAAGATGGTAAATCAGTGTTATAGTCCAGAATGCTGATGATATTTCATCATTCTAAAAATAACCTTGTCATGAGTGATGATAGAAAAGAAGGATATTTCATCATCCTAAGAGGCATGGTGGAATAATCGATAGCAACTTGGATTGAGGAATCTGAGACCTGAGTTTGAATCCCAGTCAAATCCATTACATTCAATTATGTGCTAATACCCTTTGGAAAGCCATGAATCCTCTTCTTCCCTAACTATAGCTAAATAGCAGGACAGATTGAGTTCTAGAGCCTTGGATGGCAACTGTGAAAAAAAATCTGTCTTGTCATGTATCGAAAGATACATAATTGCCTAAGCATGTATTATGCATGGCACATTACAGACTGAACCCTCATCATTATAAAAACGACCCTTCCACCACAAGAGAGTAGAGAGAAGTAGCAGTAAGTAGACAAGTTGCAATACAGAAACACGTCTAGCCAGCACTCCATGATTTCAAATATCATCCTCACAAACAAAATGCTCAAAACCAAACCAAGTAAGCACTAACTTTTAAACAAAAAAGACACTGAGAATATATTTACACACACCATAACAATATTCTGTAATTCACATCACAAAAAGAAAATACAAATTCTTGTTATTTTTGTCAACACTTGTCTCAAGATTCTTATTTTTGCTTTTGTTGTATGTTCATTTTAATTTCTGTCTTGAACATCAACCCCTAACTATTAATACCATTACATCAGATAGTAATTTAAAGTCAATTTGTGGATAATGGTGAATGCAATAGTCATTTAACATATTAAAGCTGAAGCCCGATGAGAATCACAAGAAGAACATGTGACTTTTTCACTAAAATGTAAAAGAAAAAAATTGCAGCATCATTCCTCAAAAAAAAAAATAAGATAAAATAACACTATTTTTATCCCATACTAGCAGTAGAGCCCAGCGTTGCCCGGGGATGTAACAGTAAGAGATAGATCAAGTATCGACCATCATAAAGACTGAAAAATAAAATTGACAAAGATTATTGTTTAAAGTTGATGGATATGCATGTCTTAATTAGGTTTTTTTTTTTTTTTTTTTTACGAATTGGTCAAACCCAAACTCGAACAAAAACATTGTTTTCAATCATTATGAGTCTACTGATTGAATAGAATTTTATTATAAACAATTGTCTTATAAATGGAATTTTTAAAGCATTCTGAATGTAAAAATAAAGAAAAAAGTGTGCAAGACAATAAGAAACACTACCTGCCAAAAAAAAAAAAGTGAAGTTTTGTTGAAATCAGTTGGAAAATGTAGGAAATCCGATTCCATATATAAACGACAACCAACCTGGGTTTTATAATAAGTATAACTCGATATGAGTTGTCCCCCTTTCATTCTCACGATGACTCTTAATCGTGTTTTCAAATTGATTTTGTGTAAAAACAATTGTTTTTCCAATTTTTGGTGCTGTCAGAACCACCATAATGTAATTTTACACAGTCCTGTGATGTTTTGTTGAAATCGGTTGAAAAATATAGGAAATCCAATCCAATATATAAACATACAGACACACACACAAAACCTGGCTTTTATAATAAGTATGATTTGCTACATTTGGTGTTAGTTTATACATTACATGTAAAAAAAAAATTGCTACAAGTCTTAGTAGACCGAATTTTCACTAAGATAGAAGGAAGAGATGATTTGACTTCTTTTTTTTTCTCGGCAAAAAGGACATCCAAATAACTAAGCAATATTTGTCCTTTTATATCCCCTTCCAAAAGTAAAGGGCCTCTTCAGAGCTGGTTTTGCTCTCAATGTAACAGATTCTTTTCTTGACCCAACCAAACTAATTCAGTGGTTCTCAACCATTTTTCATCCTCATGTTATCCTTTTCACAATGTTTAAAAGAATCATTCCTCAATTTCAAGATTTTTTTTTTTTTTTACTCAAAAAGTGAAATCTACAATGGTGGTCCGAAAGTCTTGTCACCTCCTACCAAAAAGTAATGAAAACAATCAAGCAACAAGTAATACAGTATTACAAAGCACATTTACTGGTTTCAGTTTATTCGCCCTCAATGACGCTGTCACACAGCGAGAAAGTCTATATGAACACCATTTTCATGTAAGAGCTTGTGTCAGCCATCTGAAATAGAAAATTATATTATGTAGCGATGACAAGACTTTCAGACAACTCTGTAGAATAATTTCACTTTTGCAGAAAGATAAACATCTGAAGAAGAATTTGCCAAAACATGGTCCCAAATTCCAACTGAAACTCTAAAACCTTCCCCTGTTTAAGAACTGCTGAAAGAGAGCCAACTGAAAAGAAAAGATATCCTTCCCAGATCAGGTAACTTGATATTAGCAACTCTACAGGTAAAAAAATCAGGCATGACCAAAATCTATTTAGTTATTTTCCAGAGGCTAACAGAATTATAAATTTTTAAAAAAATTATGAATTTTTTTTAACCTTTTAGCATTCTGTATTATTAATATTACTTCCCTTTCCTCTGCATTCTTTTTCAAGGCCTCTCAATTGCAGTATCTTTATTGTTAATTTTACTCAGTTGTTTTCTGTTGCCATAGCAGGATATGACAACACAACTATGAAATTCAAAATCAGTCGTCTTCAGTTGGCAGATAAACATTTTACAAAGCAAATGAAGTCACAGAGTGATAAAGGGTTAAAGATTCATGAATAGGTTAGATTCCAGTACAATGTTCATAAAAAAAAAAAGACAGGTACAAATTTTATCTGAGTTCAAATTCTGCCTCCAAATTTGTTCACACAGAGTCTGTAGGTTTTGTGTTATTGAAAGAAATGTACATGAAAATGCAATGAATTGGTGAAGGTAGAATATGATAAATGAAAACTGAGCAGTTTGTTTCCTGTGTAAACAACTATGTTTATTTCACTTGTAAACAAAGACACATGTGAACGCCTTATATATATATATATATATATATATATATAAAATTATGTGTGTGTATGACTTTACCTAGTTTAAAATAGCTCCTCAAATAAACTTATCAAGCTGACTACCTGCTAGACTACATTTAGAAACATATGGTCACTCTATGACTCAGATTATCCAATTCTTAATTAAGGCACATTATCCCAATAACCTAATATCATGTAGCGTCTAGAAATAACAAAACTGGGGTTAGAGGAAGGAAAGAGAATTGAAAAATATTTTTCTCACTTTTTTTTTTTTTTTTTTTTTTTTTGGCTTAAAATAACACCTTTAAAAAGAATATAATATTTCCTGATATATTCTATCGTATTATGCTTTTTTGGTTGCTTTCTTCATTTTCCAAAATATGGTTCACATAAACTAAGGCTTGGTCAAGGCTTTTACAACCTCGGCGACTTAAGGCTGTACCCTGCTGATTGTTTCTACTTCTGCTGCATAAAGCAAAGTAAGGAAGCCGTCACATGCTACAATAACCAACAAGTGAGATAGTTTTTATATTTGATTTAACAATTGCATTTTAGTGTAAAATCTTGTTTCTTTTCCTTTTTTCTCTCATATTAACCCAATACAAGGTCCAAGTTAATGAATGAGTTGTGTGGTATGAATGGAAATGAAGGAAGTAGGAAATAAAAATATGAGGAAATGGTGGATAGATAACAATGGGCATGAAACTTGAGGAAACAACCACACAGGAATCCGTTCCATAAAGTAATATTTCTTCAGAAGAAGCCTTTGAGGTGGGTTACCCTTTATACCAAAGGAATACATAGGGAATGAGAGTGACTCATCCCTTTAGCCTTGACTGTAAAAATCTCAACTGTTGGCACTAAATAATGAAAGTCCTCTGAACAATTGTCATAGAAATGTTGTTTTTTTTTTGTTTTTTTTTTTTCATCTGATCTGATTTTTGTCATGGTAAAACATGGTAGGAGTCAGATATTTTATGGAATGGGGCAAGGAACTGACAATTTTTCCAGCTTCTTTAGCAGTGGATCATATGAATTTAACTTGAGTTCTGCAATGACCATCAACTCCAATAAGCATTCCAGGAAAGAAACCACATTGAGTAAATCTATTCATTATGACTGGAGTGAATTTTGAGTCAGTTCAGTGATGATGAAACATTGCTAGCTTGGTTCTGGACATATTGAAGGTTACAAGTCACTTTCAACATTCCACATTGAGCCTTTAGAGCCTGGTCAGAAGAGAGATCAACTGCCAAACTCTGGTCATCTAGAGTTTTCAAAGTGCGCCCATAAACCGTGGTATCATCCATACAGATATTATTAAATAATCTGAGATAATTGCCAAATCATTAATAAAAAGCAGAAAGTGTGTCTTGGGTGATAGGTTTTTGCACTTATCAAGTTCTTCCTCTCAGGAAGGTCATTGTTAATGGCCAATTTTCTGAAGTGCATGACTTCAGTACAGGCTCTTCCAGTTATGCCATAGCTGGAGAGTTTGTGTAGCAAACCCTTATGCTACAACTTGTCAAATGCCTTTTAGAGATCTAGGGCAATCGTTTTTATGATGGAATAACTATCAAGTTCTTGATTAATACTCTCTTAATATTAAGCTAAACAATATACTATTAATCAGTAAATAATCATGAAGATGAACATTAATGAGAATTTGTGATATCAAATGTGATCCCACAAGAAAGTAGATTTTATTTACCATTTGAATGTTTTATCTATTTTTATTTAGCTAGTTTAACATAAAGCAGAAACATGGGAGATATAATGGTTATCAGTAACCAGAGATCATATTCTGGTCTAGACTGTTGCATTCACTTTCACATTAATACCCTTAGGAAAGGCAAGGTAGACTTGTCTCTCTAACTTTGAGTGGCAGCCAGTTTTGGGAGAATGACAAGTCTGAAGTCAAAGCCATGAAGAAGGTAACAGGAAACCACTCCACTATATTTTTAAGAAAGAACAGTAATTCAGATAATAAAGAAAAACAAATCTGTGGAAACTTGCATCCTAAAGGCATACGATATAAGAAAAATAAATCTGTGGAAACTTGCATCCTAAAGACATACGATATAAGAAAAAAAAAATCTGTGGAAACTTGCATCCTAAAGGCATACGATATAAGAAAAAAAAAATCTGTGGAAACTTGCATCCTAAAGGCATACGATATAAGAAAAAAAAAAAAAATTCTATTTCTACTATGTTACCAGAACAGTCAGTTCCAAAGAAATGTATAATATAGTGATTTAGAAAAATGTTATCTATTATGGTGAATTTTTTTTTTTAGTTTGGATGTGGCACAAGGCCAAATCGAACTCACTATTCAGGGGTAATTGATCTAGCTTGCTAACTGTTAAACCACATCAAAGTGCCCAAAATAATTTTAGTTTTAGTGAGACAAGCTTGCAAAGCATTACACAATGTTGAAGTACCCAAATATTACCTATTATGTATGTGTATAAGATACATAGGAGGCATGATGGAGTAATAGATAGCGGCTCGGATTGTGGAATCAGAGAGCCGAGTTCAAATTCCAGTCGAATCCATTACATTCACTTACATACTAATACCTTTGGGAAAGGTATGAATCCTCTTCTTCTCACCCAGCTATGGGTAAATAGCAGTATAGCCTTGGATGGCAACTGGTCTACCACAGAAAGAAATGGCAACCTACTGCGGGAAAAAATCTGCTTTGTTAGTCATGTATTGAAAGATACGCGATTGCCTAAGCATGTATCACACATGGCACATAACACTGATTGCCATAACCGGGTTTATAAAGTGTGCTCCTTACTCAGTAATCCTCTCCCTTGAGTGGCTCTTTGGTCTTGTGCAGGCTGAATGTATCATTGTACAATTAACTTCCTTTAACTCAATAGTGTTGATTAGAAATGAACAATTAATCTTTAACGATATTTGAAGTCGTATTCTGTTTCTATCTAATATGAACAACGCCTTACGGAATGGCAATCTATTTATAGGAGAAATATGAGAAAAATGAGAAAAATTATGGGAAAGGTATGAATTCTCTTCTTCTCTCCCCCCAGCTATGTGTAAATAGCAGGACAGATCGGGTTTTATAGCCTTGAATGGCAGCTGGTCTACTAAAGAAAGAAACGGCAACCTACTGCAGGAATAAATCTGCCTCGTTAGTCATTTATTTGAAAATATGCGATTGCCTGCACATGTATCATGCATGGCACGTAGCTGACTAATAAGATACATACTATATATATATATATATATATATATATATATATATATATATACACACACTATATTGTATATATGTGGATATTAGTAGTGAAATTCAAGGACATTAAAAGGGTAATGGTGAGATTAGCCATTTCCATACAGGAATCTTCCAGTATTCAGTGATTGAATAGCATTGATGTTTGTTTATATTTATACAATCTATCTATTAAAACAGTTTCTCTAGAAAATAGATGTCTCAAGTTTATTGGTTTGGAAGGAAAACTCCTGTCACTCTTTCTAGTAGCGATGGGAGTTTCTTTCCAAACCTTTCATTTGAAGTAGTGTGGAAAGTCACTATCTTAATTATGTCATTGTTTTCCCTTCTTGTTACATGTGCTATCCATTTTAATTATTGCTGCCCTCAAGTGATGTGGTTTTTGCTATTTGGTTAAGGGCTTACATCCACATCACATTGAAACATGGATTCTCATACAATCATCAAAGTTAAGCACTGTTGAGCCTGATCAGTACTTAGATGAGTGACCACTCAGAAATACCATGTGCTGAAAGATTTAATGTGCAGGTGGTGTAAAGTATAACAGCTTGGATTAGAAAATTGGAGAGTCATGTTCCAATTCCAATCAGATTCGTTATTTTCACTTATGTGGAAATACCTTTGGGAAAGGTATGAATCACCCCCCCCCCTCTTCTCCCCCAGCTATGGGTTAATTAGCAGAAATTCTATCAATAAATCATTCTTCCAGTATTTATTTTTTTTTTTATATTTTACATTTAGCTCTATGCTTTTTACAGCATTTGCAAATTTTGATGTTTGTGTGTGTGTGTGTGTGTGTATATATATATATATATATATATATAAATAAAATGTCTATATTTCTGAGATGAGTTATTGTAATTATTTATACTGTTTACATTATTTGGAGTGTTGTCCTCATTTTCCTTGCCATATTCACAACATTTCAACCATTGTACACTCTGGCCTTTTTCAGGGGATTGGAATTTCAAACTTAAATGGAAACAGAACAATCTACTAGTTCCATGTGCCATGTCTCTTCTGGATGTTTTGGTATCAGTTTTCTCCTTTTAAATTTATTCTACAAGTTTTTGTTCACCTCTGCTGTAGCCAGGTATTGAACTCACAACTCTCACTGGATTTAACCAACACATTTATATAATAGGCCATGAATCCTTAACGACTCAAGGACACATGATTCAGTAGATAAAATAGATGAAACATTGTGAATATGGCAATGAAGAGAAGGGCAACAATCTATTGGAGCACTCGTCGGAGTCAGCTGTTTGATTTATCAAATATTTATCTATCTATCTATATATATATATATATAAGGCTGGTGCAAAAATAATGACGTAATAATGTCGTTTTTTGACGTATTTTTTAACGTCTAAAAACAACATTATTACGTCATTATTTTTGCACCAACCTAATATATATATTAGATAGTATATTTGTAAAAGGACAATATGAAAAAAGACAAAAGGAAAACTTAGCTGATATGTTTCATCCTCTGAGGGACATCATCAAGGCAAATGGACTACTTGAGAATCCCAGGTGCTTTAAGCTTTCATATATAGGTGGTGTTATGGATGATAGAATTGGACTTGATAAAAAGTCCCTCAGAGGATGAGACATGTCGGCTAAGGTAAGTTTTCCTTTTGTTTTATATATATATATATATATATATATATATATATATATATATACACACACATGTATTTTTTTTTCTATATCTAGACAGTCTATACATATTCTCTCTGATAATAAGCCCCCTTCTCAGATAAATATAGCAAATTTTAAGTCATATATAATGTGTGTGTGACACTTTTTCAGAGTACACAGCTACACTGATCTTGCTGACTATGATATTTAACAATAACGAGATTGCCTAAGTGTGTATCATGATGGCACATGATTGACTGATGTCAACATGTTTTGAATATTGGTGGTAGACAGGGTTCTTAGCAAGAACTATGGTACCTTGATTGTCACAATAAATGGTGGTTTTCTCATTTTTGTTTCAATTAATCATGGTGTTTAATAATTGAATAAGGAATTTTGCTTTTTGTATTGCGACTGCTAATGCCATATATTCTGCTTTGCATGGTGATAATGCCACTCTAGGTTTTTTTCTTGTTTTCCAAGAAATCATTGAACTGTTTTTTTTTTTTATTATTTCCTATAGTTCATATTTGGATTTGTTACAATTGACTGGATCTATTTCTCAGCCTGTAACCTGCAAAGTAATTGGCCATAGTTAAATGTAATTGGCAGAAATGCTCAACAAACAGAATTAATAAAGTTTGCAATAAGCAAACAACTTGTTCAAGACAAAAGTTAGTGAAGCAGTATTAATGAAGCTGTTGCAGATACCATTACAATTATGCACAATGTGGGACCACTTCTAAAAACAAGCCACAAGAGAAACATGAAATTAAAATAACATGAAATATCATATATATATATATATTCAAATTGTACGTACATGTTCGTTTGACTTTTTCTATGTTGTTGTTGGTCAGAAAGCTATTTGATACATTTTTACTACTTTGAGGTCAGTCATCAAAGGAGAGAGAGATAGTTTTTAAATTGCCTGTCAAAGTGGAAATGAGCCAGGATTGTCATTGGTTCATTTATTGACCAATCAGATGACTTGCTACATGTTGGTTACAACAATGCTGTAAAAGAGAACACTGGATGGGACATTTCCTTTATTTTCTTAAAAGGAGCCATTAAAAGACAAAAAGGTTTGCAAACTAAGAATAGTGTTAAAAGACAAAAAAGATACAGCTAAGTGATCTCAGTATTCTGACTTAAAGACCAGAAAAAAAAACAAATATGGTGGATGAGACCAAGAAGTGGCTTATTTTATTGGTAAGGAAGATGTTTTTGCAGATCTTCCTATATCGTTTGTCAGGCATTTCGTCCAATTACATTTAACCATGTTTGTTTTTATGAGTTTTTGATAATTTTTTTTAAGGGCAAGTCAAATTTCCAAATTTAATGTATTTATTAAAGTACATAAAAAGTATTTTGATTTGTTTTTTAATCAATAAAGACCCACTCAAGAACTTTTCATCATGACCAAATATTTGATAAGTCAAACATCTGACCCTGATGAGTGCTTCAATGTGAAACACTGGTAATGTTGGGTAACCAGAAAAGTCACTTGATCTTTTCCTAATTACCATAATTTTCAGAATATGAGATGCACTAGTGAATAAGATACACCCTTATTTTGAAGACAGTTTTGAAGGAAAATTTGTGGTAAATGGAGATGAAGTAAAGGTCAAATTTACTGTCTGTAGTACCATTTATTGTTGACTTCATTTGGTTATAGTGTTTAAATTAGTTGACTATCATCATAGTTCTTTTTTGAGAGTTCATACAGGGTTGTTGTGTTTCTTCTGGCTGACAGAAATTCGTTGCATTCATCCTTTCTTCTTCTTTCTCTTCTGGAGTTGTACGTCAGGTCAAACTCACAGCTGATGAATCACCAACCCGTGTCTCGAAACTGCTACCTCAAATCAAGTTCCTTTCCACTGCGATGTTTCTCATCTCATACATGGTTTTCTTTTTTTTATTGGGGCTGATACATCCATGTTTCCTGTTTAATTTTTGGCAGGACATGTTGTCATTGGTTGATTTTTTTTTTTTTTTTGTTTTAAGATATTCACTGATCCACATAAACAAAGTTTGGATTCATGTCCATTACCAAGGATAGGAACAACAGAAGAAAGGAAAGGAAATATATAGAAGAGAGGGAGAGAGAGTTTTCTTTGTCACTCACTTAGTAAAGAGGAAAGTGTATATTTTCAGATGGTCTTATTACTACCTAATTCTACTACATTACTCTGATATTCAAAAAATTTTTAGTAAATAAAAACTTAATTTGATACTTTTAAAAATGTTCTGCTCAAGCCAAGAGAGTTCAAAATGAACATCAAAATAAGAAAATACTGTAAATCCAAAAAATCATTTCCTGTTATTTAGTTACTTTCAAAACCTACAAAATCCTCATTGCTTTCACTATTGCTTGGATAGGAATCGGACATTTCATCATTGGCTCCAATATGATGATCAGTGAGAATGTTTTGGAATCAATCTCCCCAGGTTTTTGTTGCTATCTGAGTGTTGGAATTCTAAAGATTTAACAACAACACATCTTTTAAATGAACTATATAAAAGGTTATTTTCTGAAGGAAAGTAGCAGATTGTCAGTTGAAATGACATGTTTTTTTCAGAAATATACAATGACAAAATCTTCAATTTTTCTTGCAGTGAAGTTTCTTTTATAAAGTATTAAAGTGTTCTTACAGTGGTGTGAAATGTGTGGACAAACTTTATGACAGCCAAATGTGTTTGTGAGTTCATATACAAAGGCTTAGTGGGCAGTTGCTGGTTAATCCCTTCTGTTGTGTGCATGGACAAGGACTTAGTCAATGGCTTCTAGTGGTCAAACCTCCTATTCTGTGCATGGGTTTCAGTCTGTGTGTGTATGAATGTGTAGATTAAACTGGCCTCCAAAATTGTTGTGAGCCACAAGAAGTATTTTTATATCCATAAGGAAATTCAAAATCTAATTTCTTATAGAGGTGTGAACTTTTTGTATACAAGATTTGCATTGATTAGAAAATAATTTCACTCCTGAAAATTTGAGAAAGATTTTCATGAGTGGCATATGGAGTTATTTCTTAATGGTCTGAAAATAACATGTGGTAGGTTTACAACTGCATTTACACATATTTTGGTAGTATTTGCCCTTGTAACAATAGTTTATCCAACAAACCTTCTGATGGGATTTTATTGGTTGAAATATATAGCATTTAATTCCTATAAATGTTATCCTTGGTGCTATCCATTGAGTTATTGATGCCACATTTAAGAAATGTGGTTTTAGTAACACAATGGATTCTTAAATCACTATATCACTTATTTGTCTCAGAAATTTTTCTTTCCTATCATGCACAAATGAACAAGTATTGGTAGCCTTTTTCATTCAGAATGGGTCATAGAAAAATCTTCCTGCTGAATCCAAGTGTTGCAATTCTCCCTCATTAAAGTCCTAATAGGTTTTTAACCTTGACTTTATTAATTTAAGAACACTAGATTAATAACAAGGTCTCTTCAATTTACAGTCGAATTGGCTAGATGTAACCATAAGTTCTATGATAATATTATTTTGTCACACTTCTTGCTTGTAGAACACTATCTGGTTCCATGCTTTCCAGCCAACTTTGATCTTCAAAAATTTAAATGTAATGTCAAATGTTATATATTATCTTCCTGATTACTCTTCTGTTGTCTTTGTTCCTAAATAGTGTTTCTGTTTGCTAATTCTTTCACACCCAGTAATCCCTTGTGTCTTAGTGGCTTTACTGCCTTTCTTGGCTTGGGATGAATTCCCTTAAAAAAAGAAACATTGATTTGCATATATCTGCATATGGCTTGTGTATGGAATATAATTCATAGTTTCACTATATTAGACTCAACCAGAGTTTGACATCAGATTTTGAGGTAAAAATAGTGTCTTGTACACCAAAAAAAGTAATTGAATATTATAGCTCTAGTTATCTATTGAACGATTTTGGCAGAAGTTCTGCTAGCCTGAAAAGACACGTAAATTTTACCCATTTTCTCATTTGTATTATTATTCCAAATGTAGAGAAAATTGTGAAAAGCATCTGCATGGATGCTTTGCTGAACACCTTTCAAGTCAATGATCATTCATTATCTATCCTTCTTATCCTCATAATTTTCCCTTCCTACCACCTCCTCTGTCATTTATATAACACACCTCATTCATCATAACCATTCTAGCAGTATTCCTCTACCATGAGAGGCTCTTGTTGGTTTTGTGGCTACATCACATTGAAACACCTGTCAACCACCATTTTTAAACAATGTCGAGCCTGGTCACACCTAGATAGATGGGTGACCACTTGGGAATGCCACATGCTATAAGAGCAGAGTTCCAAGTCCTCTTGGGTTTGTTATATCGGTTTACACACAAATACCCTTCGGAAAGGTATGAATCCACCTATTCTCTTTATAGCTATGGGTTAATTAATAAGACTAAACTATAATTATATAAATCATAAAAACCGTAAAAAAATTCTTACAATCTAAAATATGTTCTGGTTTTAAATAAACCTGAAAAGGGTTGATAAGCAATAAAAAATGAATCAACTCAGTGACTCTTAAGCTTAGTATTTGAACTTGAATATAAAATCTCCAACCTTCTTTGCATTAAACTCTTTTGTGAAAATTTTTTTCTTGACACTTTCTTATTCTTGTAACTCAGGGAAGGTTACTGAATAGAATAATCACATGAAGGTTGGTAATAGACGATAATACTTAGGACAAGAACAATACATATAAGATTCACCAGCGGAGCGTAGAAGTAGTAGTCAACTGCTAGAAGTGATTCAAGTGAATTTCACAAGGAATTTTCAACTGTAGACCAACATACAGTATTTACTATTGTATTTATGTGAATGGGAACATAGCAATTATCATACGAAGGCATGCTACAACACTTATCCAGATGATTTAATTTTGATAACCAATTTCTTTTGCATGTTTAGGAAGATTAGAATCTTATTTTTGGCAGTATCTGCATATTGGCAAGATTTTGAGACCTGCATATATACTAATTCCATTGTTAATGTTACCGTTATCATCTTTTCAACCTTCCAAGTCAGTTTAGTGCCTAATTTCTCTCTGGGAAATGACAAGTAACAATGATTTTATGATTTTGCTTTTATGATTTCCTTCTGGCTCTGTTCTCACTCAATTGCTCGGTGTTGCATGGGTTAAAATGCCTAATGGGATTATTAACGTGTGTTTTCATACTTCATTTTCTATGCTTTACTTACAGCATGGTTCATTGCATCATGGTTGCTTGCGAAACTACTATAATTTGGTATTAGGCTAAATTAGCAGTTTCTTTTGATTCATCAGAAATAATTTTAAATGCACATCCCAAAATAAAAAAAATAACACACCAGACTGAAGTTTGAAGATGTCTGCTCGTGTAACTTTCATATAACACTAAATTGAACTACCTAATTTGTACTTTACTGCTTAAATTGCTTACCGAACAAAAAGTCAGAATTACCCTGAGGCTAGATTTTTTTTTTCTGTGGTTATTAGGAGCCTACCAATGCCCTGTTACTATAAAAAGAACAATCTATAATATCATCTAATAAGATTACTTTGTTAATAACTATGTCATTTGCACCTTGAATTGTGTAGAATAGGTTTGCAAGTTCAACTTGGATCACAGTAATTTTTTTTCATGGATGCTGGTAAAATACAATTAATATTTATTACCTGACCTTTTCTTATTTGCAAACTGTTTTATCTATATAATTTAGTTTTTGTTTGTCCATGATACACAGTTAAATTACTTCATGTATTGATGTCATATTATATATATATATATATATATATATATATATATATATATATATATATATATATAAAATGATTTACTTTCTGTTAAATGGGGCAAAGAATGGCTTGTTAATTTTAACACCTCTAAAACAAAACTTTTTTAATCATCTGATAGATGCCTTTTTACTATTCATCAGCATGACTGCAGGAGAGTGATTCATTGTTCCTTCTCATACTAACATTTACTGTTAATATAAATTGGAAAGATTATATTGAATCAGGTGCAAAGCATTACAGGGTCTGGAAGAATTAGGAACAGAAACATTAATGATGATCAGGAAGAGAAGAGAGTAATCAGGAGGACAGTAGAGAGCAGTTGACATTGTATTTAAATTTTTGCATATTGGAGTTGGCTGGAAAGCATGGAGCCAGAAGGGAATTCCATGTGCGAGAAAAGAAACATTAGTATAGAATTTACAGTTACATCTAGCCAGCTCAACTGTCAATGAGATCTCAACACCAGTTTAGTACTGCACTTAAATTCAAAAAGTCTAGATACCATAGCAAAGAATCTGTCTATATTTCTGAGATGAGGTATTATGTACACTATTTACATTATCTGGACTATAGTCTTCGTCTTTGTTGCCATATTTATCACAATGTTTCGGGCCCCAACCACCTGACGAAGGCCAGAGTGTACAACGGCCAAAATGTTGTGATAAATATGGCAACAAAGATTCGGACAATAGTCTGAATAATGTGACCATAGCAAAGAGTTCATCTGAGCAATTACCATGAAAGTATTTATAGAAAAGACAGAGTGAGGCAACCTTATGGTGGTGGGAAAGTGACTGAAACCGAGGACCAATAATATTGCTGATTCTTTGGAGTTTTTCAAGGAGCTCAAAGTAGAGAGCAGGGACACCAGACCATATATGGCAGCAATATTCTAAGCATTGATGAATGGTAGATTTAGAAATATAAGATAGATTCTGTAGAGAAAAATTGTCTCACATGACTTAGTGAACCAATGTTCTTAGTAACAGACCTAGTCATAGATTATAGTATTTTCACTTCATGTCAGCTGAGAATGTTAGCCTGAATCATACTAACAAATCGTAGAGATATTAAATGCCTTCTCTCAAACACTGAAGAAAAAAGAAAATCTTGTGAATATTAGAAAAGCCTGTCCTTACACAGAAATCAAGATTATATTTTGCAAGAGATTGCCTCCTCCCATTTCCCTATATAAGTAAGTAAGTATATGACATCTTTTCTGTAAAAGTCAGATCACATCTCTTTTTATATTAAATTTAAAATGCAATGCTTTGGGGCTTATACACTCGTAAAGAGAGTATTTTTGAATTAGCTTAATGTTAATCCTTTGAGTGATTTAAGAAGCATTGAGGGAAATAATGTTAATCGGAATTTTGCTAGTTTTGATTATTTATGCATTAGTTACTGTAGTAATTCAGCATAACAGCAAGTTACTCAAAACTTCCACCTACACAAATTAAGATCATGAAAAGCAGATGTGTCGCTATAAATAAAAACGCAAAGAAAAACAGATATGATAGTATGATAAATATGATGAGAATAAGTGATTTTATAAAACAGTCTTATTAAAAAAAAAAAACAGATGTGATAGTATATAACACATGGACAAAGATGTGACACTAATAAAAAAAATAAATCTGTAAACAGATATGACAGTATAAAAATATCCCCTATGAAAATGGATGTTACAGGGTGCCCCCGCCAAAAAAAACAAGAAATTTTGTTAGTTTATTTAATTGATGGAATTTTGTTACAGTTATTTGAAACAAAAACAAAGGATAGAAACTTAATAGGTTAAAAAAAATCAGAACAAAAAATACAAACACATGATAGATGTGGTGTTAAAACTAAAGAAATCTGCCAAAATTTCTTGGCATTTTTTTTCAGTCCCCAATTTGGATGTTCTTAAAGAGAACAATGACCCCGCATTGAAAATTTTGTAACTGCAGCATCCTGGAACAATATGGTAAAATAGAGTTAATTTCTTTTTTAATATGTATGTTAATTTTTTTTTTTTTTTTTTTTTTTCAGTATATAGTAACTCGTAAATAATTTCCTGTTTTTTTATTTTTATTTATTTTTTTTTTTTTTTTTCAGTATATAGTAACTAGTAAATAATTTCCTGTCTTTTTTATTTTTATTTATTTTTTTTTTCAGTATCTAGTAACTAGTAAATAATTTCCTGTTTTTTATTTATTTATTTTTTTCAGTATATAGTAACTAGTAAATAATTTCCTGTTTTTTTATTTTTATCTATTTATTTTTATTTTTATTTTTTTCAGTATATAGTAGTAAATAATTTCCTGTTTTTTATTTTTATTTATTTATTTTCAGTATATAGTAACTAGTAAATAATTTCCTGTTTTTTATTTTTATTTATTTATTTATTTTCAGTATATAGTAACTAGTAAATAATTTCCTGTCTTTTTTATTTTTATTTTTTTTTTCAGTATCTAGTAACTAGTAAATAATTTCCTGTTTTTTATTTATTTTTTTTTCAGTATATAGTAACTAGTAAATAATTTCCTGTTTTTTTTATTTTTTTTTTTTCAGTATATAGTAACTAGTAAATAATTTCCTGTTTTTTATTTATTTATTTTTTTTTTTCAGTATATAGCAACTAGTAAATAATTTCCTGTTTTTTTATTTTTATCTATTTTTATTATTTTTTTCAGTATATAGTAAGTAGTAAATAATTTCCTGTTTTTTATTTTTATTTATTTTTTTTCAGTATATAGTAACTAGTAAATAATTTCCTGTTTTTTTTTATTTTTTTTTTCAGTATATAGTAACTAGTAAATAATTTCGTTTTTTTATTTTTATTAATTTTTTTTTTTTTTCAGTATATAGTAACTAGTAAATAATTTCCTGTTTTATTTATTTTTATTTTTTTTTTTTTCAGTATATAGTAACTAGTAAATAATTCCTGTTATTTATTTTTTTTTTTCAGTATATAGTAACTAGTAAATAATTTCCTGTTATTTATTTTTTTTTTTCAGTATATAGTAACTAGTAAATAATTTCCTGTTTTTTTTATTTTTATTTATTTTTTTTTTGTCGGGCACCATGTATAAACAAAAACATAACCACTTTGAAAAAACGGACATGATAGTAAATAATATAAAAAAACAACCGTTATTAAAACGGATGTAACTGTAAGTATAAACAAGCAGCCAGTTATGAAATGATATGTGAAAATATATTAAAAAAAAAAAATGTAATCACTATGAAAACGGATGTGACAGAATAAAAAAAGAGTAACCATTATGAAAACATCCATGACTGCATAAACAAAAAAGTAACCATTATGATAACGGATAGGACAGCATAAATAAACAAAAAAAAAAGTAACCACTATGATAACAGGTGTCACCGTATAAAAAAAAAAAGCACTGAAAAACTTAGCAATATGACGTTGTTGTCAGTATACTGCAAATATATATATTTTATCGAATCAACTTTCTTATCGGGATTTAATTCACTTCATTATTATTCCATGTATTCTTTGAACAACATAATTTTTCATTAAGTTTTATTGAATTTCCTTTTTCTTCTTCATCTGTGAATGACTTGTTGGAAATAAAATCTCGTTTAAATTCAAAAGTGATTATATTGAGAGTAATCAACATCTCTCCTGTGTAAAGAAACAAAGCTCACATTACGGTTGCTTTTAACTGCTGTCAACTGCACTTCCGACTCCTTCGTGTCCTTGGCATAGACCACCAACATTGGGTCAGTATGGTGACATGCATGTTTCTATTAAGTCCTATCCAGCTGGAGACATAGATTGATCTTCAGGCCAGTAACAGTGTCCATGGCTGAGATTACCATAGCAACAGGTATTGTGCCATATGCTGGTCACTGATTGGAAGATTAATTCATGTGATTTGGTCTGTAGTTAAGACTACAGTTGCTGCAACTCTGGTCTAAGCCAGTCTTTGGTTGCTGGTTCAGTTTACATTTTACAAGCGGGAAAATCACTCTGATATTTTTATCCCAGCTCTTGGTAAAGAATGCTGGTTTTCCTGCTTCAATGTATTATTTATAAGAGCAAATGTTTCTGTCACCTGTCCAGATATTTAATTCAATTTTTTTCTTTATTGATTAAAGACTTTGTTTTAATTTAATATAATCTTTTTTATATTTTATTTCATTAATTTATTTTACAAACCTATGTATTCGTGCAAATACAAATTGAATAATGGATAGCAACTCAGAAAACAGTGTGAATTGTGGTTTTAAATGTTAAATTTACTATGTCCACATAAAAGGCATGGATCTGTGATTGTAACTCTGTCCTGTTGCCACTTGTGGCTTGTTCAGATTTGTTGCAGATCTACTCCTAGTTGAGCTAAAAAAAAAAAAAATAGTAGCAATCAGGATTTACAAACATCAATGAGTTTGTCATTACTTATAGAGGTAACAGAAAATGGAATAACTTTCAACAAGGTAATATTTTTTATGTTTTATATATGCCTAATACATGATTAACAAGAAATTAAAGAAAATGCAATTGTATGCATGTAAAAATAGCTGAAAAGAAATTATTAAAAATCTATTAAGAATTGTGTATGTGTGAAGTAGTTCAGTCACTCAATGAAAGAGATATTCCCAAGCTGGGAACAGGTCCCCAAATGTGAAAGGAAATGAGTATGTTTAAAATATCTTCCTGTTATAAATATGTGTATGGTAGCACAGAAGAACATGCAAAACAGCAGTACCACCAGTGAGGCAAAAGGGAAAGAAAACAAGAATTGTAAATATAGAATTTTGTATTGCCAATACAGAAAATTCAAGCAGAATGTCAGTATGTGGGTGAGGTGTGACGATTTGAAGAAGGGTGGAATTGTCATGATCTAGAGTTGATGCATTTGTCGGGTCAATTGACCGAAGTCACAGTCGCAGCATTGAAAGAGGACTGGAGTGGATAAGTGAAGCTTAATGTTCACTGCTAATCTGACTTTGCCAATACAGAGGATGTTTTTGCAGGCATGGTGTGGGTGTCTGGAGAAGAGTGGGTCTCAAGAGAATATGTGTGTCGGGTTGATTGACCAAAGTCACGGTGGTGACATCAAGAGCCAGTTGCCCACCTTCTGTGTCAATTCATTTATGAACAGCTTTCTTAAAAGCAAATCTGATGTCCCCTAAGCTCATCTTTTTTTCTTTGGTGTCAATGTTCGTGATAAGCTTCTCTTCTGTTGTATTTCAGATTTTTTAGGGAATTTTTTTTAACAAGCACATGTGAAGTTCAGAACCCTTTGCAGACGACAATTTTTTATTTTGTATTTTGCCTTCTTAGCACTCGCTTCTGGCCAAAATATAAACATGAATCAGAAAGATCTAATTTGCAGTGGAGTATAACATTCCCAAGAAAAAAAATTTCTTAAACTTTGTAGATTGTAATTGTTTTAATATTTGGGAAATTACACTAGAAGGAAAAAATAATTTTATTCAAATTTCTTTTGTCAGACAAAACAGCAGGTGAAATATCACAAAAATTGTGTTGACTGAATTTTGTTTTGTAGGGCCTCGACATCCACTTGATATCGATCAGTTTCTTTTTTTTTTAAAGAGTTAAACCTGTCTGTCATTTATAATACAGTGTTACCCGGATATAAGAGAGTTGTTGGGACCGCAGACGAAGTCTCTTATATCCGGGTTTATCTTATATCAGGGTTTGGTCTATTATATATACATTAACACAGGCTCTAATTTGGGACCAGAGAAAATCTCTCTTATATCCGGGTTACACTGTATTTTAACAAGATTCTAATGATTTTGCTACAGAAAAAGATTTATTTATTGATTACCTAAAATGATGGGCTTTGATGAAATTCAAGTGATTAAAACTTAGCAAATACTTAGTCAGGACAAAAGTAAAACCAGTTCTAAAATCTTGAGACTGTCTACTTTCAAATTAGATATACCACATGTTCTTTCAGAAATCTTCCAAAAATACCCAATGTTCACTTACTAGGTATTGCTATCTGTATACTCATTCCACCAAAATTTCAAGGGAGATGGATAGTCACTGCTAATTGAGATTGAATCCTTATTTACTTATTTGTCTGGTAGTAAAAATTCAATTTCAAAAAAAAAAGAAAATGGATCCCCTTTTTTACATAGTATACTTAACAGTAAAGGAATGTATGCAACAATAATCTTGTTTCCATCATAATAATTCTCAAAGGGTGACCCAATAGGTAACAAGGTTGCCTAATACCTTTTATAATCCTGAGAAGTAATCATCATTATGAAATTTGTTCCGATTAATGAACTCGATGCTTTTTTTGCTTGTGTTGCCAGTTGTGACTTTTGAATGTATAATCCATCAGGAAATAGCAGACGGCACATGTCCCTTTCTCTAGAAAAGAATGGTGGGAAATATACTTACTGGGTTATCTTATTTCAAGAAATAGTGTCATATGAATCCATTCATAGTGTAGGATTACTTTGTTTAGAATTACAGGTGACATGATTTTTTAAAGTATCTATCACTTTCATATTAACCCTGATAGTGACAACACATATTTTTATTTTTTGCAACATTTTTTACATATATTTGTGGTATTGTTGTGGGAGTATGCTGGTGGAGTGATTCTTCTGTTATATTTAGCCCATAACAAAAATAGTAAACTTGGAACTTGATTCCAGGTAATAAAATGAGGAAGTAACAGCAAACTGTATATATAAACAAATGATAAGTATGTATTAACAAAACAAAGGTATACAAAGAAACTTGAAGATTGTTGCACATTACAAAACAACAAATACAAATGAAGAAAGCATTTAAACTAGTGAATTGTTTGTGTGTGTGTGTAGTTTGGTGTAGGAGAGAGTCCTAGAGAAAATGAAGTGAAAGGTGCATACAAGTGTGTGTGTGTGTTTACCAGAGGGAAAGCATTTTCCTAGTTTGACCAACATCTTAATGTCCTTAGGGAAAAAGAAAAAAAGAGAATGACCAAGAATTTTACTATCTATTTATCGGTTTAAGAAGCATCCCCTAGTGGCACTTTTTTTAGGAAAGTAAGTGGGGTAACTCCACAATATACCACTTCAGTTTCAAGGATATTATATAAAAATTTAACAACTTCAAAAGATGGTATTTCATTCTTTACTGTATAACTATTCCATGAAAGCACTAATAATTTTATAAGCATTTTTATTGATATATTTTATGACTACCTTAAAAGTTGCATTCTGTGCAGGGCTAATTGGGTGCCTGATCTACCTTAGAAAACAGCAATGATAATTCTGATGAAATAACTTTGAATTCCTCAGTTTACTCCTGGAACTTCAGCACCTCACTCTAACTCTGATTCAAGATATAAGTCCAAGTCTGGCAAAAACATCAATTTTGGATGCAACTATGATTTGGGGTGAAATTCCATTTCAGGCTGAAAATGGAGTTCTTCAAATTACAAACTTTGCAGAACTTTGAAACCTCTGACTTTAACTCTGAGTCCTTGGCATTTTGAAGAAATAAAATGATTTTCATCAATTCACAAAATTTTAGAGATATTTTAAACTGAATTTAAAGCAATTTTTTTTTAATTCTAAATTTTAATTAAATTAATGTGAATTTTAAATTCTTTAATTAAATTTTTAAGTTACTTTAAATTCAATATAAATTAAGAACATAATTTTTTTTTAAATTTGAATTTTTAACTGTTCCCTATTCATCCAGATACAAATACCAATGTTGGATGTTCAAGAACCAGGTAAAGGGCAGATTTTAAATCCTAGAATCATCCCAATTCCAAAAAAGGTATAAAATATTTCTATGTAGAGCAAGTGTGACCCAAGTTAGAGAGATTTCAGACAGACAGAATTTGTCGTTTATTTATTTAGATTATTTGCCTGGAATCCATAACACATTCTTTGTTTTCATTGTCCTATATGATGTTGAAATATTCCTGTACGATCACCAAAGTTGAGCATTGCTGAGCCTGGTCAGTACCTAGATGGGTGACCACTTGGGAATACCAGGCACTGTAAACTTGGATGTGTGGGTGTTGTAATGGATAATGGTTTGGAATTGTTTATCAGAGAGTTGAGTTCCAGTTTCAGTTGGGTTCATTATTTTCACATGCACAAATACCCCTGGGGAAAGGTATGAATCCATCTCTTCCCACCCGCCATACAACTGTAGGTTAATTAGTAAGACTTATATCACTAAATCATTTTTATCTAAAAAAAAAAATAAATTTACAATTTAAAAATATTTTCTGGCATTAAGCAAGTCCAAAGAGTTGAGAAGCCATAGAAAACATGTCAATCAATCAGTAAACCAAACAAATAAAATCAATCAATTACTTGTTTATTAAATTCATACATGTGCATGCAAAAAATGTGTCATGGAAAGGAAGGAAAGTTTGGCATTGTAAAAGTTTTCAAATTGCTCACTAAGGAAAAAAGAGAGCAGATAAAAGGTAAATCCAAAATTTTATAATCCAGAAATATTTGGGGTGTTTTACAGATATTGTTTCCCTTTTTTATTTGTTTAGTCCAGTTTCATAGGGAAATGGTTCTTGTACAACAAGAAACAGATGGAACACAGGAAAATAGTAATTCTTCTTATAACTTTGATTCAGACTATTAAACTGCGACTGGTTACTTGATACATTGCTCTTTTATTTATACCTGGCACACAGACGTAGTAGTAGACAAGAATTCATGAATATTTAACACAAAAATGATAGGCTCTATTTGGATGTGTTACTTGAATAGTATAAAATTTCTTATAACTAACTAAATTTTACTTTAAGTTTGTATCTACTCAGTAAGAATATTGTATCTTATTATTTCAATAAAAATCTCTTCCAACCTCTTAAAAAGAGGTTTATTATATTTTTCTGAAATTAATTTGCAGAATATGTTGTAATTATTATAATTTGACACAATTTCACTGTTTAATTTGTTCATTTTATCAAATTGTAATTCATACCAGTTTTTAAAATTTAATGTTTTCTTCGCAAATATTACTAGACTTCCATTCTGCAACAACACCAGTGACTCCATTTATTTTAATATGTTCATGTTTAAAATTTACATTGGCATGAGTGACTTGCCCATTTCTTCGCCTGCTTTTGTATCATTCCTTATCTATTATTCATACCTCCTCCCATGAAAGGTAAGATGAAATGTCACTGTTTTCTCATAATATTGTTTTTTTCTATGATTCTAGTTGTATTGCTATTAGAATTCAAGCAGTAATTGCAAGAAGACAGAATGCATGGTTGTTAGCAAAAGAGACAGCTCAACATGCACATTACAAATTAGAGAGAGCAAAATCAAGCAAGTGCAAAAATTTAAATATCTGGGAAGTCTTTTAACAGAGGATGGAAAGTGCAGTACTGAAATATGGAGTTGCATTGGGATAGCAAAAGATGTCTTTCAAAACCAAAGTAAAATATTAAGAAACAAAAGAAAATCTCTTTAGAAACAAAAGAGTACTTAACTATTACATATCATTCCTCTTATATGGTAGTAAATGCTGGACAATCTCTTCATAAATCAAGAGACTTGAATCAACAGAAATGTGGTTCTGCAGAAGGATGCTGAAGATACCATTAACCAAAAAGGTGAGCCACGATATAGTTTTAGAGAAAATAGAAACAAAGGACGCATGTGCTTAACACCAGGAAGAGATGGTTGCAATTTGTAGGGCACATAACGAGGAAAGAAGGCTTGGAAAATTTGATACTCGGGCAGAAAAAAAGCAGAACAGAGAAAAATGGTATATGATCTACTTAGCAAGCTTGAGTAAAATACATGGCTGAACAAAGTTTATGAGAGGTAACAAAAAAGCAAAGATTATGAAGAGTTACAAAGGACACCAAATTTTGGAGAGGGACATGACACATAGAAGAATGTTAGCTTCGTTAGATTATCATTTTTTTTAATTGTAGACGGTATAATAATGCATTGATTATTTCAGATTTATATATTGTGGTGGTCAAATATATGTAATGATTTTACCATTTAGTTCATAATGACTAAAAATAAGAATTTATATTGTTTACATTATGGTTTGATGTTATTTAAAACAAATGCATGGACATATTCATACAAAAATGCAATAAACTTGAGGTGAAAATAAGCTCACATTAGAAGCAAAATTAAAGACACAAACACATTCCACTAGCAAAAAAAAATGTCTGTTTCCGTATAGCAGCTTTTCTCAACCAGTGCGGACTAGTACACAATGAAAGGTTTATTTTAAAAAGCTAGAGACACCAAGCATGCAGCTTAGTTATTAGGTTGGTGCAGAAATAATGACGTAATAATGTCGTTTTTTGACGTTAAAAAATACGTAAAAAAAAAAACGACATTATTACATCATTATTTTTGCACCAACCTAATATTTGATATTTAAAACTGGATGTAAAATTTCTTAATCTTTAAAGGAGGAGTGGATAATCTTTTCCCAATTGCCTTCCTCAAGGGATTTAAATCAGTTATTATTGGCCTCCTAAAAAAAAAAAAAAAGATTCTTCACAAATCCCATTAAATGAATATTGTACCACTAATCTTCTTTGGAAATGCTAAACCAAAATTTTACATTTTCAAATTTCATGACTAATTCTTCCTTATTAAACTTTAAAGTGTACCCCAGAGTTTTAGTTATTCTAGAAGTGTGGCTGAAGTACAAAAAGAAAAGTTGAGAAACATTGCTCTAGAACGTAAAATGGAATATTACAACTACCATATATTTTCGCATAAAAGATGACCTTTAGATATGATGAGGTCAAAGAATATAGCAAGTTTTCATGACTTTATCCTGTATCTGTAGTATAAGATGACTGTTTATTGATCGTAAAGGATGTAATATCTTGAACTGATTTTAAACATAATTCAAATTTAAAATCAGTCCAAGTTATTAGAACACCCTTTATAAAGATGATGTTATTGGAAATGTTGTTACTTACTATATCCTTAGAAATTCAAAATAAATGAAATAACAAAACTGATTCTACACTATTTACATTATTTGGACTATTGTCCTCATCTTTGTTGCCATATTTATCACAACGTTTCAGCCATTGTACACTTCTGCCTTCTACAGGTGGTTGGAATGTCGAAGTGAACCCTTTATTTTGCTCGCTGGGGTAGATTGTTCTAGTTCCAGGTGCCATGTCTAATGGATGTCAGTTATAAGTTATCTCCTGTTAATTGTGTACATAATACCTCATCTCAGAAATATAGACATAAAACTGATTCCATGTCATGTTTATCCTACACATGTCCCCTAAAAGGAAACCATTTTTTTGTTTACATTTCATCACATGATCTCTTGTGAATACTGATTCTTCTTCTTCCTCCTTTTTTCCTATATCTAAACAGTTACAGCCTGGTGTTCTGATGGCTATTTACTTATACTTCATCAACAATCACAAGTAAAGGTTGTATGTAATCCTAAATTGTGTTGTTATTTAACATCAAAATGATAAATTTTTAATAAAAGATGAATATCATGTTATCCTAAATGTTATTACTGCCATAATTAACACTACTATGATGATTATTGAAAGTTTAGTGAAAGAAAAAGATTGCTATGAATGCAATCATAACGTGATGTTTACATTTTCTCAGCCAAGCTTTAATGGATACAAGTTGATTTCATTGATATAGAATTATTTTTTGGAATAGGTAATTTCTTATCAAGTTATGCCAATAATATATAAGGTAGAAATGGTTTTATTACTTTTAGTATCAGTTTATTTGATAATGTGAATCTTTTCATGTACATCATTGGTTATTGCACCAAGGCTGAGGTTAGCCTAATGACAAACATCACTCAGAATTTGTTTTCTTTTTTAGAATTGTCATATGAGACAACTCCCCCGGACAATTTTTAATGGCAACTTTTGGGATTTAAAGATTGTCTTATATGGTATGTTCATGTGTGGTATATAAACAAACCAAAAAAAGGAAGATATATCTACTACACTGACAACATGAATGAAATTTGCATGGCATCTATCTTTGATATGAACAGCAATGAAGCAGATACTAACACCAGTTTAATATCTATGTGAATATTTTTTAACAAAGCCAGTGTTTGGTTATTGATTTTCTTTGTTACACACCAGTTTGTTTTGACCATAGATATCACTCGCTTTTGGTCATACTGTACCAAATATGACAATGCAAATAGCTGTGCAAAAAAAAAAAAAAAAAAGGTGGTATTTAGTACTCATCTATAATATGCATACCTAACTCTCAGGCTTAAAAATATGCAGGCTGTGTATTATACACGGATATGGTATTTTTTTTTTTTTTTTTACATGAAGTTTTGCTATTTCGATATATCATATTATTAAAAGAAATGAAAGGCTATCCTTATATAACTCTCTGAGTGTTGACTTGTATGTAGCACTGTCATCAAGTGCATGTTTATATATAACCAAACTTTGTGCAGAAAAATCTAGCCAAGTATGTTTTTCATTCTCTGTTAAATAAAAAGGCAAGTTATATTATCTTGTTTTGATTCAAACAGACTAATTTCTCTACTAAGTTTCTTGTAAACCCGTATTGTGAAAAGAAAACTGACATAGATCGTATTCAACCATTTTCATGATATTGAGAACTGGTTGAATGGCCTTGATGTCACTTACAGGAGACTTTACTGTTCATGTGCAAACTCTTGTTTGTACCTGTGAACTGTGCACATATCGACCTCAAATTGGACAAGTGAATAGATACTTCATATCTTGTGCTGTATTTTTGTTTCTCAAGTTACCTTCATCCATGTCTGTCATCCCCACCCACAACAATCAAGACTTTGTTTTTTTGCCAAAACTGAAATCACCAATAAATGTTATGGACCACTCAGCTGATGGTAGTCCCAAAAGTGGAAAGTATTCTTGGATGTGTGTCAGACCTCAACTGGGTGACTAGGGAAGCCACTTTTTTCTTTTCTTTTTTTCCTTTCTAATATTAAAAGCTGGATACTTTCCGGACAGGCGTAAAACACACACACACACACACACATACTTGATATATGTATATAGCTATAGATATAAACTATCATGTAGATTTTACAGTGCATCAATAAATTCACAGCTTGACACAAGATTTTAATTCTGATTGGACATTTTCACCCTATAATGTTCAACCTGTAGGATTAATGTTACGTCTCTTCTACTACAATAGCTTCATGTCTTGCACTTCTCGCCTGTGTAACCCCCTCCTTTTTTCCTATTTCCCTGATAGCTATAATCTCCAACTATTCAAATATAATGTCAATCGACATCTCCAGATGCCTTGATCTATCTCCTATCCTTCTCTTCATCCTTTCCTCTATCACTCCTATTTGCTCTCACTCCAACTCTCTATAACCTCTTTGCATGCTAGTGGCTTCCTGCCTTACACGGGGTGAAATGCTTAAAAAAAAAAACAATGTGCAATATCAAGGAAAGAAAGCATTAACAATTATTTGATAATTTTATTTTTGATTTTGAAGATGAATAATTGTCAGTATACGTTGATTTATTCCATTGGTTGTTGATTATTTTACAGGCACGTTTCAGCCAAATACCCTCTGCGCATCTTCAGGTATCTGTTATTTTGGCTTAAATGAGTGGATTATTGTGCTAAAAAACATGTTATAATCAAGATGCAAACAGTGGTTTAAATAAATCAAGCAATTTAAGTTAAGTATCTGTCTATATTTCTGAGATGAGGTATTATGTACACTATTTACATTATTCGGACTATTGTCCTCATCTTTGTCGCCATATTTATTATAATGTTTTGGCCGTTGTATACTCTGGCCTTCTTCAGGTGGTTGGAATGTTGAACTGAACCCTCAAGGACACATGGCACAGTGGATAAAGGTGTTAGTTAGATCCAGTGACAGGACACAAAGAGTGTGAGTTCAATACCCGGTTAAGGCAGTGGAAAACTTTGAGAGGGGAATTAACAGAAGATAACTAACAATTGACATCCATTAAACATGGCATGTGGAACTAGAACAGTCTACCCCAGTGAGTGAAATAAAGAGTTCAGTTCGACATTCCAACCACAGAAGAAGGCCGAAGCGTACAACAGCCGAAATGTTGTAATAAATATGGCAACAAATATAAGGACAATCGTCCAAATAATGTAAATAATTTAAGTTAAATTCATTTATTTTACACACAAAAATTGTTTAGGTTACATAACAATTAATTTACATACATATACCTCTTTAGGTATATTCTAAGAAGAGAATTACATGTGATATACCAAGATTACAATTTAATAAAAAAATATTTATTGATTCGTCTTTTCTTCCACTAGCTATGGGTTAAATAGCAAGGTAGACTGGGCCTTCTAGCTTTGAGTGGCAACCAGTCTGAAAGGTGGACAACTCTGAATTTCAAACTGTGTAGAATTCAGTGGTAAACCATTCCAATATCATTCCAAAGAAAAGGTGGCAATTAAATAATAATAAAGAAAAGGAATCTGGAGTCACGAGTGTCCGTATCCTTAAGAGACATGTCACTAAAAGAACATTCTCAAAAATAAATCTCTCTCCAAAGAAAAGAAATAAAAAACAAAAAACTTTATTTCTGTTTTAGAAAGGATGAAACGAGTTAATAACTTTCTCTTTAGAAATTCTCAAGAGTCAATATTAATATCACAGTATTTTTAATTGTGCGTATATATATATATATATATATATATAGAGCTTTCAAATAAACTATTTATTATTCAACTTTGAAATAGACAAATTACAACTCTCTAAAAAGAAGAAAAAAATGACCAGCCAATGAAATTTCCCGGTAAAGAAAATCAAACTGAGTTTAATAAAGCATAGGTTGTAACTCTAATTACAGTTCACTAGCATATTGTCCCAATTCGTTATAGAACAATATTTATTCCTACATTTTTTGTGTTTTATGGTGAATACAGCAGTATAATTCTATCAAGGAGTTTAATGAGCAGATATGTAAATGTTAAGTAAGTATCATGAATGCTTTGTAATAAAAAAAATTAAATAAAAGGCCACAAATTGGATTTTTAATAACGGACCTAAGACTATTCCTTGAAATATGTATACCTGAGTAAGGTAGGAAAATGAAAAAATGAATTTGGTGATATATAATACTAGTTATCAGTTTTTCTCTGCCAACATAATGTCTCTAAAGTATCTCCCAGGTTTTTTATTTTAAATTGGAGGGATCTGGTAGGATAATGTTTACCCAGATGCTGTATACTACCAGTGGTTTTATCTTGCCTAATTTTGTATGAAATAAAATAAGTAGGCTTACTTGTCATCACATAAAAATGGGGGATTAGAACAAGGAATGAAGAAAAATGAAGAACAATAAAAAGAAAAGAAAATTAAAAAGAAAATGAATAAATAATTGAATATTAAATCAAGTTAAAATTTTTAGAGAAAAAATTAATTAAAAAAAGATTTACAGTCTTGTTTGGAAAATTATTTCTTCAGACTTAGTATAATGCACTCATCAAGAGCACTCCCCCCTCCACCAAAAAAATGATTTTATTTGCAAAATTAGAAAGCTAGATACATAACAAATGGTGAAAGCAAGGCTCAAAAGTTGTGCATCATTCAAAGTTTAGAAATAAGTGACTGATTTTGTAGTAGTAGTATAATTATTAAAAATTTTATCACAAGCAACTGCAACTTTGAACACCTGGACTAATAGTGATTAGGGATTTTTTTTTCTTGAATGGTGAGTGAGTAATTTCATTTATTTATATTTTAGAAGTATGCAAAATTAAATAAATAAAATAAAATATTTCTTAAATCCTCTAAAATATTACCTACTTATCTCCTTAACACCTTTATTAGCATTAACACCAACATTCTTAAGGACAGGTCAATCAACTAACTTCCTTCCTGAAACAAAGTCAAAGACCCTGTACCAAAGCAAGAGACAATCCTACTGCACTCTCTGAGAACTGACTGACTTCAATATACCCAAGAAAAGATGGCTTCCAGGTCAGTTCTTTTGCCAAAAAGGAGGACAGGGTTGTCTCACTCTCTCTCTCAAAATACAATGAGCTATAAATTTTGTCTCACAAGGTGGGTACAAGTTTATATAGAAAAGAAAATTAAATCTTCCAAGCAATGCTTGCTAAATGCCCATTCATTTTGAATATAAAACCAACATTCTGCACCAACCTCCACAGTATAGTGTAAACTGTTTTTCTTTCAATTAATAAAACATTTGTAGTAATTTAGTGTTTATTTTTATCCTGTTGTAGTAATTTAGTGTTTATTTTATCTTATTCTTATTCTAAAATAATTGCCAAAAACAGAATTTTAAGAGCCTATTTAATAGAATAACCATTAAAAAGTATATTTGACTTAAAATCTTTCAATGTTTGATATTGTCTTAAGTCTTGAAGCCTTTCTCAAATCAGGGGCAGTCTGTAGTGTGTATATAAACAACCTTATATGAACAAGTATATATATGAATATATTGGGTTGGAACAGAACTTTATAGCATTTTTCAATAGGTGCTGTTTCAACACATAATTTCATTTCACATGTGACTGAAATTTATGACATATGCATATGCGGAAAGGTTATTGAGTGTGTGTGTGTGGATTCTGAATTTTAATTATTTTACAATAAACTGAAAACGGAGGAAAATAAGATATATTTCTGTTATTTGATGCTGGAAATGTGGTTGGGGGGAGATAGATGGCATTTATCGAAAGATGGTGCCATAGCTGAGAGCACTATTTATAAGTGGTCCACTAAGTCCAGAAGATGGAGGCTCGCAATCATTTATGATAGCAAATCAAAATGTGGATTAAATATAATCCAGGCCACACAACACTTGAAATCACGGCATTTACTCTATGTATCTCATATGAGCATTGTAAGGTATTTGGAAATACATTGATATTTTAATATCTAAAGTGTTTTGGTGCCATATGATTTAACAGAAAAAATTTAATGGGCCACATTTTCATTTGCAATTCTCTGCTCAAATGCAAAAGAAAGAAATTTTTAAATAAAATAAATTTAAAAAAAAAAAAAAGAGAACAATCACAGGTGATGAAAAATGGATTATTTACAACAATGTGGAGCAAAAAATGTTCTGGAGCTAATGAAATGAGCCACTATTAATCCATCCAGAAGTAGGTCTGCATCCAATGATGTGAATATGGTAGGATTAGAAAGCTTCTTTCTCAAAATCAGACATTTAATTCACATAAATACTGCCTCCAGTGGAATCAATTAAAGAGAGCAGTTGATGAAAAGTATTTGGAATTGGTCAGTCAGAAGGGTGTTGTCTTCCAACAGAACAATGCCAAACCTCCACGTCTCTGTGTGAGGTGCAGCAGAAATCAGTAATCTTCAGATTACCATTGATTTCAGTCCATACAAACTTCTCTTAATGAGAAGAAATGCAATTCTATCTAAGCAAATAAAAAAAACAAAAAAAAACTCTTAGACCAGTTCATCATCCAGAAAGATACCAAGTTCTGGCAGGATGGAATCCTGAAGCTGCTTCAAAGATGGCAAAATGTCGTGAAACAAAATGCTAGACATGTCATTAAATATATCTATGTACAAATATCTAAATATTGTCTTTGAAATTAACTTACAAACACTGACCCTTTAGTATCTGTCTATGTTTCAAAGATGAGGTATTATGTACATTATTTACACTCTTCGGACTATTGTCCTTATATGGTGACAAAGATGAGGACAATAGTCCGAATAATATAAACAATGCACTGACCCTTTGTTCTTATCTAATATATGGCCAAACAATGTTTGATTTTTCTCCAGTTCTTCTTAATGATACTAATTTTAATAAAATTAGTTAAACTATTAAATGTGATGGAATAGTTTGTTGTTAAGATATGTCCAACTTTGTAACAATTCTGTAGTCAATTGAGACATAGATGACCCAGTTAAAATGCTGGTTTCATCTGATACAGATCACATTTGTCATATGAATGGTAGTTGCATTTCTTTTAATTACATACTGCAAACATCTTTGTATTGTCTTTATTAATTATGGTAATCTAGTCTTTATTTTAAGAATTAAAATCATCAAAAATAGTAACAAGTCCATATGTATAGAATATATTTAAATTCATATGTTTTAAAATTTTTCAAGATCGGATATCATTTTCAGTCCCAAAATCTTCCCTCAATTAAGACAATGTATCTTCTTTTTCTCCTATGTATCATGTCTCTTTAAGAAGTAGGTAATTATGTGTCTCCATAATTTCCTGCACTTGTAGCAATGTTTGTCTTTTCCCCATCCCTCACAGTTCTACTGTCTATTTACAGAGACTTCTTAATTATGTGCCACTTTCCTTTGTTCCTCCTGTCTTCAATATGTCTTATAAGTGTCTAATTTTCCTGGCCACCTTTTCTCATTAGATCTCTATCTATAAAATGTAGGATGTGTGTGTGTGTAACGAATGCACGGCCACAATTTTTGACGGATTTGCACCAAAATTTACATGCACATGCTCCAAGTTAGCAGGAAGGCCAAGACTGACTTTGCATTTCCCAACTCCCATCGATAGTGGAAATAATCAATTTTTTAATGCTTCTACGGCAGTTTTTATGTAGTTTGTGGCCATTTTCTACTGGCCAGAGTGAGAGCCTATAGCTGGCTGCCACGAATAGGCAGGAAGATTCTTTTGGCCAGCGTGAGAGCCAACTACTGGCTGACATGAATGTTAACTAGCATGCTAGCATGCAAAAAAATCGATACCTGCATTTGTCACAAGTGTGAAAAATTTAAATCTGCATGGCACTTTACTCCAATTGGCTCATTCGCTTGCTTAAACTCAACGTTGATTCTGATTCTGCAGAACTGGGTAGGCTGTGAAAAAGTATTTGTTGTTAACATTCTTTTTTCCTTCGGTTTTTCCAGTTACGAGTGCTTTTTAAAGCTGATCGTTTTGTGTTCATTTTGCTTAGTTCTTTTTTCATAACAGATTTAATGTTTAGTATAGAGCTTAGAAAAATTTGCAGTGTGAGATAGGTAAGAAGTAAGGCATGTAGCAACATCAGCATGGCAAAGGGCACTCTTTTAAAGGCAAGGATAGACAAAAATATTTTAAGTCAAGTGATAACGATTGCTGTATGAGTCGTACGATTTTTGAATCAAGCACGGGCAACACCGGGCCATGCTGCTAGTATAACAATAAATGTCAACTGTCTCTTTCTGATTTTAGGTATAATTGTCCTCTTTGTTTTCGTTTTCTTTAAATTTTCATTGCTTTTCATGCCATCTGTAAGGAAATTGTCCAGCATAAGAAGTTTGATATTGTATAGCAGTTCAGAATCAATTTCTTCATTTCTAATATAATTTACTTGATTTTTAATAATCTTAGTTTATAGAAGGGATTTTTTACTATTCCAATATTCTTTCAAATGTTGTTGTTACATTTTCTGTCATCTGTTAAAATTCTTCCCAGAAACTTATGTACTTGTTTGATTTTGACATCTCCAATTTGAAACTTGCACATTTTATTATTGATGACAACTATAGATTCTGTCTTCTTGCAATTGATGATTAATTCTTTCTTTCTGCTTTTAAGAGGGTAATTGGTAAAAATGCTCAAAAAAAAACTGACAGTTTCCAGTAAACAATGTGGAAGAAAAAGAACACCATAATATAATACAAAACACACACACACACACATATATATATATATATATATATTTCAATAAAGGTGCAATTAATTTACAAATTCATGAATTATTCATACATAAAACAAATACAAAGGTTAATGATTAAATGGCAAGAAATCCATCTTCGTGGACAATTCAATAATATACAAAAACCCCGAATCTGTTTATGAATGAAAAGATCCTGTTTTATAAATTTCTGTTGCATTAGATCTTTTTATTTTACAAGCTTTCGTCTGTTCCTACAGACATCCTCAGGTATGAAATAGATTGTGTTCTTGTTTATACTCTCAGTAATAAGTGGACAAACGAAAACAAGGTTGTAATCCGAAAAATGCGGAGAGAAATTTGTGTTATTGTTTTGGAACGTGCAGTATTTGTTTTATGTATGAATAATTCATGAATTTGTAAATTAATTGCACCTTTATTAAAATTAAAATAACTAATCCAAGTGCAACTTTCGGATAATAAGTGTGACATTACTGTAATTATTGAACAATATAGTTCATGCCACTTTGACGGAAAATTTACCAGTGAAAAAGAATTGTCTTATCACTACATTTGTACATAAATGCAGAACTTTAACCTTGAAATTTAAATTCAAACTCAGCGTTGCAACTGCACGTTCCCAAACAATAACACACATTTCTCAGAGCATTTCTCTTTTATATAAATCCCAGCATGCATCTGTAGGATCTGCTCATATATTTGGGGATGTTTTTAGAAGGTCAGTAGCATGCAGAGGATGTGACATCCCCAAGCATTCATGGAAGGGTATCTAAATAAAGAATGAAATAAAAGTTTAGTTTGTACTTAATTTGAATAAAGTGTTTATTTCATTCTTCATCTGTTTTTTACATATTTAAAATGTCTTTCTTTCTCACACTTCTCAGTACTAGGTCCTATATGCCTACCCCTCTGCTTGAGTGTTAGGGGCATACAGTCAAGGAGCTAGCTCTGGGCATCACCAAACCTCTGAAACCTCACTGCTCTTGAGAATTAACAGCATTCTTTTATTATCTTGTCAAGGAGGTTCCGTAGTTTTCCTTCTGTGTGCTATCAACACAGTGTTATCTGCATATGTTTATATTGGGTCCACTGATAATTTTCATAAGATCTCTAGTGCCTTTAGGATAACCTCATAGTGAAGGATGTATAAATCAAGTGAGAAGATACATCTTTGTTATGCCCCACTTTCTATTTTTGTGGATTTAGGCAATTCCTTTTTTAATCCATGTGCAGTTGGTTTACTCCAGAATATTCTGAACTTTCAACCCAGATATGGACAAGTGCGTGCGCGTATATATATATATATATATATATATATATATATATATATATGTATATAATATATATACATATATACATACATTAGTGAGTTCTTAATGTCAGGTATTCGTTTTTTGACGCATAGCACACAATCATTGTGTTATGTGATTATTGACTGCACTCCTAATGTCTTTGTCATTATTGATAAATATTGATAGGATATACGTAGAAGTTGGCAGCAGGCCAGCACCTTTTCATATCACCTGTGAAAACTTAGTCTACATTACTCTTTCATTCAACACACCTGCTTGAACAGGTGTGTACTTCATTTCTTGTTGTGTTTAGTCTACCACCACTCACCCACACCCAATGCACCAAACTTGATGATATCAAAGGTAGACACCCAAGTAATGGATTTGAGCTGTGTGGGTTAAAGTTTTTTTTTTATTTTTTTTATTTTTTTTTTTTTATGTTGAACTAAAGGTCACCCACAGAATCAAATCTGATGAACCTCTATTTTGGGTGTGTCCCCACGAAGAGATTACAATACTTGCTATTATTCCAAAAGAGAAGTGGGTGAGTGTACACAAATATGTGTGCAATTTATAAATCTCACTCTCTCTTTCTCTCATGGATATTTGTCTCTGTTTTCTTAAATATTCAATTTTTATCTATCAGCCTGGAGTTTTCAAATTTCTTAAATTAAAATGTAAAAAGTGCCAATGAGCACATTAAAAAAAAAAAAAAAAAAAAAAAAAGAAATTTTAAATTAAAAATTCTCAGTGTCTCTCATTCATGTGCATGTGTATTCACATCAATGTAAACACACCTAGTCTGATGAAGTCCTACAGGACGAAACGCGTCATACAAAAATCTTTTCCTCTTTGTCATACACCGTTCTTCCAAAACTGTTCTTTATATATAAAAATTTATATATCACTATCCCATATTTTATATATATATATATATATATATATATGTGTGTGTGTGTGTGTGTGAAAAGTGTGTATATAAATATAAATAAATATATATATGTATAATTATTTATATATTATATGCACGGTACTTATTAGAAAGTGCTCAATAACACCAATACACGCAATCTACATAAACCCAAATTAAAATAAAAATTAATCGTTTTCTCTGACGTTCGCTAAAGCGTAAAACCCAGGGTCACAAACTCACATCTATCCAACCAAATATATATATATATAAAGAGGTGTGCATATATTAAAGACAACAGATTGTTTTAAAAGCATTTTTTAGTTAATTTTTCTTTGCAAGAAGTTCAGTGATAATAAGTATTGTTCGAAATTCCATGATCAAACATTTTCAAACATAACTTTGGTGATTTTCGAGATGCATCGGTGTGTAAGCATGTCAATTTTTTTTTTTTTTTCCCCACATTGAAATAATTTTAAAACCTGGTATGGCCATTAACCTTTTCACATGACATCACAGACATGCAAACTTAATTTGAAATTTTTTGTCACATGTTGAATACATTGAAAACTGCAGTTCCAGTGTTGAAGAAAATCTTTTTATTTACCGATTTACAGATTCTGATATTTGTAGACCTTTTTTTTTTTTCTTTTTTTTTTTAATAATTATTATCTAGAGTTCATGTATTGTTTAAGAGTATTCAGATTTGTTGGTGGATGTCCTATTGCCAAGCAATATTTAGCAGGTCTGTTACAAAGTTTTAAATTATTTGATGGTCTTGAATGGCGGACAAAAGCCTTTTTTTTTTTTTTTTTGACTTAGTATACATCCATTAAATTTGATATTCATAGATCAACGTCAAAAATAGGGAATCAAGTTACATCAGCATAACAAATTTATTTACCTATATACATTAACTACTATTTAGAATTTAAACAGTTTGATCAAAAGAAGTGTGTTAAAATCAACTTGATTTCCTTTCTTTTGTATTTAAGAAAAGAAAATTGTATGAATTTGAGTTGTAGGAATAAAATCCATGAAAGTATTAGGTTGGTGCAAAAATAATGTCGTTTTTTGACGTATTATTTAACGTCAAAAACCGACATTATTTTTGCACGAACCTAATAGATACTTTCTCATCACTTTCTCTTTTGAGAGTAAAGATAAATATATAATTGAAATCTGAATTGATAACGATATTTCTTACTGTTATCAGCTTTCAATTAAGCATGTTTCCTCTGAGGTTAGATAGTATCAGGTTTCTCTTTGCCATCATGTTAAGGAGGAGAATGGAAGAGAATAACTGTTAAGTATGATGTTTATGTCCTTTTTAAAAGATTGACTGCTATAAAAGTGGTATAGAACCCAGATTCTATATTATCCTTAAAAACCTCAAATCACAGGCTCCAATTTAAATTGTACAATCAGCACATTTTGATTGGTTTAAAAATGTCAAATTGTCAACTATGTCCAAATGTGCCAACCCTGATTTTTATCCAAGCAGAAACACATTTGCAGCCCAAATTCTGGAGCTTACCACATGACACATATTGTGTATATTAACAACACAAAATTCAGAAATGGACCATGAGGTGAGAAAATTCAGCCATGAGCTATACTGCACATGTCACTAGTCATGATTTCAGACTATACATTAAAATTCTTTTAACATTAAAAACAGTTTGCATTTCTTTTTCAATGCAAGCAAACTAAAACCGACAAACACCAAAGAAAGACAATCAAGTCAAAAACAAAAGGTAAGCCCATTTCATTCACTCACACAAATTTTCAAAAAACTTAAACTATTCAATTTCAACACAAACAAAATTATACTGAATTGTATTTTCTCATTTTTACACACATTACTTCATAACTCAAAATCTACCAAACCAGAACATTACCAAAACACAAATCTTGAAAGACAAGAACATTTGAACTTTTTAAACAACTTCTTCAACATTTGTTTGTATCTTTGTGATATAAAATTTATTTATTATTATACAAATTACTCTTGTTGTAAATATCATTGTTCTCTCGTTGTTTATTATTTTGTGTTATATTTGTGATAATATAAATGTGTAAGGATTATTAGACCCCTACAGGTCAGTAACACCTACAGTGGATAGAACAGCAGTTTCTTTAATTTCTTTTCAAATCTTGTTATTGGCTGAAAAACAATTTTGAAAAGGCTCTAATACAGGTTCACTAATGTCAGTGTGGATTACAATGTGATCTGTGATGTGACAGGTGAATCTGTAGAATAGAAGAGTGGTTGTATATTCAAATTAGCCTTATAGAGAATGACATTCTGCAATGGACATGAGAATTCATAAATGACATTGTTGTTGGGTTGTGGGTGGCGATGTTATTACTGATGACAAAATGAGAGATTTCTAAATTTTCAGTAGTAAATTGTTAATAATAGGCATTGTGTTAGCCTGGAAATGGGTATAATACTTTTAACAGATGCTCTGTCTTATTTGAAGTTTGGTTGCATTTCATCAGAAGAGACTAGGTTTATTCTGTATTGTTATAGTTTATTTTTTTATGTAGTTTTTTTTTTTTTTTTTCTTTTTGATGACATAAGGGATCTATTGTTCATGAATGTTTATTTGATGGTTGCTTATAAAAAGTGTGCACGGGAAGAGGAGATAACTGTTGTCCTATTGATAAAATCTTTAATCAAATCTATTTTATACCTGTGCAGCATCTAACATTATGGCAGGAGTTTGAATTATGGAGATTTTGAAGGAGTGGCTATCAAAGTCAACTGAAACATCTAAAAATATGATTCTATTTTTGTTATTCGTAGGTAAAACTCTCGACTAAATTGTTTTTGAAGGAGGATTTCAAGTTGTTAATTCATCCTTGTTGTTAGCGAGGATAAAAATATCATTGATGTATCTGATTAAACAATTAAAAAAAAATTCTTATGCAACATTTTTAATGATACATGCATGAATGATACTGTTGAAATATGCACAGATGATTGACATTCCTACAAAAGGCATACTTGACTTTAGTACTGAGTAGGCTTGGCACTGATTGATTTTGCTGACTGAATGGAAATTTGTGCCTTTAGTGTGATTTGACCATAAGCACACACATAGACACAAAAATTGCTTAAAAAAGTAGATAAATCATCAGAAAATGCCAAAAACATAAAAACAAAATTTTATCATCAAAATATTTGTGTTATTATTAAGAGGAACGATCAAAGGATTTTTTATGTAAAAGTTATTTTTTATCCTTTTCAGAACCTTGGTTAAAAAATCTTTTTTATTTTTTGGCATCAATGCAGAGTCTTAAATTTATATGATTAATTTAAGCATGTTTTTTGCAGTGAAAAATTCATTGATTTGGAAATTCTTACAAAAAATCAGTTTATTGACAGATTTTAATGAAACTTTCAGCAGAACTTATTTATAAATGAATTAAATTATTTTTTGAAATTAGTTTTTTCAGAAACTCTCGATAAAATATTTTTTTCTATATCTGTTTATAAAATTAAGAGAAATTCTTTTTTGTAGCACTTAATGTTTATATTATAAGTACAAGTCCTTAGAGAATTTATATTGTCAAAATGTTTTGGTCAAAGGAGACCTCCAGTTGCTGAAAAGCTGCCTGGAATCATAAAATAAAAAATCCAATAAAGCCAAGACATTCTTTAATTAAAAAAAAAATTTAATTTCTTTCATGAATAAAAGAATATGGACATTATTGTCTTGAAAAAAAAATTTTTTTTTTTTTTTTTTTGATGAATAATGAATTTGTGCAAGAGTTAATATTGGTAGAGTAATTTAGAAACTTTCAAATGTTTTAAAATTCTGTATTAATTTGTGGCAGTCAAGTGATATTGTTATCAAATTAAAAATGTATTTAATAATTGCTATGGGACCTTACCCATAATAACATAAGGGACTATTCCATACGTAATAAATACTGCGCCTCAAGAGGAAGCAGGGAGTTCCGTCTGAAGTCTGGAGTGAAGTCTGTCAGGAGTCTGTCAGAGTGAGCGAGTCAGTCAGCAAATCAGAGGCAGTCTGAAACAGTCGTGTTCAGACAATTACTACTAAACCTGATTGTTCGTACTAACACTTTCTATCTCTCTGTATATATTCCTGTTTGTAATATATCTGTGTTATTCCATATCCGTGTTCGAGTTCTTCTTTATTGGTTCTATCTTGGACTATCACCGTGGTACAAGGAATCGGACCATAACAATAATCTTAAATGAAAATCTCATCACAATTCAACAACCACTGGTATTTGTAAAATAATTTAGTATATTTGTTTTATATGTATAAATGTGTCAATATTTGTAAAAATAGAAAAATCTGTATAGACGTCCATATATGACATTATCAAAAAAGAAGTGTTACCTCCTAATAAATTTAAAATTTATTCCTAATTTTCTAACTTTTTCTCAACAGTTGTCTTTGAAAATAATACTATAAAGCAAAAGTACTTAAAATGCAATAAAATATTCAATTGCTTAAAATATTTTCTAAAATTTTAAAGATTTCTGGGAAATTTACATTTTATTTAAGTAATTTTTCAGTTCCCCATATGTAAATTTCCCAAACATCAAACTCTCAATTAATAAGTCAACACTTAAGAAACACACCACATATCCATTTTAAGAAATGCTTTTTTGTAATCTTTTAAATTAAAAATAATACATTTCATTTCAGATTAATTAAAATTTAAATCTGCTAATTTTCCTCAAATAATATTTCAGAAAGAATTGTGTATTTTTGAAAGATTTTTTAATAAAAAGAATTAGTTTGTCTTGACAGATCTGTCAATATGGACAAATTTGTGGATTTTACTGTTAAGTAGAAAAAAAAAGATTTGAACCAAGAAAACTTGTTTTAAAATGTTTTATTTCAACAAAAATTTCATAATGAGGTAAAACCTGATTTGCAATAAGTGGCTAAATGCTTAATTTTTGCTTTAACTCTTTTGCTACAGAAATTAGATTTTAAAAGTACCAAGATTTACACATGCCCTATGATTAGGTTCCATCAGAATGGAAGTATTTTTTTCCAAATTGGAATGAAAAATATTACTACCGCTGTTTTAAAAAAATTGCAAAATTATTGGAGTTATTTGCTTTAAATGAAATTTTCATTACTTATTAATGAATGAATTTTGTATTGAATAGGTCATTTTATTAGATGTTGTTGAAATATTTTTGAGCATTCAGTTTCACTACCTTTTAATATATTGTGGGTACTTTTTAATTTTTTGGTAGGTGGGGGTGTTTGCAAATTTTTTTTACAATTACATAAAGCAACATCCCTAAAGATATTATTTCAAGAAAAGATTTATTCAATATCAACTATGAACATATAAATAATTGCCCCAAACCTTCCTCAAAATAATTCAATAAAACTAAAAAAATAATCTTTTTTGAGAGATTGTGCTTGCATAATTTAATAAATAAATATTTTCTTTCAGATTAGACCAGAAAAATACTACACTGAATAGTGATTTTTTTTTTTTAAATTACTTGTAATTTTTTTTTAAATTACTTGTAATTTTTTTTTCAGTGTGATTACGAAATTCTTCTTGTTTGGAAGGAGAGATTTTTATTATTAGAGACAGTGCTGAAGAATCTAAAAACTGTAAAGCTTAATCCCATTTTCAATTGTGAACCATTCTTAAAAGAATTAAAATTTTTTTTAATTTAGCAACTGTTAGATTATTTTTTATATTGGAGATCAAAAAGGAAATAATTCTGAATTAGATTCTTTAACTGACTACACTTCCTTATTGGAAGAATAATATGATATATGATAATTCAATAACTCTTAAATTCAGATTATTTAAAAAAAAAAAAAAACTCCTTGAGTGCAAATAAAGATTCTATGACCTCCAAACAGGTAAGAAAAAAATCACAATATAAGGGCAATGAAATAAACTCAAATGTATCTTAATTATTTTTCAATTTCTTTTTTGTACTTCTAATGTAGTATTAAAAAATAAAATTATTTATTGTACTAAGTTTCAGAAGAGTTTCATCATCATTTATTCAGTTAGTGCATTTTGCACGACTGTGGTCGCCTCTCCCCTCTGTGATTCAGGGTGACATTCAAGACAATATAATGCAGTGGCTTACTGGTTCCTTTTGCACAAGGCATGTTAAGGTTATCCTGTCCCACCTCTCAGAAGTTCCTCCATCCACTAGTAAAGCCGTTGACTTCTGAGACGTAGCTCCTACACCCAGTAACTGACCAATGGCCACTTGGCACCATTCCCTTTCACCAATCGAGTCTGGAAACCCTTCTGACTACTCTCACACAGTTTAATCAGTAGATCAATGCTATTGACCAAGGTGTGACACTCACAGTATTTGTGCTATTTCTTGGAGTCTTGTGTAGGAGATGGATGTAGGCCATGGTCCAGTACAGTTCTGTATCCCAGTTTGCCTGAGTAAAGTAAGGTCAACCACTTCACTGCAAAGGTACTACTAATAACAATACCCCATACACCCCTGTTAATTCCCCTCTGAAAATTCTCCACTACCCTAATCGGGTATTGAACTCACCATTCTTTGGGTCCTGTCACTGGATCTAACACCTTTATACAGTTAAGGCAGTGGAGAACTTTCAGAGGGGAATTAATGGGAGATAACTGATAACTGACATCCATTAAACATGGCATGTGGAACTAGAATAGTCTAGCCAATGAGCGAGATAAAGGGTTCAGTTCAACATTCCAGCCACTTGAAGAAGGCCAGAGTGTACAACGACCAAAACGTTGCAATAAATATGGTGACAAAGATGAAAACAATAGTCTAAATAATGTAAATAATAATGGACAGTTGAAATATCTTGGACACATAATGAGAAAAGTAGGCTTGTAGAATTTAACACTCACAGGAGATACTGAAGGCAAGGAGGACAGGAAAGCAAGTAACCTACCAAATATGCTTGTGTAAATGGATAGCAGAATAGGGAGTGGAGAGTGATAGTAAAAGGACAATCATTGCTATGAGCTTTGAAGGATAGGAAGTTGTGGAGAGCCATGATCACCCATTTTCTGAAAGAACACAGCATATAGAAGAACAATTTTTGAGGAACAGAGACATGTTTGAAGGTTTATGCATATATGCAGTTGGTGTCTTTTACTGCATTGACAGGCAAAAAATGACAGTATCCTAACTACAACAACTGTTTTGATATGCCATCTGCAAAACCATCTTGCAAGTAGGTCCCAATTTTATGACAATATCTAATGATAGACCTTTTCTGCTTTATCCCTTTAGAACATTGGCAATCATGGCTCTCCACAATTTTCTGTCCTTTGGAACTCTTAAGAAATTGTCGTTTGATTATATCACCTAAACTTTATTCTGCCAATTTCACTAGCCCTCTATCTCTCTTGCTTTCAATCTGTCTTATGAGTATCAAATTTTCTAAGCCCTCTTTCCTCATTATGTACCCTGTAAATTTCAACTGTCACTTCCTGATAGATATATAAGTGTCCTTTTTTTTTTTTTCTCCATTTTAAAACTTTGTCATCGCTCACATGTTCACGCCATTGTATTCTCGACATCTTTCTACAGACCAACATTTCTGTTGCTTTGAGTCTCTTCTTTTTAGAGGACATTGTCAAACACTCACTGCCAAATAGGTGGACTGATATTATGTAACATTTTCAGTACTCTTATAAAAACCTTTCTGTTAATACTTTGCTTAGCTTTTGAAAGGCTTCTTTCACTATCCCATCTGTTTTTTTGTTTTTTTTTGTCTTAGCTTTTTAATAAGCCTGACAAGCAGCACCTCATACAGGGTACATCTGTATCACCATACTATATTAATCAACTAGTGGATATGACCCTAAGTTCAGATCAACCGATATAACGCTAGTAACCAGTTGCACCAGTATTTTCAGATCTTCTCACAATACCATTTAATTATTCACATATGCCCATATAACAGGACCAACAGAAAGTTTCCCAAGTAGATTTGGGCTAGCATGTTGGGTGGGGGTAGACGAACAATTTCTTTTCTTCCTCCGACATTCATTCTATTCCAAATGACTAGATTTGCAGGTAAGCAACTCTGAATGAGAAATCAGTGAGGTGAGTTCAGATTCTGCCCCAGTTAGTTACAATGACATTTGTACAATTAGCCTTGAGAAAGGTATCAATCCAATACCACACCCTGGTGATGGGCTAAATGGTAGAGCTAAGTTATTTTCTCTTACATTGAGTGGGCGTCCAGGGTATGACAATAAACTACATCCGTGTCCAGGGTAAGATGATATACTACGTCCAACAGCAAAGCCTCTGATCAGGAGGCTTTGAGGTGCATGGAACTTCCTCTTAATTGCTGGTGTTCCCAGGTCCACCCTGATCTGGGGTGATAGCATCTGTTAGGGTCGCAGCTATGGGCAAATAATTAACCCAGAAACTGAGGTAAAAAGCATTATAAAAGTGTAAAATTAGGTTTTAATACCAGAAATACTTTGTAAAAAGTTATTAGCAGAAATAAATTTTTGAAGAAAAAAAAATATTAGCAGCAATACGTTTTTGAAAAAATATTGCCAGCTATAGGTTTTTGAAAAAAAAAAAAAAATATTACCAGCTATAGGTTTTTGAAAAAAAAAAAAATATTACCAGCTATAGGTTTTTGAAAAAAAAAAAAATATTACCAGCTATAGGTTTTTGAAAAAAAAAAAAATATTACCAGCTATAGGTTTTTGAAAAAAAAAAAAATATTACCAGCTATAGGTTTTTGAAAAAAAAAAAAATATTACCAGCTATAGGTTTTTGAAAAAAAAAAAAATATTACCAGCTATAGGTTTTTGAAAAAAAAAAAAATATTACCAGCTATAGGTTTTTGAAAAAATAATATTACCACCTATACATTTTTGAGGAAAAAATATTAACAAAAATAGATTTTTGACAAAACAAAAATATTACCAGTAAAAAAAAAGGAGTCCACATTAAATGACCCATTCAGGTTGATATGCTGTGAAACAAACCAAACCAAACTTACATTGAGTGGCAACCAGTCCAGGAGAAGGATAAACTGGGTTCAAAACAAACTTTGAGAGGAATGAGTTCAGTCAGGTTATCTTGCTTTAGATGCACCACTGCTGTATGACAGTAAATTCTGGACAATTTCCTCACAGATGAAGAGAAGACTGGAGGTAACAGAAATGTGGTTCTACAGAAGGATAGTGAGGATATCATAGATATGATAACAATGAAGAAGTATTAAGGAAAATGGAAACAAAAAGAACACTTATACCAAGAATTAGAAAATACTTATGAAATTTCTTGGACACAATGGAGATCTTGAAGAATTTAGCACTCTCAGAATGTATAAAAGTAAAAATGTACAGGGGGAAGCAGTAAGTCAATGATTTGACAAGCTTGTGTGAATAGATAGTGGAATGAGAGGTATGGTTAAAAGACAAATGTTACCAAGTGCTACAAGTGATAGGAAGTTGTGAAGAGCCATGTCCTGAAGGGGCATGGCACATAGAAAAATAAGTCTTTGATTTCTAACTCGTAATTGAAGAAGTTCATTAGGGCATTATCTTTATTCATTACATGTTTGTAAATCTTGGCCAAAAATCACATGAAAATGGCATATCTGATTGTTGGCTGATTTACACAGCTACATAATGAGGCCTGACAATCAGGAGTGTTTATGACCAAATTACTTAACAATAGTTTATATGAAGTATTATCATGAGTTCTGGTTGGGAACAGTCATTTGAATAATGGATATACATATTTTATCATGATCTATCATGACACTTTCCAAAGAGATATGGACACTAAAAATTTGATTGGACAAAGGCACAAAAGTTTATATTTAACCCATTTTAAGAGCTTTGAAGGATAGGAAGTTGTGGAGAGCCATGATCGCCTTTGTTCTGAAGGGAAATGCACATAAAAGAACATTTTTTGAGGAACAGAGAACTGTTTGAAGGTGTATGCATATGTGCAGTTAGTGTCTTTTACTGCTTTGACATGCAGAAAATAAGAGTACTCTGACTAAACTGTAACAACTGTTTTGATATGCTTTCAACAAAAACATCTTGCAACTGAACTTCTATTTTATGACATTATCTAATGATAGACCTTTTCTCGTATATGTCTTATCACTTCAGGATGTTGGCATTTATGGTTCTCCACAATTTCTTTTCCTTTGTAGCTCTTACGAAATTTTATCTTATCTCTCCTAAACCTTGTTCCATATAATGCAGTAATCAAACCAAAGTAATTAGCATAATTCTAAAAAAACAAGCATTTCTTTAGCTGGTAACTTCAGTTTCGCATCTAATGGTCAGCACACTATCTTTACTGACTGACAAATGTACTAAATCCCTATTTTATGATACTATCTGATCATAGATATTTTCTTACAACACATGAGCCGTGATAAGATATTTTCTGCTTACTAAATTTTAAATCTATTTTTTGGCACACTATTTACATTATTCAGACTATTGTCCTCATCTTTGTCACCATATTTATTACGTTTCGACCATTGTATGCTCCTGCCTTCTTCAGGTGGTTGGAATGTCAAACTGAACCCTTTATTTCGCTCACTGGGGTAGACTGTTCTAGTTCCACATGCCATGTTGAAACTGGAACAGTCTACCCAAGTGGATAAAGGCATTAGTTAGATCCAGTGACTGGACCCAAGAGTGTGAGTTCAATACCTGGTTAAGGCAGTGGAGAACTTTCAGAGTGGAATTAACAGGAGATAACTGATAACTGACATCCATCAAACATGGCACGTGGAACTAGAACAGTCTACCCCAGTGAGCAAAACAAAGGGTTCAGTTCGACATTCCAACCACCTGAAGAAGGCCGGAGCGTTAAACGGCTGAAATGTTGTAAGAAACATAATGATAAAGAAGAGGACAATAGTTTGAATAATGTAAATAGTGTACATAATAGTTCATCTCTGAAATATAGACACTATTTTTTTAGCCCTAGGATTTTCAGCCTTATGCAACAGCATTTCATACTGGGTACATATGAAAGGTAAAGGTGATGGGGAGCTAGTTAGCTATGTAACGAAAAGATTGTAACGGATGGTAGAAAATTGACTGGGAAGGATGGTGCAAAGACGAAACCTTACTCAGAGCTACAAAGGATAGGAAGATATGGACAACCATGATTGCCCATGTCTTTAAGGAACATGAAACCAAAAAGAAGATGGCTGACGTAATGTTGTCATCTGTGTTATTACATTTTACCTGTTGTACCTTCTGGTCTTCGTCAGGTATCTGTCAATCTAGAGCATGAAATGACAACCTGAATCTTTTATTGATTTTATAATGGTAGATTGTTCTCATTCTTCTATTCATGTCTAGGGATGTCTTTTTTTTTTTTTTTTTTTTTTTGTTCTGTTTTAGTACTACACAGTTATTGCTAGTCTTCTTTCCGCAGAGTCTGAGTCTGTATTACCCAGGCCTGGGACTGCTCTGACAATTACTATGTCACCAAATTCAGGTGCCAATAGTTGAATCTTTTAGGCTATAATCTCTTAATATTCAATTCAAAATTCCCTGCAGTTTATCCAGATCAACTGATTTTTAAAGAAGGCTGTAGAGCCCAATGTTAATAACAAAAATATTAGTCAAGATATAAATAATAATTCCTCATCCCAGAAATTCCGACTGAACTTAGCTTCCTTGTGCATAAGGTCCAAGTGAAGGTACTCAATAGGAATTTATAGCTAAAAACTAGCCTTAAAGACTTTGTTGGTGATTGCTTCACAGCCAGTTGTACAGCTCTTACTTAATGCAGTTACTGGCTCCAAGCAATCCACCAAGTGAGTATGTTTTTATTACGTACCTTGCATGAGATGCTGTTGTATCAGGTTGAAAATCCCAGGGCTAAGACTTTTATCACAGCTCATATGCTGTTACAAAAGGTCTATTGTCAGATAGTATCATAAAATAGGGATTTTAGTACATTTGTCTGTCAGTGAAGATAGTGTGCTGACCATTAGATGTGAAACTGAATTTACCAGCTAAAGAAATGCTTGTTGTTTTTGTTTTTTTTTAAGAATTATGCTAATTACTTTCATTTCATTACTACATTATGTGGTTTATACATAAATATTATACGAGAGGAAGTCCCAAATTATCCCCACTCATAACACAAATATATTATGGTGAAAGAGCAGATAAATTTTTGTTTCACTCATAAAATAGAGATTCATGATTTTTGTGAGGGTCACTGAAGCCAGTTTGCTGACCATTACATGTAAAACTGGATTTACAAATTAAATTAACATTTTTTCAGAATTATGCTAATTGCTTTGGTCAATGAATGATGTGGAAGAGTATCCTCATAACTGTCTTCTGCAGAACTTTGAATACTTTCAGTTTTGAAACTTCTGTTAATTTCATTCTTCTACAAAAATGGATAAGAACAATTATGATAAAATTATCATTCAAACATATTTCTGAATTTCTTGGAGGAATTTGGCGGATAGTTTTTTTTTGTTTTTTTTTTTATTGCTTTCTCAAAGAATGGGTTCCACCTGACAGTCTTTGAGTGTCAAACAGTAACAGATTTTTTTTTTTGTCTTCTTAATAAGGAGTTTATGCACCAGAACTTAGTACTTTTGAGCCCAATTAATATTTGCCACCAAAAAAAAAGAAAAACAGATGACCTTGTATACTACACAAAGAAGAATGGTTGCTTATTTTTCATATCGAAGTCCTTCAGAGTCAAATATTATTTATTCTGAGCATTGGAGATGATCACTTTAAAAGCAGCTAATCAGATATTTGAGCAGAAATATATTTATTGTGTAGAAGGAGTAAAATATATATATATAGTCATCCACAAACTGTTTCACAGCTCATCCGTGTGGATAGACATCTGATTACCTCAAGCCAGGATCAAAATCCAACTAATTTGGCATCAGTCGGAGCTTTTTCCCCTAAGCTATCATCTCCTGCCAGAGAGGAAGGTGAATTTTTACGTATTTATTTTTAATAAACACATCAGTGACTCAGTGCTCAATTCATAGAAGAGCCTTTCTTTGCATTATCTAGTCATAGAAGAGCTTTGCAATATATATGTATAGTGGGCAGAATTATTTACCCCCACTGAATATTTGTATATCTTCAAAGAAAGTGTGAATATTTGCAAGTAATTACTGAATTTTCCATAAATAGTTGATTCTATATTTAGTTTTGAATAATTTGTGAAATTTTTAGAAGTTTCAATCTATTGTATTCATAGTTAAAGATTTTTTTGAAAAGTGGTGGAGTCCAAAATTATTCACTCTTTCATGGAAATTATGAAATAATATTGCTCTAGGGTAACTTAAAAAATTTTCTCTCTTAATTTGACATTTAATGCAAACATTCTTTGAAAATGAAATAATACTGACCTGATTCTAAAACAATAAAAGGTAGAAGACAATAAATGCCACTTAACATGATAACTCATTCATTCTGCAACCATGACAAAGATGGCTGAACTTGACAAGAATCTCTGAATGAAGATAGTTGATGCGTTCAAACAAGGTGATGGATATACAAGACTCTCCAAGCGTTTAAATGTTCCTAGATTGACAATTCATAGCATTATCAAGAAGTACAAGACTCATTATGTTGAGAATAAATTAAGGACTTGCAAAAAACAGTTAAGGTCTGATGCAGTGAAAAGAAAAATTGTAGATTAAATAAAGGGTCTGGTTCAGTATTTGCTGTCTGTTACCCAGATCGATATCAGCCTGAAGTAGGCCGTATGTCACAAGACCGAAATGTTTTAATACATGTAAATAGAGTGAATAATGGTAACTCCTCATCCCAGGAATTCAGATATTTATTGGCCCTATGTTATTGTGTTTGTCCAGAGATATTGTCGATAGCCAGGGAGACACCAGAATGAAGTAAGTGCAGAAATTTAAAAAGTGAACGGAAAATGTAATAGGCGAAAGATGCCTTGCCAAAACTAGACAAAGTATTAAGACACAGGAAAAGACTGCTTAATTGTGTGCATGTAATATATATATAGCATGAAACAGTCTGTCGTCTCTGAGTGTTAGCCTCAATGTTCACTATATATATATATATATATATATATTCATATATATTCTAGTACATAGCCTTTGGAATAATATATTTTATAACCAAATGCATCTATCCAATGAATGTTGATATTACAATAAACCAGAAATACATGACCAAGCTGCACATTACGCTACATTGATCTCAAATATCTCAAAGAACTCTTACTTAACAACAAAGGACATTATCATTGATATAAAGACAACAGGGTTGAATGTATTGACAAAGACAGTTACTAGGTGCTTTCATCAAGCAGGACTTTGAGCTTTTCACCCAAGAAAAACTCCTTTGCTTCGGGCTAAACACCTAAAATGTGGATTAGCTGATGCTAGAAGCCATCTAGAACATGGAATTAAATATTGGAACTCTTATTGTCAGATAAAACCAAACTAGAATTATTTGGTCACATGAACTCCTTTTATGTATAGAGGAAAGTGAATGAAGCTCTAAAACCAAAATTACTTTCCCAGTGGTGGGAACATTCTGTTCTGGGTATGCTTTGCTGCTTCTGGACTGGGGGAACTAGTGAGAGTACAAGGTATCATGGATAAAGAGCAGTATCTGGATATTCTTAAAAAATAATATGACAGTGCATGAAAGCTGTCTTTGGAGCATCACTGGGCATTCCAGTATGACAATGTCTCAAAACACATGGCATAAATTATTACAAAATACTACTAAGATGACAGCAAAATTAACGTATAAATCCGCACAAAGTCCTGATCTAAACTCCATTGAAAATTTATGGAATATTTGAAGAGAAAAATAAGAAAAAAGAAGTCCTGTTTTGAAGGAACTAGAAGTTATTGCTAAGAAAGAATTGAGCAAATATCTATCAGCTTGTGTAGGATCTTGTAAGGAACTATCAAAAATAATTAAAGGCAATAATCAAGAATAAAGGTTACACAATTGATTATTGAGGCAAGAGAGCCAATAATTTTGTCTTATGTTAAATATTTTTTAGTGATTTTTGTATTATTGCTTGATATTAAAGTAAGAATTTTGTTGTGGGCATTACCACACATTCTTTCAAATCCATTATTTCATCATTTGTGAAAAAAATGTACATAAAGTTTCCATGAAAATTTGAGGTATTATAGCTTTATTTGTAATCATGGATTTGTAGATGGATTTTTCATTTATTCATTTGATATATTTTTAATTTATTTGTTTAAACATTTTTTTCAGTGAATACTCATATTTCAGTAGATGCTCTTTTTTTTATTTATCTAATTCCATCTGCGGGCCTGAATATTCGGGAAATCTTGTTATTAGTTTGGTGCAAAAATAATGTCGTTTTCTCACATAGTAACATATGTGAGAAAACGGCATTATTTTTGCACCATCCTAATAGAAAAATATGTGCCCTCTGGCAGGATTCAAATCTGCATACCTTAAAGCCCTTATTGAGCCTTGTTTGATCAAGAGGTTATTCATGACAGGTCAAGGCATTTCAGATCTAATGATGGTTTTCCCCTAGTTTTAGAGAATAAAAATGTGCAGGTAGCTTAATGGTCATCAGTGTACAAAGTAGAATCTGCATGCTGAGTTCAAATTGCCACTCAGTTGTGTTAACATCCACAAAAGCACTGTTGCCTGAATCCACTTCTTCTCACCTCCCAATCCATGACTCGTTAAATAACACCACAGACTTGACATTCTAGTCTTGGGTTGCAGGATTAGACTCAACTAAACCATGGAGAAGACAAGAAAATTTTAAAAAGAAATGGAAAACTGTGGAGGGCTATCGTTTGTGTATTGAAGGGAGATGGCATCTTGAGAATTTTCACTCTGTACACTTTCTGTTGTGATTCATTTTCTTTTGACTTCATTCAAAGGACAAAGGCATTGACTTATCTACTGTGTGATTTTCATTCAAATTCCTTGCTCCACTCAAAGCAACAATGCTCACTTATTTCTGACCTGACTTGAAATTTTAACTCTGTTATTTTTTTGTTCTCGACTAACAAAGCAATCTTATCTCAGTGTGTTTAACTACTCGGCTATTCTTGTTAATTATTATTTATCAGTCATGAATTAATCATTCTGTTGTTTAATGAAAGCAGCTTTCTTTTATTTTTAAGGTTTGGCTCTTAATAAAACATTAGCTTGGAAAATGTTTTCATTGCAGTCTATAATCATGAACTATATTGATTTATGATATTTTGCAAAAAATAGCAATGATATTCCATAGTTATGACACCCATATACAGGTCTGTATGAATACCCTACAAATGTATGCAACTACATATAAAGATTACATATCTTATATATAAAATACAGTGTGTGTGCGTGTGTGTCCAAGCAACTCCATTCTCACTGGTCCAATTTCAATGATTCATAACTCATTCAAAAGCCCTAAAAAAGTTAGGCACAGGGAATGATTTTCATTGAGCTTAGATATATATTAATATATTATACTAGCCATTATCATTGCTTTCATGGCTTAAGGGGAGTAACTGTTATTTTCCTTTTGTATCCAAAATTGCAGCTAGCTTAAAATTTTAAGCTACCTTAAAAGCCACCTAATAGGGCAGCATTTAACCTAACTCCCATGGAGGACTCTTTGTTTGGTCATCATCAAAATAGCTAGGGAGGAGTAGAATTGATAGGCATCAATAAAAAACAGGAGGACTCAAAAAAGACTGATGGAAAGATTAACAATCAGACAATGTTATCGAAACCTATTACAAAAATAGATGTTCAAACAAAAATGTATTTTGCACACTTCACAATTTTTGGGGTCAACATAATTGACCAACTGAGAGTGGAATTGGAAATGATGTAACAATATTGTGGAGAGGTTCAATTCCTGCGTGCGATGATGAATGGCGGTGTCAGTATTTTCAGCCACATTCTCATGCGCTGCAATGTTTTCAGCTGAACGGCATAAATTTACAAACATTTTTTCCAATTGCACTCTTGAAACTTTAACACATTGTTTGATTGTTAAACTTTCCATGGCTGAAATTGCCAAAGTTGTTAAATCTGAAAGAAAGAGAAAAAAATCATTAGACGCTTAAATTTAATTCACATTTAAAGTCGATCCAAGTTATTGGAACATTCTTTACATGAGGTTCACACATGGAGAAATTATATATTGTACATCTACAAAGTCAGCAGACAAACAAAAATGAAGGAAATTTTTCTGTGTTTCTGGAGAAGCCATGTTTAGAACTCCAGATTCAAATTGGCTGGATTCATCTATGTCCCAGGTGAGGACATATTCCACAAAGGGGAAACTGTGAGTTTTGGGTTTTCCTAAAATGAGCATTGCAAGCAAAAAAATTTTTTTCTGTATCTGGGAAGATATATTCCCCAAAGAAAATGGAACCATGAACTTATAAGCTGTAGCATTCGGTAGCTGACTGCTTCAGGCAAAAACCCGGGCAAGACAAACATGTGTGTCATGACACCAATAAGCTTAATAATGATTGGTCACTTTCATCACTGTATGCAGTGATGTCACTGAGTGGTCATTACATGACCCATGTGACTAATCTCTACCTAAGGGAGACAATCACCTTCTGCCTCCACACATGATCTAATATTAAACAATTTACACTAACACTCTTGTGAAAGGAATATAACTACTTCTCCTTGTGCTCTAAATGAACACTAGAAAAGAAATTGTTACTTCTATGATTAAAACAAAATAAAAGGCAGAAAGCCATTTGCTCAACATTACTTTGATGGTACTGCTTAATTAATGTTATTGCTCCCTTTGTCAACCTTGACATAGTCTAGTCAAAACAGTCTTTATTGTTTACCTAATACATTCTTGGGCTTGGTGTATGAATTTTATATGACATCAATGGACCAACAATTTTGCAGAGGTCACCTATCTTACAAAGAAGACCTATTGTTTGCATTAACAGGAGTGGTATTTTTTTTAGTTTTTTGGAAGGACATTGGCTTTTGATAAAGGAAAGAGTCAAATGCCAGAAGAGCTTCAATGGATGTTATCAACTGCAATTCATATCTGATAATCTGTTTTTTAAAGGATGAGCTGATTCTCTGTCACTAACTGCATGTGACTTTACATGTGTGCATATGTAATGCACAAGCATATGTCTGTTGTGCATGTGCAATTTAGATGTGCTTTGGACATTTAATGTACACACCCACCCACACAATTTGACTAAGTTTAAAATAAGACATCAGAATATTACATTCCCCTCACATTCAGTCTAGATAACCCCTACCCTGGACTGAGCAATAAAATTATAATGTCAGAGACAGAAAAAACAAAAAACAAAGAAAATTTTTAAAACTCTAAAAAATTAGATAAATATATAAAATTTTATTGACATCTTTGAAAATTATTTGGTAATAAATTATTTTTAATTTTGCAGAAATTGTTAATGAATTAAAATATACATCTACGTACACAAACATGCATACAGACAATTTGAATGGAACCGAAATGTATATCTCTGTCATGAAGGCTAATATCCCTATCTGTCTGCCAACAACCCCTTGATAACAGGAAAAGAGAATAGGTAAAAATATGTGGCATTTTTACATAATTTTTATGAGGCCGTTTATGAGTATTTAAACTGAAGAGAATGAAAAGACTTTAGAAGGAACTGGAAACCCAATCCTGAACAAGAAACATGCAAAAAACCTTTACTCCTGTTCAAAATAGTGGACAGTCGGGTGTGAGCTGAACGATAGCCAAAACTATCAACTAGGAAAAAAAATAATAAATAGTAAATAAAATATTAAAAGTTTAGATGGAGATGTTAAAAGTATAGAGTTAAAGAAGACTCTAGAAGGAACCAGAAACCCAATGCTAAAGAAGAAACAAGGGATAAACTTCTATTGTTCGAAAGACTGGTGGGGGTTGAGTCAGGTGAACCTATCTACTATTAAATAGAAGATTTTAAAAATACTAACAATTTAGATTTTAAATTTGATCACCTTGATGTCAGCAAAGCAACAGGTACTACCAAGTTCTCTGGCTGCAATGTCGTATTGAAAGCATGAACAATAGGAACGAAGTCTCCCTTTGTGAACAGGGTAACCACGGCTCTTTACCATTTTCTGTCTTTTGTTATTCTAAGTAACTTCTAACCGTTTCCTAGCCTTTCTTGTTCTTTTTGCCATTCACACCAAACTCTTTTGATGATGATTTATTGATTTCCTCTGCTTTTCTCATCTTCAATATGTCTAGTGAGTATTTAATTCTCTAGGCCTTCTTCCCTCAAAGTGCCCCAGAAATTTCAGCTCTCTGTTTCTGATTAGAAGTAAATATCTTTTTCGTTCTTGTTTTTCATAAAAGAGGTAGAAAAGAGGAAATTAGGCATATAAGCTATTACCTGGCTAGTTTGTTTTGAATCACTTAAATTTAATTTGAAAGTGAAAGAAAAAATGTAATGAAATATAAAACACAAAGTGGAATAACTATTCAGAAGAGGTGTCTGAATGATTGAATTTGTTAATATTGTTGTGACCCAAAAATAATGGGTGGGGGAGTAACAATCGCAAAATTACAGACAGTATCTTCTACAAGGGTTTTGTGCCTGAAGACATCTGCAGAATGGAAGTCTTTTTTTTACTCTTCCAATGTGCATTTAAATTTCATTGTCATATTTTCCATCCTCCGTTAAAACATTTCCCAAATATTTAAACTTCAGTACT
>OZ010583.1:33337136-33409636 GCA_963932145.1 Acanthosepion lycidas | reverse complement strand
AACTTTCAGAGGGAAAATTAGCAGGAGATAACTGATAATTGACGTCCATCAAACATGGCATGTGGAACTAGAACAGTCTACCCCAGTGATCGAAATAAAGTGTTCAGTTCGAAATTCCAACCACCTGAGGAAGGTCGGAGTGTACAACGGCCGAAACGTTGTGACAAATATGGCGACAAAGATCAGGACAATAGTCCGACTAATGTAAATACTGAATAAATAAGGATTTTACTAATTATTAACCCAAACTATTTAAAACTACCATATTATTTAAAAATGACTTTTCTTAGATATCAGTCCTTGTATATGACAATGAATTATGGACACTTTTCTCACAAATGAAGAGGAGACTTGATATTTGGTACTACAGAAGGATGCTGAGAATATCTGAATGGATCATGTGAGCAATGAGAATGTTTTAAGGAAAATGAAAGCATGAAGACTAGTAATACATAGAATCAGAATGAGATAGTTTAAATTTCTAGGACACATAAAGAGTAAAAGGGCTTGGAGAATTTGACACTCACAGGACCTAATGAAGGCAAGCGAAGCATGGAGAAACAGTAAAAATAAACTCTTTCAGAAGCTTGTAAAAAATGGATGGCAGAACAAGCTTGTAAAAATGGATGGTAGAATAAGAAGTAAAAAGACAAACATTGCTAAGAACTACCAAGGATAGGAAGTTATGAAGAGCCATAATCGCCCACACGGTAGATAGATTTATTTTTTTAAATATAGGCAAGACCACCTTTTTGTTAAGGTTATCCTCTCCTTCAAAGCAATCAATAAAGATTTATGATGCTTAGAAGGTTAGCAAAGATATTTTGAAATTGTGTGGGTGTGTAAAACAGTTGCATATTCAATGCTGTAAGCCATTGGACCAAGGCTTAGCTTTATAAGATCTAATACTGCTGTGTGTCATGACCACCCATGTTATTTACTTAGATGACCTTTCACACTGGTCAATAATATATATGCTTGTAACCTGCTCGTAGGAGGATTACCTGAAAGAGATTATTATTTTCTAGAAGATTAGGTGGATAAACAAAATCAAATAGATAAGTATATTGAAAATAACAACATTAATGATAAAAACCTCCACAGAATTGATGGCAATAATATAAGCAAAACATCAAAAAGAAGCAGTTGAAATTTCTATGACACATAAATGAGGAAGGAGGGCTTAGAAAAGAGGGTCAGCAAAAACTAATTTGATTCATTTAGCATGATTGATGCAAATATATAATATTACCATTAATCTTCTTATGCATTGTATGATAAGTATTATTTCTTTTAATTTGCTTGTAAAAATACATGTGATTATACTATTCAGTAACCTTCTAGGACACATAAAGAGTAAAAGGGCTTGGAGAATTTGACACTCACAGGACCTAATGAAGTCAAGAGAAGCATGGAGAAACAGAAAATAAACTCTTTCAGAAGCTTGTAAAAATGGATGGCAGAACAAGCTTGTAAAAATGAATGGTAGAATAAGAAGTAAAAAGACAAACATTGTCAAGAACTACCAAGAATAGGAAGTTATGAAGAGCCATAAGGTTAGCAAAGATATTTTGAAATTGTGTGGGTGTGTAAAACAGTTGCATATTCAATGCTGTCTAAACTCTTTAGGTCTAGTCACTGGATCTAATGTTATGAATCATATTTTGTCATTGTGAATACTTACAGGGTCAATTATATTTAATCATCCATATTTCAGCTGTCTCACGAGACACTTGTAAATTCAAGCAAGCCATCATCACATCTGAATAAGGAAAGGTGACTGAACACTTACTTCAGTCACTTTTCTATCATCGTTATATTATTATGTAAGTACTTTCTTATGGTGATTTTTTTCCAAGCGTAGCTCGGATGTGGCACAAGGCTGAAAGTATGGGGCATTCAGTAAGGATCGAACTCACTACTCAGTCATAACTGTTCTAGCAAAACAAGCTTGCTAACCATTACACCACCTCAAGGTGCCCAAGTACTTTCTTATAGTCTTTGTAAAGGAGAGCGAGTTTGACTTTGTGATATAAGCATAAAAGTGGGCATATGATAACACATAAGCATAAATTAATGTCTTCTGAACTACTTCTGTGTGTCATGTTCTTTCAGGATGTGGGAAATCATGGCTCTCCACAACTCCTTGTCCTTTATAGCTTAGAAAGGTTTGTCTTCTCACCATCCCTCCTACCCCTGTTGTGCCATCCATTTGAACAAGTTTGTTTGGTAGGTTGCCATTTATACTCTAGTAGGGTACCTCGACGTGGTGTAATGGTTAGAAAGATTGTCTTGCTATATCAATTACAACTGAGTAGTGAGTTTCATCCTCACTGGGTACTCCATACTTTCGGCCTTGTGCCACATCTAAGCCACACTTAGAAAATCATTATATACTCTAGTATAGTGCGAGTTCTTATGATCAGTTTTTAGGAAAAAAATATTAGGTTGCACAGATAAATTTTTTGCAGTGTTTCAAAATCATGCATTTTCAGTAACCATAACCTATCTGGTAGGCTTATATTCTTGTGGTACCTTTGGCTGACCTTAACTGTACAGTAAGCTGTCTTTTGGGGTACCTTTGTACAAAAAAATAATGAAGACCATTTATTTGCTATAAAATATATCTAGGATGATGCCCAGTACTCTAATATTTGACTACAGTCGGTTGACTAAAATTCAGGAGTCACACTAAACATGAATAGGCTTATGCATAAGTATATACGGTACTTTCTGTTACCCTCGGTTTCTCTTGGCTTCAAAATTTCCTATGTTTGTTATATTCTAAGCATAACCCTCCTTTTTGTTCTTGTTAACCTTAAAAGCTCCTATTCATTGCATTCTCAACATCCTTCTGTGGAACCACATTTCTGTTGCCTCAAGTGTCTTCTTCTGTGAGATTTTTCAGTATTCACTAGCATATAGGAGAACTGATATTGCATAACAGTTCAGCACTCATTTCTTTGTTTCTAATGACATTTTTCCTTTTCTTAATATTTTGCTTAGCTGATGGAAGACATCTTTTGCTCACCTTTGTCGTTTGGTGTTGCATTTTCTGTCCTTTGTTAAAATACTTCTGAGATATTTAAATTTTAATACTTGCTTGATTTTGGCATCTCTGACAGTTCACATTTTGCACAATTTCCGTTTATTACCTTCTGTCGGAGTTCCTGTAGTTTGCCTTCTGTGTCTGCTGTCAAATAATATTGTGTCATCAGCATATGTTTGCCAGTAATGAATCCTGACAGGACTTCTCGTTGTTTCAGGATTGCTTTGCTGTTAATGCTAAATAAGCCTGGTGAGAAGACACATCCTTTTCTTATAACCCTTTCTATTTGCGTGGGTTTACTTGATTTATTTTCTATTTTTATGCAGGCACTTTGCTTCCAGTATCAAATCTCGATTATTCTAATATCTTTGACAAATAGATCAAGTTTTTCTAACAGAAACTGGAATTGGCACTCGGCTCTCCAATTTTCAATCCCAAGCCATTATCTATTACTCCCCCAAACACACATCCAAGCTTAAAGCACCTGATATTCCCAAGCAGTCACCCATCTGGATATTGACCTATTTTAACACTGCTTAACTTCATGAGAACCAGTGTTTCAGCATGACATCTTACCAGTGGGATATGAAGGGAATGAGGTTGATTTGCACTGTGCATATTTCATGGTGGGTCTGAGCTGTAAAGGTCTGAACTGTTATTACTATGGACTGAAGCTTATCTGAATATTTGGCATGGAAATTGCAATAAATTGATGATACTATCTGTCTATATCTCTGAGATGAGGTATCATGATTATTTACATTATTCGGACTGTTATCCTTCTCTTCATTTCCATATTCACAATATTTTGGCAGTTGTACGCTCCCGCCTTTGTCAGGTGATTGGAATTTCAAACCAAACTCTTTTTCATCCACTGTGGTAGATTGTTCTAGTTCCACATGCCATGCCTCTTCTGGCTGTCCCAGTTATTTCCCTTAAACTCTCCAAGCTACGGCAATGGTAAACCAAAAAACTTGGAGAGTTTAAGGGAAATAACTGGGACAGCCAGAAGAGGCATGGCATGTGGAACTAGAACAATCTACCACAGTGGATGAAAAAGTGTTTGGTTTGAAATTCCAATCGGGAGCGTACAACTGCCAAAATATTTGAGATTTAAGTTCACTCCAAATTACGTGGAACTTAGATATATAATCCACATCTAAAGATGTTGGAAAAAAAAAAATGGTGGGTTTCTTTTGGTCTAGTCACTGGATCTAACCAATGCTTTTATCTACTGGGCCATTTTTCTTTGAACAATATACACTGGTGGATGAAATAAAGGGTCCAGCTCAAAATTCCAGTCACCGGAAGAAAGGAGCATACAACAGCCGAAACATTGTAAATATGGCAATGAAGATGAGGATGACGGTCCGAATAATGTGAGTAATGATAGGTTTACAACTTTTCATCTGTGTGGAAAAGTGCTGTAGAAAGGGAAATAATTCATCATGCATAAGGCTGCATGAATGTTTTTGGACCCTGTTATGGTTTGAAAGTGATCATTGGACAGCTTCCGCTCAGATATGCCAGCAGTACTTCGTTTTTAGTCTGAACCGACTCTCGGAAAAACGGAGCACGGCAGGTAGAAATAGTTACTTTCTGGAGCAGCACAAGAAACCCACCATTTTTTTTTTTCCAACATCTTTAGATGTGGATTATATATCTAAGTTCCACGTAATTTGGAGTGAACTTAAATCTCAATTGATGTTCAAGGTAAAGAGCATGTTGAAAATACAAATCTTCATTATCACTAGTGTCCTTCTTTCATGTTTGTTTTATGATGTATCCATGAACTGGATAAAGAAGCTGGATTTCTCATCCATGCAATTTTGTGAAGCTGACAATATCAAAGTAACAACTAGAAGTAGATTGGTCAACCTATCACCCATTTCCCACTCATCCACACTCTTTAGAACAGAAGCGATCTTTCCCGTATTGGATTAGGTTTCCTGTTCCTTCTAAAGTCTTTTAATTCTCCTTCACTTCCAGCGGCCTCTTGCATCTTAGTGGCTTTGTCACCTTGTTTGGGTTGAATTGATTTAAAAAAAAAAAAAAAAAAAAAAAAATGTCTTTTAATTCTTTATTTTAACAGCGAGATGTGTTTCTCAAGTCTCCATGAGCTGCACCAAATGTTTCTATTGTTATAATCTGTTTCAAGAGTCTGCATTCTGCCAAGTTCACAAAGGACTGCAATATGAGTTAAAGTAAATAATTTTTGTTAGGTAGTTAAAAGAAAATAAGCAAGACAAAAAAGACGCCTTCCCATCTGCCTATGTTTCACAAAGAACAGTCAGTTAAGAACTGAGTGACCCTGTGAGGAATTGTAAATAAAAGCAATGCTGCTTTTTGTTAGTGGGAAGAGGCAGTGTGTAAACTTTGTAGCAATTAGTCAAGGCTAAAGTTTGAGTAGTGCATAGAAAAGAATGAAACATAATAAGAACTAAAATGCCGAATAAATATTGTGATGCAACAATTGCAGAAAAAAACATAAAAGAAGGAAATAAAACAAATGAAACAAAAGGAATGTGTAAAAAAAAAAATAGACAATATTTACAGAACTGAAATAAAGATAACAATATTAGTACCTCAAAAATATCATGTTGAGATCGAGACAAAAACTTTAGGATAAGAGTAAATAAAATAAGTTTTTGTTTTGAACTTAAAAGTAAATATGGTAAAAATTTGAAACCGTACTCTGTAAAAATAAATAAATAAATAGTTTATTTTTATACTTTTATTTTTTCACTTATTTATCTTTTATTTTTTATTTATCTTTTTATTTTATTTTATTTTATTTTTTCTTTTCTTTCCTTTTCTTTCTTTCCTTTTCTTTCTTTCCTTTTCTTTCTTTTCTTCTTTTTCTTTTCTTCTTTTTCTTTTCTTCTTTTTCTTTTCTTCTTTTTCTTTTCTTCTTTTTCTTTTCTTTTTCTTTTCTTCTTTTTCTTTTCTTCTTTTTCTTTTCTTCTTTTTCTTTTCTTCTTTTTCTTTTCTTCTTTTTCTTTTCTTCTTTTTCTTTTCTTCTTTTTCTTTTCTTCTTTTCTTTCCTTCTTTTCTTTCCTTCTTTTCTTTCCCTTTCTTTCCTTTTCTTTCCTTTTCTTCTTTTTCTTTTCTTTCCTTTTCTTTCCTTTTCTTTTCTTTCCTTTTCTTTTCTTTCCTTTTCTTTTCTTTCCTTTTCTTTTCTTTCCTTTTCTTTCCTTTTCTTTTCTTTCCTTTTCTTTCCTTTTCTTTCCTTTTCTTTTCTTTCCTTTTCTTTCCTTTTCTTTCCTTTTCTTTTCTTTCCTTTTCTTTCCTTTTCTTTTCTTTCCTTTTCTTTCCTTTCCTTTTCTTTTCTTTCCTTTTCTTTTCTTTCCTTTTCTTTTCTTTCCTTTTCTTTTCTTTCCTTTTCTTTTCTTTCCTTTTCTTTTCTTTTCTTTTTCTTCTTTTTCTTTTCTTTCCTTCTTTTCTTTTTCTTTTCTTTTTCTTTTCTTTTCCTTTTTCTCTTCTTTTCCTTTTTCTCTTCTTTTCCTTTTTCTCTTCTTTTCCTTTTTCTCTTCTTTTCCTTTTTCTCTTCTTTTCCTTTTTCTCTTCTTTTCCTTTTTCTCTTCTTTTCCTTTTTCTCTTCTTTTTCCATCTGCACTTAGAAAATTTGAATAATTCCCTGATTTTTAATAATTTTTTATTCTGATGATTGGCAAACTAAACTGATTTTAAATTTATAATTTCAAATGTGTGCCAAAAATTTAATCAAAGAAAACAAACTTTGATTTAAAATTTATAATTCCTTGGGGTGAATTAACAGAAAGAAAAGATTCACTTATTTTTCTTTTTTTTTGAGTATTATAAAATAATATAATTAAGAAAAAAATACTAACAAAAAATTAGAAAAATAACTTTCTTTTCTCTTTTTCTTTAGCTGTTGACAATTATTTAACCTTAAATATTTTTAAAATGTTTTTTTTTAATCTGACCTGAACTAATTTTTATAATTCATATGATAGGATTATTTCAGCATAAATCAGCACTCCTGACTAAGACCAGTATAGTAGCTGTACCCTAGGCAGAGGGTCCGTATAGTAACAGTGGGCTCTTCTGAATGGGGCATCTTCAGGCTAATTTTACTTTGCCGTTCAAACAGTAGAACATTTATTTAATGGGGATGTCACATGCTTTCATATCTCCAGGTCAGCATTCAAATTTTGACAGATTATATATTAATTTTCTGCTGCAAAAAGTTAAAAAGAAAGATTGTATCTTTCTTTTTAACTTTTTGCAGCAGAAAAAGTTCATCCTTTTAAATACTTGTTGATATAATTATTGGAATCAATATGGAAATGCAAGAGCAGCACAGTGGTTACAACTAAGGAAACCATTGTTAAGTTATTTTACGGAATGCCAAATATGTGGGCAGCCTTTGTATCACCTGCCAGATAGATAGCTAATCATTAGCTAGAGAGAAATTGAATGAATGGAAATTAAATTTCTTTTACAGAAAGTTTAGAAATGTTTTACCTGCCTTCTCTCAGACCCTTAAAAGGAGATGTGTCAGTGATTATAATAAAAGTTTATCCTTACACACAAATCTATCATGTTGTTAGAGATTGTCTCCTTTTTCACATGTCTGACAAATAACTTCTCTTCATTGTGTCCACCACAAATCTCTTTGCTGTCCAGAGTAGGTTGTAAATGCCAACCCTTAAAGTTCATATGATTGACCAAGCACAGTGAATACTAATTAGGAAAGTGAAAGAAAATTTAACTCAACACTGTATCTAAGCATTTTGGCAAAGCATGACTCTGTCTGATTACCAGGTGACTAATTCTATGTGCCGTGTCCCTCTAGGACCTGGACAATCATGGCCCTGCACAACATCCTCCCTTGTAGCTCTTAGCAATATTTGTCCCTTTGCCAAGACTCCTGCACCACCATTCCACCATCCATTCACAAAAGCTCATCAAGTGGGTGACCCACTGCATCCCTCTGACAGCTTTCTTGACCTCTTCACTTTTTAGACTTTACCTGCCACTTGTATATAATTTCTTTTTCTACCTCCTTTTTTTTATCATTTTCTCTTTTCACTTTTTCTCTTGAAATTTCAGGTTTTCACAAGTTTTTCTTGTCTTCTCGCTTCCTTTTGGCAATTTTGGAATCAGAAAAAATTAAAAAAAAGAAAGACAACTTGTCGTCATTAATGTAACTCCTATTTTAGTTTTTTGGGTATTTGTTTTTCACAACATAAATATAAACTGTTCAGAGTTAAAAAAAAAAAAAAAACAAACAAACAAAAAAACAAAAAAAAACAAACAAAAAAACTAATGAATCCAATATAATTTCCTTGAGATATTTGTTTTGTACAAATGCCAACAAATATACCACTTCATGTCTCTCTCTCTCATGATTTCTTTCCTTTCCTTTGCTTTCTTTCTTTCCATCACTATGTCTCTCACTCATTAGAAAGCAACAGTTTGACAATTGACTCCAAGGCTTTAGTGTTCCTGTTTATTTGGGACAAAACAAATACACTGGAATACCAAAGAAGACAACTAGGACTAGTTTCAACTTACATCATAACTATTTCTTCTGCAGACTAATTTTACCATATCTAGCTTTTCATATATATATATATATATATATAGTCAATGTTAAGTGCTTTGTAAGACAGGAAATATTTTTAGCTTTCCTGACTTAGGTGATAAAAGCTATATGAAATTCACAAGCTACAGTTTGGACAACCGAATGTGATAAAATCTGTCTTTCTGATTTTAACTTTTTTTTATATTATATGTGATGAAAGTCTGCTTAAATTAAAAAGCACCACATAGGTGATATGTGAAAGATTAAAACTGATAAAACCTGAAATTATTAACAATGGCAAAAATATATTGCCATTATAAAACACATTTATATGACTGTCAACACTCTAGTATTGCAATAAACTAAATGGAAATTAAAAACATAAATGAGACTGCCATTCTTCTTTGTCTATGTGCCAGGTCCCTTCAGGGTCTGAGTGATCATGAGTCTCCACAATTTCCTGTCCTTTGTAGCACTTAGTAAATGTTGTCTTTTCACTATCTCCCCTAATCTCTGTTTTATCAAACATTTACCTAAGCTCATTTTATGCACTGCTTTCCTCACTCTTGCCTACAATATGCCCTGTAAGTGTCAAATTTTCTAAGCCCTCTTTCTTCATTATGTACCCTTGGAATTTCAACTACTGCTTTCTGATGTTAAGTATATTGTTTCCATTTCTCTAAAACTTACTCACATTTTCAGTCTATGGTATTCTCAGCATCCTTCTGTAGAATCACATTTCTTTTGCCTCAAGTCTCTTCATTTGTGAGGAAATTGTTGTTGATATATAGGAGGACTGATATTATATAACAGTGATATACTCTCTTCTTTTTTTCTAATGAGATTTTTCTTTTTCTTAATACTTTGCTTAGCTTTTGGGAGGCATCTTTTACTATACCAATGCACCTTCATATTTCCGTACATCTTTAGAGTATGCATATGGTGTTACGGTTGAACTTGAAGGACTCTTAATTTCAGTAGCAGGTTGGGTTACTGGTAGAGCTAGTCTGTGTTAAAAAAAAATGCTGTAATGAAATCAGAGCACATCACTGAAGATTTGCCTTGCCAAACTTTTGATATATTTATTGATTTGGTACTCTAAAATATACAATGAAAATATATGTAAAGAATCTGAATTTTTTTTTTTTTTTTTTTTTTTTTTTTTTTTTAAGGTGCAATATGTTTTTATTTATTTTTAGAAAAGAATTTGCTTGGGCCCTGATCCAATGTTCACTCTAATTTATTCATTGCCTGTTTGAAAAAGAAAAACTTATTTTCTTGTCTAAAATTTATGAAACAATGGTCAGTTACTTAAAACAGAAAGTGTACAAGAAAAGTAATGACTTATTCAGTGTATTGATTTTTTTATTATTATTTAATGTGGTTTGTCTTTCAATATGACATAAGGTCAAAATAAACAATTTTTTTTTTTATGTGCTCTGTCCCATCAGGAAAGGAACAATCCTCACTTTTCACAACTTGTCAGTTTTAAGAATTATTTGTCCCTTTAACAATCCTTCCCTGGTCCTATTCTGTCACCCTTTTATACATGCACAGTAGGCAAGTTACTTGTTTCTCTCCAATTGCCATAATGTCTTGCAAGTTTCAAATTCTTCATGTCTTTTTTCCACATTATGTGTCCTAGAAATTTCAACCATCTCTTTTCTGACAATACATATATCCTTTTTGTTTATATTTTGCTTAAAATTTCATTGTTGCTCATAGATTCCATCCATGGTATTCTCAGTATCTTTCTGCAGAGCCATATCACTTTTATTTCAAGTTTCCTCTTCATCTATGGGTTAATTTTGTCCAGCATTCACTGCCATATTAGAAGGATTGAATTCTTTTTTTACAAAATTTTCCCATCTTTTAAGACTTGGTTAACTTAAGGGTGACATCTTTTGCTATTCTTATATGCCTTCAGATTTATCTAATTTTCTGTTTCCCAGGTCATTGTGCCATAGTTTATCATATATTTTTGTGTAGTCTATAAAACATTGGTATAGAGCCTTCTGCATTTGTATTGGTCGTAAATACAGAATATTTCTAATATTTGGTATCAGAATTATATTACAAAAACAATACTGTTTAATTCAATTTAAAAAAGGTGAACCTTTTACTTTATCTGAAATTTTTCAAAAGATTTTTATTCTTATGCATATCCATGATGCTTACAGGCAATACTGGTTTTATGACAATATTTATCAAGGTGGGGGTAATGTGAAAGTTTCCAGTCTCTTAAGAGACAGAAACTTTGATTCAAATACATTCATAGTATCACTATTCAGTCAACAATTTTTTTTTCTTCACATGCTATAAAGTTATCCCACTTTTTAGGTAAATAAAAGAACATTTTAATTTTGATTCAATGAATTGTATCAGAATTTTCTTTTTAATATTTAGAACTACTCATTAGAAAGTCAGTTTCATGGAGTAAGAAAAATGAGTTTGAAAGAGAAGATATGTCTGGCAAATACAATTTATTGCATGCAGAAGAACTTCCCATCCTGACTCAATTTAGTACTACATTTGTAATATGAGGCTGAACATTTTCACAGACTAACATCACTGGTCCACTTGCTCAGAAAAATATATTCCTGTTCCATTCAAACAGTGGCATTCAAAATAGTTTCTCCTAATAGAGTTAAAAAATGACAATCTTTTTAGTATCAGGGACGAAGATAAAGAGACATTTTTAAAATTTTGACTGATGCTTCTTTTACTACGTTCATGTGGAAACCATTTTCTTAGATTATTGTTAATGGTGAAATTTAGCCATTTCCATTGAAGAAATATTAGGTTGGTGCAAAAATAATGACGTAATAATGTCATTTTTTGACGTATCTTTTAACGTCAAGAAACAACATTATTACGTCATTATTTTTGCACCAACCTAATATCTTTCTATCGCAATTTGTTCGTATCTATCTATCTATCTATTAGGTTGGTGCAAAAATAATGACGTAATAATGTCATTTTTTGACGTTAAAAATTACGTCAAAAAACGATATTATTACGTCATTATTTTTGCACCAACCAATATTAAGCATTCACTGACCAATCAACATTACTGTCAGATAATATTTATAAAATCATTTTATTAAAACGGTTCTTGCTGAAAATTAGATTTCTTAAGTTGATTAAGTGCTTTAACTCTGTAATATTTCAACTTCTAAGTTCGAAATTCTATATTCTTCATGTAACACACTTTAAAATTGAGCCAAACATTTTTCTTTTAATATTAACATACATTTTGTGTCTACAGTTATGTCCATGTGTGAAGTGTAAATAAAAGGACAATGTATGAAGTAGTTGAAATCAAAACAGCCCATGATATAGTAGCAGCTGGATGTTATAGTCCATGTTGAAGTCATAATGAAATCTTCCTGTCTAGTCTCTCCCTTGTTGTATAAAAACCTATTTTCATAAGAACCTGGCTAAAACAAAACAATAAAAATAAATCACCTCAACAATTTCTGGAATATAAGAATTTTGGATTAATAATTTTTTTTTCATTCCTTTCCTCTCCTATTTCAAGATGAATATTTTTACAATGTTAAATTTTCACCCCCTCAACCTTCTACAATATCAACATGGTAAGAGTATCAGTCCTTCTATATGGCAGTGAATGCTGGACAATCTTCTCACAGAGGAAGAAGATACTTGAAGCAACAGAAATGTGGTTTTATAGGATACCATGGCCAAACATGGGAGCAATGATGAAGTTCTACAAAGTACACTTTTACTTAACATCCGGAAGAGACAGTTGAGGTTTCTGGGACACATAATGAAGAAAGAGGGCTTGTAAAATTTGATATTCACAGGGCAGATTGAAGGTAAGAGAGACAGGAAAATAATGCATGCCCTACCTGACGAGCTTGAGTGAACACATGGCAGAACAGGGTATGGGAGAGATAGCAGAAAGACAAAACTTATTAGGAGCTACAAGGAACAGGAAATTGTAGAGAGCCATAACCACCAACATCCTGAAGGGAGACAGCACATAGATGATGTTGACATTCAACCACTTCTTTAGTATCAGAATGTTTAAATTGAAAAAATAATGGGTAGTATTTTTTTCCTTTAATGAATCGTCTGTATCATTAAAAGAAAAATCATTCAATATTTTACTAACATCAAAGTTATACACATGTACAGACTGAAGCAAACAGAAAAATGTTTATTTAATGTGAAGCCTGGTGATGTTACCATCATTTTTTTTTTTTTTATTTAATTCTTTTTTCTAGGTTTATACAACAAATACATTTTACTTAAGAATGATCAAGGTTGTGGACACCGAACATGAAAAGGTCTTATAGAAAATCTTGTTGCAAAACAGGGAAAAAGAAATCACCTGACAAAAATGGCGTCTCTCTTCTCCTGTGAAAAAGGAAAAAAAAATGCATGAATTGATCGCAAAACTAAAATAGAGGGGAAATGGCCTCTCCAGACATTCTTCAAAGATGTTTTTCTCTCTTGAATAAAATTTGTCTGGGCCTTAACTTAACCACTTGGCTTGGAGATCAGAATTGAATTCTCAACCCGTCACTGTCCAATAAAAGCACATTGATTTGCTTACAAAACATTGGTGATATTTATAACAAAATGCATTTCTTTTTTAGCTTATATTTTTAGGCAGAGAATAAATACTCCGTTTGATGAAGTGAACACTTTCTTATTCAAGAAAGACTTACTTAAGCCACACCACCAATTCTGACTTTAATAATCTTGACAAATTCAGTGTTATTAGGTTGGTGCAAAAATAATGACGTAATAATGTCGTTTTTTGACGTTAAAAAATACGTCAAAAAACGACATTACTACGTCATTATTTTTGCACCAACCTAATAGAAGGTAAATAAGAAATTAAATCATTTATCAAAATACTCATTTTTGCTATAAATTTACAAAAGGATAACAAATGTCAGAAATCTGAAGGCCCTTCAAAACAGAGAATTATGCTTTCCAGAAACTAAGCAAAGTATTAAGCAATGTTTCATCAGAAACAAAGAAAAACATGTGCTGAACTACTATGTCATATCAGTCCTTTTATGTCAATGAATACTGGACACTCTTCTACCAGATGAAGAGACTTGGAGCAAAATAAATTTGGTTCTACAGAAGGTTACTGAGGATACCATGGCCTGAATGTGAACAATGACAAACTTTTAGAGGAAACGTAAATAAAAAGAACACTTAGAATCCAAAAGTGATGGATGAACTTTCTAGGGCATATGAGGAAAGAAGGATTAGAAAATGACACTCACAGGACAAACTGATGGACAGAGGAAAGCAGTGCATAACCTACTTAATGAGTTTGTGTAAAAAGTTTGCAGAACAAGGTTTAGGAGAGACAGCAAAAAGACAATATTTACTTTGAATGACAAAGGACAAGAAATTGTGGAGAGATGTAATTACCGATGTCCTTAAATGACAAGATGCATAGAAGATGATATATCAGTGAAATGAGATTTGCCAGCATAGATCCCATGGATAACAACTTTTATATTATGGCATTAAATAATAACTCTAAATAAAAAAAAATTCAATCATATAAAGTAAAATAAATGCTCATTAGAGTGTGGCAAAGTGGCAACTATTCTTACAAGTATGCATGAATGTTCATGCATAATTATTACTTACATGTGTATGTTTGAATTTATAGCAGCAATAGAAACAACTGACATTGTATGAAATAATTGTTTGGACATGTTGAAAACAATGTTCAGGAATGTGCTGAAATGTTTGAAAAGAAGAATGAATATTTATACATGGATTTTCATTTCAGTGACACAGCGATTGAAGAATGCTAAAGGGTGGATAAGAGAGCAATTGAAGGATGCTAAAGGGTGGATAAGAGAGCAATTGAAGGATGCTAAAGGGTGGATAAGACGAGCGATTGACGGATGCTAAAGGGTGGATAAGACGAGCGATTGAAGGATGCTAAAGGGTGGATAAGACGAGCGATTGAGGAATGCTAAAGGGTGGATAAGACGAGCGATTGAGGGATGCTAAAGGGTGGATAAGACGAGCGATTGAAGGATGCTAAAGGGTGGATAAGACGAGCGATTGAGGAATGCTAAAGGGTGGATAAGACGAGCGATTGAGGGATGCTAAAGGGTGGATAAGACGAGCGATTGAAGGATGCTAAAGGGTGGATAAGACTAGCGATTGAGGAATGCTAAAGGGTGGATAAGACGAGCGATTGAGGGATGCTAAAGGGTGGATAAAAATCAGTCACAGATAAGTAGTGATTGACTTCTTGTACAAAATTTCTCTTCAAGTAAAAATAGCAAAAAATCTGCCCTGTATCAACTGAAGAAAAAAAAAACTGGCAGTTATCCCTTTTGGAGATGTCAAATATGTATACTGAAGTAGTGCACTGTATTATCTCACAGTGAAAACAACAATCCTAAGTCAATTTATGTTAGGGAAATATGATATTTTTATCTCTCTCTCTCTCATGCCTTTTGAATCAATTTCAGAGATTTTTTGTTTATAATTAAATTCTGGGATCGAACATCCTAGAAATCAATTAAAAGTCCTATATCATCTAGGCATACTACCATATTAGCAGCAAGATCTCTTCATTTTGCAGTTGAAATTACAAGATATAGCTATAAGTTCAAGCATAACAGTTTCTTCTTTTGCAGTTGTGGAAATCTCTTTCAGCTTCTTTTAATCTTGAAAACTTGAAATGTAATGTTGTAATGATGATAGAAGTCTGATGCATGTTTTAGTAGACTTTATTATAGATGAAGCATAAGATGTGTGTTGGATTGTACTCTGGCCTTGTGTGTAATGTATCAGTGTGCATGCAAAATATTCTGTTATTACTACTGTAGTACCTTAATAGATATATAATCAGCAGCAGCCCTGAGGGCATAAAAACAAGCAAACCCATAAGTAACTCTCTCTTCCTGTTTTTCCTCCTTTTGAAGTGTGTGCCATCAACATTTGACACCAAAGCAAACTACACAGGCAAGTCCCCCTCAAATACAATCATTAACAATTTTCATTGTGTATGCAATTTGTTTCTAAGACAAGCAACCCTTAAACTTTCCTTTCATTATTTTTGCTAAAATTTGCATTACAAATCAATCAGCTGTTATTTTGGGCATGTACCTTTTCACCACAATTAATGTAAAATATTCTCATAGAAACCTTATACAATAATTATCGATGTAGCAAATAGACTAAATCGCAAATGTCAGTTGTCATCTTTCATTTTCTTGAATCCTGTTCTTTTATTGTCCTCTCTCCTGAATAATGATTGTTTTTCAGATTCTTTCACTCTCAGTAACCCCCTGCATCTTTGGAGATTTATGGCTTTGCTTGGAGTAAAATGATTTCAAAAGTATACACATAGATACAGAGAAAGAGTCTCGGAAAATAGCATTTTAATTAAAAAAAAAAAAAAATGAAAATTTACTCAAAGATGAATTTGTATATGTTCTCCAATTAATATACAACTGGGCTATTTTAGCTGATCACCTGTCTAATAAATTAGAGCTGAAACAAAAACCTTTACAGAAATGATTAGATTAATATAAATAAAATTTGTGACTTAGCTAATTGATGCTAGATTCAGCACCTCAACTCTGGAATTTCATAGATGAACCATTCTGCAATCAATCCATCTATTCATCAGGTTTCAGCTATAAATTAAAAATGGAGTTGAAATTAGTTAAAATATAATACAGTTAATGTAAGAATCAAACATCATCCTACTTAATGTGAATCCTGTTTTATTTTGCTAATGTAGATTTCGTCCTCATGAAATAAAATTCTTTTTCTGATGACATCAGTACTTTGGCAAAACATTTCAAAGTAGTTTTCTTGATTGTCTTGTATGTAAATTGTAAAATCAAGTACAGATATTAGAAAGCTTAAACATAAGAAATATCCTAACAGTAATAAAATTGCATTCAACTTAAGGACAAAAATATTAAATATCATTGAAACAATAACAAGCACCACAAACTCATGTGACATGATATTTGAAACTAATGAGAAGCATGGCACATAAAATAATTTTAAGACTCCAGATTTTTAACAAAACAAATATTACTTTAACAAGAGCTTATGAAAGCTGAAAGCACTCAGGATTTGACAATAATATGTATTATTTGAATCCTGATGTCAAACAACTCATCAGAAAGGAGAAAAATGTTTTAAAAAAATCATTGGTACCCAATAAATTTTATTTTAATAATAAAGTGTAGTGTATTAACAAAGACTTTCATCATAAAAAGCAACATTGATAAGATGGACTAAAACCACATGAGAAATATTTGTAATAACTGTGTGCATCAATCCAATGTTCTGATAAAAAAAGGCAGCAATATAATAGCGAAAATGCTTTATCAAAAAAGCAATGATAATAAGATGGAGTAAAACTATTAATAAAATAATAATAGGAGAAATTCTGCATAAAAAAAAGTTACAATTTTTTTTAAAATTTTCAAACTAAAGAATATTATATTTTAGTTTTTTGCTGGCCTGCAAATAGATGTCATTATGAATAATGTGAATGCTGCAAATTGATTGTCAGTAACTGAGAAGATACAAATTTTTTTGGTATTTGTAATTTCACCCCCATCAAGAGAGTAAAACCACTGAGATGTACAGGGGTTACTGAGTGCAAAACGATCTGAGAACAATTTTGAGGAAAGGAGACAATAAAAGAACAGGATCCAAGAAGACAATAGATGATGATTGACATTGTATTTAAATCTTTGAAGGTTAAAGTTGATGGGAAAGCAATAAGCAGGAAGAGAGCTCCACAAGCAATAAGTATTAGAGAAGAAACTGTTTGCATAGAACTTATGGTTTTATTTAGCCATTTTGACTGTAAAATAATGAGACCTAGCTGTTTGTCTTAAATTCATAACTTGGAGGTACCAAAGAGGAAAGCCCAATCAAAAAAAAATATTTATAGAAAAGGCCAAGGAAAGCTACATTACAGCAGTAGAAAAGTAACTGTAGCCAAGATGCTATATCAAGAACAATAACAGATTTTTTTGATTTTATCAAGAATCTCTAAATAAATTGGTAGGTGATTTTGGTTGCACAGTACTTGTTAGTTCAAGCCCTGGGTCAAGTAGTATGGATTTAGACTGAGTAGAATAATAAAATAACTAAGTAGTATTAAAAAAAAGAAAAAAAAGAATGGACAGTCTAATGAGAAAAATATCAACCCCATGAATTAAAATACAGGACTCGGTTTGAAATTCCCTGATAGTTACCCAGATTGGCAGACGCCTGGAGAAGGCTGGAGAGCACAAAAGCCAAAATGGGATAATAATAAGAAAGATGAGGATGTTAGATGACTGGCTGTGAATAGATTTAAATAACAAACACATTAATAGACAGATACTTGGGAAAGGAGAAAATTAGCAAAAGAGGGACATTTGGCAAATGCTCAACTATGCTAGATTCTGCCCTTCTGCAAGAATTACCATGAGCGACTTCAAAGACAATAGCAACTAATTGCAGTATAGAATCATCAGATAAAGTTTATTTTCCAAACTTCCTGGTCACACTTGGCTTGGCACAGTGATAGATTCTCTTCTGCTGCTAAGCTGTGTCTCTTTTATGCATGAAATGAAATGATTCAGAAAAATTTACAACCTTTTGTTTGTTTTGTTTTTTTCCCATTCACATGAAGGCAAGCACATTTAACAAAGCAATTCTGAACAATATTTGCAATGCCCAGCATACAAGAATATTGGCAGATAGGTCTCATCATTTTTTACTGTTGAAATAACAAGATATAACTGTAAGGTCTATTCTGATAGTTTCACTGGCAAGAAGTGCGAGAAGAGAAACTATCTAAAGGTTTATTTCTTCCCTGCAAACTACGACCTTCAAAAATTTAAATATATCATCTGTTACAAACTTCTGTCTCCTGAGTCCTCTTCTTTTATTGTTCTTTCTCCTCATTAATGACTTTTCATTCTCTTTCACTCCCATTAACCGTTGCATCTTAGTGGCATTGTTGTCTTTTTTTGTGGTAAAATAATTAAAAAACAAAAATCTGGTCTAGTGTAGTGCTTTTGTTAAAGTCTAACTGTAATTAATTTATAATCTCATTCCCGTATTTCCAGATAGATATTAATACACTTTTTTCTACTCAATCAGCATATCTCCATGTAGAGTGACATCCCTAACACTTCTCGAAAACACAGATTGATTTTACTCCAAGTTACTACTCACAGATCCATTAATAGTTTCTACTTATTATGTATATGTCTTTCAGTATTCCTTAATTTCTTCTGAATTCATAGATGGTAATGTTTAGCACTGACATAATGTTTACCCACCTGAACCTTAATTATTACACTGGGTTCAAAACCTTAATATCAAGAACTGCATCAGCAAAGCTGGTAAATACAAGAGAGCTTGACAGTCCATAAATTTCTTCAAGACAGTATTTAGTTTAGAATTGTTATTCTCTTCAACAGGTTATGCCTACAAAGGCTAAAGCTCTCGGTTTCCCCTACTATTTCACTCATAGCTGGAGGGACAAGAGATGGATTTATCGCTTTTTCAAGGATATCAGTTTGAAGTGAATACAAACAACATTGGAGGAAATTTAATTCCATATTAGTTATTCAATTTTCCATGCCAATTATAATCATGCCACTTTAAAAAAATTGTTTCACACACACACACACACACACACACATATATATATATAATGTTAATAGTCATATGAATCAAACCAGGAAGCATTAGTGTTAAAAAGTGATCAATAGACACTTGAAAAAAAATAATATAAAAGTAAAAATAACATGTAGAGCTTTAAACCTTTAAAAATCAGAGATCAGTTGAATCTGCTACCTTGGTTTCAACCTTACAGTATCCTCAGGCAATTTTTATCAAATGACCTCTTAATGGTTTGTTTTTTTAAAAAAAATAAAGCATTAAGGGGTCATTTGATAAAAATCACCTGAGGATAACATAAGGTTGAAAGCAAGGTAGTAGATTTAACTGATCTTTTGATTTTTAAAGTGTTTTATATATATATATATATATATATATATATATATATATATATATATATATATATATATATAGTTGTAAATGATATGTTAACAATTTTGGTTAAGTTCTCTTCAGAAATGAAGACCAAGTTAAAAATGATCAGTCAATATAAAGAGCATTCCACTCTGAAAGCAGCAGCTTCGTGTGTGGATGCTTTCCAGGGCACTAAAATCCTTAACCTTTTCAAGCCTAGGGTGAGACATCATCTATCTTACATATTCTCATAATCTTCACTTCCTGCTTCCACATTCAGTAACTCTGCTTTGAGTGGCCCTTAGGCCTTGGATTGGATGAACTTCAGTAAAAAAAAAGAAAAAAAAATTCTTCTAAATATCTAACAGAAAAATATAAAACACATACACCTTGTTTAAACAGTTGTATTTTGTCAGCTGTGTTTAGCATGAGGTTACAAAGCTAATTATTAGGTTGGTGCAAAGCTAATGGCATAATAATGTCGTTTTTTGACGTTAAAAAATACGTCAAAAAACGACATTATTACGTCATTATTTTTGCACCAACCTAATAAAAGACATGGCTTTTGAATGCTGATTTTCTCGATTGTCCATCCTTTTTCCATGAATGGAAAGACAGACCAGGTTTTATAGCCTTGGGTGGCAACTGGTCTGCCGTGGGAAAAATCTACTATGTCAGTCATGTATCGAAAGATACATGATCGCCTAAGCGTGTATTTTGCATGGCACATAACTGACGGACATGTTTACCCAGGGTAAGAATTCAAAACTGATTATGATGGCCATAAAACAATTCTTTCAATCTGGCAGGAAACTCCATTGCTGAATGAAAGAATCAAAATACAATTTTTAAATTCGGTCCATTTGTACCAAAGTGAAAGTTAAAATATTTATCAATGAAAAATTTGTTATTGTCATAATTCACTCCTTGTTTAGATTAATGTTTTAGTGTCATCATAATGAGTATGAACGGTACTTGTGTTTACAATAACTGCATAGATATATATAAAATGGAAGCACTTATAAAAAGAAAAAAGTAACACCCAATAACATCAAATATGAAAACAGCCACAATGTGCTGACCATGTTCAAAAAATAAAATTAAGAAACATTCCCATCACACCAGGTAGAAATAGAAAAATCTACACATTCAGTTAAGAAAAATATCCTCGATAATGGCTAAGAGAATAGCAAAAATTGCTCAGATATATAGAACTTTCATACAATTTTTACAAATTTTATGTGCAGAAATGAAATCACTTATACAAACACAAGAAAAATTGAATAAAAAGCTTTATCATAGTAGCTTCAGTCATCTTTAATCAAACTTTTGTAAAAGGGATTGCTGCCCAATACACAATATATATATATATATATAGTTAGTACTATTTGTTTTGCATAAGTTTCCAATGAAAAAATACAAAGAAATGTCAAAATATATTTATGGAGAGAAAGTGTTTTGTGAAATTGCCTTATTCTTTTGTATGGGCATTAGAGAAATTATAGACTTAAAAGTTGTTTACTTCATCTTTTAGTTGTTTGTTTCTTCTTCTTCTACATGCCATGTCCTTTCAAGAGGTGAGAGGTCATGGCCCTTCACTATTTCTTGTCCTTGGTAGTCTTTAGTAAAGTTTGTCTTTTCTCTGTTACTCCTAATCCTTGTTCTGCCAACCATTTACACAAACTCATCAGGTAGGGTATGCACTGTATTCCTCTGTCCCTCTTGCCTTCAGTATGTCCTGTGAGTGTCAAATTTTCTAAGCACTATTTCCTCATTATGCACCCTAGAAGTTTCAACTCCCTTGTTTGGGTTTTAAGTATAAATGTCCTTTTTCTTTCCATTTTCTGTAAATCTTCATCATTATTAACATGTTCAGTCTATGGCATTTTCATCATTCTTCTGTATAACTTCTTTTGTTTCGAGTCTTTTCTTCTTCTGTGAAACAATTGTCCCGCATTCACTGCCACATGAGAGGACTGATATTACATAACAGTTAAGTACGCTTTTCTTCTTTAGTTTCTAATGAAATTTTCCCGTTTCTTTATACTTTGCTAAGCTTTTGTAAGATAACTTTTGCTATCCCATTATGATATTCGTGTTGCATTTTCTGTTGTCTGTTGAAATACGTCTTAGATATTTATATTTTTGTGGTTTGATTTTGGTGTCTCCAATTCATATTTTGCATCTTGGGATGTTCCATTTGCTGACAATCATATTTTCTGTCATCTTACAATTGACACTTAGTCCTTTCTTCTCACTTTCCTTTACTACTTTCTGTAAGACTACTTGAAGTTTCTATAGTTTTAAAATCTCCAATTCACAAACAGTATAAACAACAACTTTGCCAGCTATGCGTTTTTTGAAACAATAATGTTGCCAGCTATGCATTTTTTGTAAGAAAATAATGTTACCAGCTATACGTTTTTTTGTAAAAGATAACGTTGCCAGCTATACGTTTTTTTATTCCATACAAAATAGGCATTTAAAATTCATATAAACTGGATTTGGCATTAAATAACCCACAGTGGTTGATATGCCATAAAACCCAAGCAAACATAAACAACAACTTCGGATATTGAATATAACAATTTCAAACTGAAATAACATCAAGCAGTGATATTGGATCAATACACCCTTCATCGTGCAAGCAGCTTACCATTCCACCACAAAGAATTCTTTAATAAAGTCAAGAAATGAAGCAATTTTGTTATCTTTTATCAAGCTAACATTTTTCTCAATGTGGCACCAGAGTAGGGGTAATACAGTCTTTCATGTTTTTCACCCATCTTCTTACAATTCCGGAAATGTTTCTCAACTGACAAGTTAATTCTTGATATCTTTAAATAGAACGGTCATGATGCTCGGCACTTCCTGGTGGTTGATAAACAATTCTATCAGGATGACTAATATATGGAAATGGGATAATTTCATCTGAAAAAAATATGCACACACTTACAAACACTATTTCTGTCTATACACATACACTGTATGTGGTATAATATAAGATGAACTTTGTTTCTTAGTTTTCAGACAATCTCATCCAATAAAACTATGAGAGAGGATCCAATTTGCGATCTAATAATCCTCTTAGTTTTACAATTCAGGTGACATTAGAATAAATGCTGAATATTTTTGCAGTAAATTTCATGTTGAATTTAAAATGTGTTTGCATATTATTATTATGGTTTACATACTATTATTATGGTTTGTTTATTATTATTACTATTTAGTGAGAGAACATGATATTATGGTTTACATACTATTATTATGGTTTGCATATTATTATTATTATTATTTAGTGAGAGAACATTATTATTATAGTTTGTATATTATTATGGTTTGCATATTATTATTTAGCAAAAGAACATCATGATATTATTATGGTTTGCATATTATTATAGTTTGCATATTATTATGATTTGCATATTATTTAGAGAGAGATTATATTATTGTTATTATTTTTATTACTTGCATATTATTATTTAGAGATCATGATATTATTTTTATGGTTTACATATCATTATTATTATTATTTAGTGAGAGAACTTATTATTATTATTATGGTTTGCATCTCATTATTTATTTATTGAGAGAACATCATGAAAACAAAATGACAGCAGGGTCCTTTGTTCCTTCCTAAGGTATCATGTGTAATGCATGCTTGGGTGATCATATCGACTTTTGATTCATAATTTACTTGGCATAAGAATTCCAGCTGTAAGTTGCCATTACTTTCTGTGGTAGACTGGTTGCAATCAAGGCTGTAGAACCCAGTCTGTTCTTCTATTTAACCTATAGCTAGGAGAGAAGAGATGGATCCCTATAAAACGCAAGGGTATTTGCAGATAAGTGAATGTGACAAACTTGAGAGCACTTTGAACTTGGCTCTCAGATTTCTCATTCTGACCTATCATCCTTTATACTCATCACAAATCCAAATGGTTGGTATTCCCAAGCAGTCACTCATCTAGTTACTGATCATGCCCGATGTTGTTTAACTTTGGTGAACATATGAGAACCAGTATTTCAATGTTATATGGGTACAAATATGTAAAGCCTAATATAACTGTCATGAGATCTTGTTTGATAAGGGCATACTAGGCACATGCATTGCAGCCAAATGTGCATGATACTGACACATTTTGAGAAAAGCAATAAAAAACCTATTTCATTACTTACCTACGAGTTTGTTTTCCTTATTTATTTCTGTCTATTATCTCAAAAACATAAGATATAACAGTTGGTGACAAGGATGAGATACAACAGTCAGCCACTAGGCAACAAACAAGCAAATCTATTGTATTGAATGGGATATTTATTATCTGTCTATATTTCTGTGATGAGGTATTATGTACACTATTTACATTATTCAGACTATTGTCCTCATCTTTGTCGCCATATTACAATGTTTCGGCCATTGTATGCTCCAGCCTTCTTAAGGTGGTTGGAATATCAAACTGAACCCTTTATTTCGTTCACTGGGGTAGACTGTTCTAGTTCCATGTACCATGTCTAATGGATGTCAGTTATCAGTTATCTCCTGTTAATTCCCCTTTCCAAGTTCTCCACCACCTTAACCAGGATACATGGTACAGTAGATAAAGGCATTAATTAGATCCAGTGACAGGACCCAAAGAGTGTGAGTTCAATACCTGGTTAAGAGAAAATGTGACACACAAATCCAAAGCTATACTGGAATAATAAAAGATGTCTTCCAGAAACTAATCTTAGTATTAAGAAATAGAAAAATTTCATTAGAAACAAAATATGGAGGGAATGTAGGTGGTCTGTTACTATGTAAGAGGCATGGTGGGTTGTAGCTGTGAATGTTAGTCCTGGTAAAACCAAGAAATGTAGTTCATCTGAGCACTTTCTATGGTAGTAGTGATAGACATCCCACTTGTGAGAGAGAGGTTGGAGGGTGGAAAGTAATTCTTCTCCAGCAAAGACTCGGAGACACTTTAGAACTCTGTCAAGACTGGAAAGTGACATCTTGGAAGCTCTTGCCCAAATGTAGCAACTACTTGACTTTTGGCCTGATCTGGCTCTTATGAAGTCAGAGAATAGCATGAGGAGTCAGATACTTCCTGGAACGGTACAGGGAGCCAATCATTTTACCTGCATTTTTAGTGATGGATCAGGTGGGTTATGGGAACTTGAAAGACACTCTTACATAAAATCAGAAAGAGACAGTTGTAATGTCAGGGATACATTATGAGAAAAGACAGCTTGGAAAATTTAATACTCACAGGTGATATTGAGGAAAAGAAGATCAAAGAGAAACAACAAGCAACTTAACAAGCTTGTGTGATTGGATGGCAGAGCAGGATAAAGTCAGATTTTGCTAAAATCTACAAGAGAGAGGAAGTTGTGTTGAGTCCTGATTGCCGATGTCTTAAGTGGACACTGTTTATGAATGATGGCAGTCCAGCTAAAGTGTGATAACAATTAGAATTATGAGGATACTCAAGCAAAAGAATTTTAGAATAGAATACACTTAATCTGGCAAAAATCTTGACTCTGACAAGAGTTTGGCATCACTGCTTTGGAAAATCAGTGTTGTCTTTTTATTTAAATGGCCAACGTTCACATCAAAGAAGAACAATAAATAGGAGACAACAAACCAGACTGAGAGTATCAGTTGGAAGATAAGAACATTAGCTTCATGTTTTTCTGTATATATATATATATATATATATATATATATAGACAGAAAGGGAATCATTATCGAAGCAAAGTGGAGGATGGACTTGTGATAAAGGAGTGGGTGAAAAAGATTGAAGTTAATGAGATGAAGATGCTGAATAGATAAAAGGAAAAGATATGTACATATAAAAAAACCTGAAATCAGTAGTATTAGTCTGTTTCTACTTACGTCAGACGTAACCCTCCACAAGTAAAAAAAAAACAAAAAAACAAAAAAAAAAAACAAATAAATAAAAAAATAAAAATTCTTATATGTATTTTCCACCAAAGTTATTCTCTCAGAAAGGCTGACAACAAATATTTTTACCATTTTCTGCATAATTTTCAGAATTCAAGGAATATTTAATTTTGTTCAGTGCAAAGGCAAATTTGGTTGGCCAGTGTTTGATTGCAGCAGTCTTCCATGTCAGGTAGTCTTGTTTGTATTTGAAGTTCTTGCTTTTAACTCAGTACAAATGCATCATGAATTGATATTATTGGGATAATTCTCTTCTTTCAGTACAAATAAATCACAAATTTATACTACTGGGATAATTTTCTTATTTTAATAGAAATACATAAATGATACTGATGGGATAATTTGCTTACCTTGATAAAAATATATAACAAATCAATGTTAATAGGATAATTCTCTTGCTTTAGAACAGATACATAACAAATTGTTACTAATGGGATAATTCTCTTCTTTCAGTACAAATACATAACTAATTGATACTATTGAGATAATTATCTTTGAAACTCGTACATAACCATTGATATTTCAACAAAATACTTCTCCAAAATATATCATTTTCTGTGGCTGTATCAGCATGTTAGATCTGAATAAATTTTTTATTTTTGTAAGTGAATAATTGAGCAAAATTTAAATCCTGAATTCAACTGTTCACCATGTTTTTCATGCTTTCAGAAAACACATTAAATTTTACTGTATTGGTTACAGATTTTGATCAGCAAGGAATTACTTGGAGAATATTTTTTTTGACAAAATTGTATTCAAATTTGGTGAAAGCTTAAATTATTTTGACATGACTTTGGATTAAGCAACATTCTACCAATTCTACTCAGTTAATTTAAAATATCTTAATAAACATGAGAATAAAATGATAACATGTGAACATGATCACTTGGTATTTTCAAGTTTTGCCTTCCTCTCTCATTGGTGAAAAGTTAGCTAATGAGAATTAAAGGTGAAAATGATAGGTGTTTTATCTATTTATCTATCTATATGTATATATATCCAGTTTGTAAGGTAAAAAATGTGCAATGTATATACAGACATATGAATTCTAGAAAGTAAATCATTATCTAAAGAATGAATGAAAGACTGTTATTCAAATGCATGATAGTAATAATAGCTGAACCTTGTACATGGCCATTTAAATTTGACATTTAACAAGCAAAAAATGATGCTAAAAAAATTGTCTGGATATTTCTCATCCAAACTGGTAAAAAATTTTCATTTTTGTCTCAAAAAAAAAAGAAAAAAAAAAGGCAACAACCAAATTAGCCATTTCCCTACAAGGAAACATTTGGCATTCACTGACCAAGCAACCAGTACTGCTTTGGGCCCAGATATGAGAAATCTTTCTCTTAGGACAATTTTTCAAGAAAACAGGTTTTTCAAATCCAGTAGCTGTTATTGCTCTTTCCACTATTGATGGAGGTTTCCTTTCTAACCTTTTATTTGAAGTAATGTGAATAACAACATCAGGATTATGTCATTATTTTCTGAGTTACTTATGCTATACGTTTTAGTTGTTACTGCTGTTGGTATTCCTCAAGTCGTATGGTTTCTGTTTTTTGTACTGTTCTTTGTTTGTAAATCTATAGCGTCGCTCCACAGTGTTCAAAGAAAGATAACCTTTTCCAAGATCTTCAGGCTTCACTTGCTCAAAGCCATTATTCACCATTGATCTTAGGAAGCAGTTGCATACAGCTGACAGTTTAGATAATTGAAAAAAAAAATACTGATATTTTACAAATTGTCATTTCTTTACATGAGTTGCTTAGACAATAGAATTCATTATTTCACTTATTTTATGGTTAACATTTTGATTCGAGGATGTGAAGAAAGAGAGATGGGAGAATTTGATACTCACAGGACAATTTGAAGACAAACAGAACAGGTAAAGTTTAAGCAACAAGCTTGTATAAATGGATGGCAAAACAGAACTTGGGAGGAATAGTAAGGGGACAAATGACTACAAAGGATAGGAACTTGTGGAGAGTCATGATCGCCCGAATATTGAATAGATGCAGGTTATTTATGTACTATAATAGCTTTAAGTATTAGGAGTTTTTCATTACAGTGAGTGCTGTATAGTATTTTGCTATTTTCTACTAATATTTATCTTGTGTTAATAGTTGTATTTTAGTTGCTTATAACGTAATGATTAACATGCATAAATTGCACTATTTTCCAACAAGGTGCTAATCAAACTACAAGACTGGTGTTTCTATGGTCAATGTAATAATTTAAAACTTTAAAGATAAACACTTTTTCTTCACAAAGACTCATAACTTACAAACAAATAATATCATCTTTATAGGAAAAAGTGTTTTAAAGTTTGTATAAAATACTCAATATCCATATAAAATATGTATGAAAAATTTGATACATTCCTTTTTATTAACCAAATTCTGAAGTCCCTATTTTAAGCTGATATCATGTCTATATGTATATTTAAATGGTAGGTTCTTATTTAAACATTTCACACCAAGCAAGGCAATAAAGCCACTAAAACTCAATGGTTACTGAGACTAAATTAAAATAAAATATTATTTAGTAGAAAGGACAATAAAAAAATAGAATTCAAAAAGGTTGATGATAACTGATGTTGCACTTAAATTCTTGAAGGTCATAGTTGACAGGAAAGTATGAAATTAGAAGAGAGTTCCAGAGATGAGAAATGCAAGAAAAGAAACCTTCAGAACAGAACATGGTTACATCTGGCTAATTTCAATAATAAAATGATGAGCTGTAGCTGCCAATTTAGTACATTGCTTAAATTCATGACAACAAGATACAGAAGAGGAAAGCTCCTCAGAAGAGATGATGCAAAAATATATGAAAAAGTAAAGCTATGCTATGGAGGTGAGAAACTGAATGAAGCTGAGTTGCCATGTCAATACAACTAACATTGCAGATTCATCTTTGGATTTTATGAAAAATTTCTAAATTCATAACAGAAGCACCAGAATAGATATGGCAACAATATTCAATGCGCAAAAAGATGGACTTAGAAAGGCATAAGATAGAATAATTGTCTGGCATAACACAGCAAAGCGAACAGATTTTCCTAGCAGCAAACTCGGTAAGTGACTCGATATAATTGTTCCAATTAATATCAGTGGAAAACATTGGACTGAGAAGGTACAATAATGAACTCTTAACTGCCATGCTGACAATGTACAGTTCTTGATGATGACCGAGATAGTCAAAAGTTCTCAAGTAAAACCACTAACTTTGGAGGGCTTGCTTACATTATTTACATTATTTGGACTTTATCTTCATCTTTATTGCCATATTCGCAACATTTCAACCGTTGTACACTCGGGCTTTCTTGGAGGGAGAATAAGAGGATTTATACTTTTCCTGAGGGTATTAGCACGTAAGTAATTGTAATGAATTCAAATGGAATCTGAACTCTGCTCTCTGATTCCTCAATCCAAGCTGCTATCCATTACTTCACCATATATAATATATATATATATATATATATATATATAAATTTATTTTAAAATATGATTCCAACACCCTACATAAGAGTCCTCATGTTTCAAAACATGAGCCGAAAACCTCAGTATAATTATTTGAATTAAATTGAATTAAAGTAAGCTCTGTTCCATCTACAAGTGAAATTTTTTTTGAAATAACTTATTTCTGAAATTTACGTGTTTTAATAGCATATTCGTTATTGAAATCAAAATTTCCATGGTAACGGCTAGCGCGATTGTTATATATATATATATATATATATATATATATATATATATATATATATATATATACACGCACACACACACACACACATGTACAGGGTCTCTCCTCAAAATTGACATCATTTAAAATGTGAATATCTGAGTACATGTCCCAGGCAAACAAAATTAAATCTGCTTCATATTGAACAATTAAATGTTTATTTATCAAAAATTGAGCAAGATATTCAAAGGGATGTAGATTTTATAACCAATTTCACAAATGTCCAATCACTACGAGTGATCTGATGTCAAGTCGGTAGCCTAGCTCCTGCCAAATATGCTGTAGCATGTCTTGAACAAAATTCTCCTATGCCTCAGAGATTCTCTGTTCAAGTTATTCTATGCTTTCTTTTTTTTTTTTTTTTTTTTTTTTTTTTTACATTGCCCATAGAAAAAAATCAAAGTGTCAAGTCAGATGAACATGGTGGCCATTTCAACAGCATATTGTCATTATCACTAGCATGACAGTTTCATCTTCCTGGTAGGTTCTCATTGAGATAAGTCCACACATTCAACTTAGTTTTTACACATTTTTTTTTTAAATTTAAGATCATTTGAGTGAGAATTGGCTAACAAATATAATAAATGAAGACATGGAATTTTTATATAACTTCCTGAGTTCCTGTATGCAAGTGGATGACATCAAAGAAAACAGAAAAATGTTTGATATAACATTCCATATAAAGATTTTTTTTCACTTCATTTTCAAGGGTTATCCTCTATCACTAGTTCCAACTATCTATTATCTCCCCTTCCCCATACACAACTCCTATGTTAAAGCAGTTTTTTGCTTGATGATCAGTATTTGAATGTTTTTGTAAAAGATATAAAAGATATTTGAGAAAATATTTGTACTAATAATTCACTGTTCAGTCTCAGGTTTGGTCAACAACCATTTATACAAGCAAAATATACACTTACACATTCAAAAATAAATATTTAAATAAAATCATGTATGAAAAAAAAAAAGAGCGATATTACTTTTGCTGATTTCAGTTTTTATAACATGATCAGAAACTCTATTTGTAGAAAATATTAATCTGTATCACGTCAGAAGCTTATAAAGTTTTGTATTATAATCTATTTGTACCCATGGTAAATAAGCAACCAGTATAAACTTTCACTGAAGATACCTGTGTTGGGATACAAAAATATCTGCTCTTAGATCTAATGTGTGATGAGACAACCCTGAGTTATTGACTGGCAGGTAACTAGATGGATATACTTTTTCCATATTTTTAAAAATATTTTCATCATTTCACCTCAAACAAGGCAATAAAGCCCCTAAGGTGTAAAGGAGTTACTGAATGTAAGAATGAGAAAAAGAAAATATTAAAGAGTTAAAAGAAAAGAATTAAGAAGATAGAAGATAAAAATTGACATTGAATTAAAATTTTTGAAGCTCAAAGTTGAAAGTTGACTGGGAAAGCAAGAGGTCAAAAGAGAATACCACAAGTGAGAAGTGTGAGAGAAGGAATAGTGGGCATAGAACTTATGGCTAAAATGATGAGACCTTGCTGCCAATCTATTACTGTGCTTAAAATTATAGTCCAGGTACCATAAAGAACAGTTACCATGAAAATATTCATAGAGAAAGCAAAGAGAAGTTATGTTATGGCAGTGGGAATGACTGAAATCAAGATGGCAGGACCAATAATATGGCTAGAATTTCTAAATACATATCAGAGCACCAGACTAGATATGGCAGGGATATTCAATACATGGATGAATGGTAGACCCTAAAAATGTGTAAGACAGATTCTTGTAAGAAAAATTGACTGGCAGTTATCACCTTCATAGTAGCAGACCTAGTAAGTGATTTAATATAATCTTTCTAAATCATTGCTCACAGTTCAAGTGATACCAATTCCACATGACTATATCTGGTGTAACAGAGTATCATTAGAACTTCTCCTTACTCATTATTCCCAGGACTTGACAACATGGTTGACTTGGTTTTTAATACCATAATAAATAAATGTTTTATTTTACACTAATCATTTTGTCATCTTGTCTGTTACTTACCATTCCATTTTACTGCTCATTTAGCCAATTGTCGTGTGGAATATTTCTTTTCTCTCTTCAGTTTTACACCTCTGTCACTCCCTTGATAAATGATCAGACACCTTATATTAGATCTAAATCTATGTGCTTATATTCAGATTGAGGTTTCAAATTATTTAAGTATACATAAGTACATGTAAGGTTTAAATTATTTGATGTTAATTTTCAGCAATGGGTGCTTCTGTGAAATTAGAGGATTGGTGTGAAGCCATTTTGGTTCAAGAACATATATGTTAATGATTAGACTTTTGTCGAGATGAATTTTACAACATTCTTTTTTGTTGGCAGCACTACCAACCTGTTCTTATCTTTTGTGTGTGTGTGTGTATATATATATATATATATATATATATATATATATATATATGAAGAAATATAGTCTTAAGGTGTATTATATTTATGGGATAAAGTGCTCAATATCAGAGATAGAGCGTGTGTAAATATGAAAGTGAACATAGAAGTCAACACTTAGAGGCGACAGTCTGTTTCATGCTATATGCAATCGTCAGGCGATTGCATATAGCATGAAACAGACTGCCGCCTCTAAGTGTTGACTTCTATGTTCACTTTGAGATATATATATATATATATATATATATATATATTGTAATGATACAATATGGCAATCTGTATGGAATTTCCAGGAGGATATAGATCCAGAGAGAGTTCTGTCAAAAGACAGCAGAATTATTATTAATTAAAGAATATCAAACACTTAAAATCCCATAGGTAATAATTTTTATTTCATGAGTATCAAACACTTATATATATATATATATATATATATATATATAATATAGAAGTAAATTTCTCTCTCTCATCTTCTGAATTTTAAGTTTAGATTATATTGTCTTTTATTGCACGTAGTGTCACCACAAATGTTTACACCCATTTCCAGTGTTAGTTTTTTTATATTGATTTAAGTCTGCGATTCAGTAATGAATTATGCATTGGAAAATAATTCACATTTATCTGTATCTCGCTCATTTGAACCATCATTTAACTCCTCTCTTTAAAACTTCTGTTAAATTTTAATCCCACCTTCACTTTTAGGTCTTCTCATTCTTCTTTCATCTGTTACCCCTCTCTAGAGTTTTCATTTACTTCTCACATTCATACCCCACTCTCATACATACACTCTCACTAAATTTTATTTTTTATTCCCAGAGTTATTTTTTCCGATTTCTTTTTTAATTTGTAGGTCTGATGAATTGGATGATAATTACAATTCTAATGTAATAAATTATAACCATGGAATGTTAGTGTTTAAGCCTTTTTATTATATATATATGCCCCTTATAGAACTGTTTTCCCAATGAAAAACAAATTCATGAATAATAATTACATTGGACATATGATTACATGCCCATCAAAAAACTTACTTTCCATCACTCAGATCATAGATCCATTAGAATCTATTAAATAGATATAAAGGTGTACCAAGAAGAAACCATCTCGCAATAATATCAGTTATGAACATGGCCAGAATGTGCTGACTGTGTTTAAAAATTAAAATATTCCTATTTCTATAAAAATATATAGATATTCAGACGGGCAAAAATAATTGCTGATAGATTAGCTGAAAGCCCTTGATTCCACAAATCTTTTGGACAGTTCTTACTCTGTCTCAAAAAGAAATACTTTGTATGAATGCAAGAAAAATATAATAAAATGATTAATAATCAGTCTTGTTAGTCATCTTCAATGAAACTTGTATAAAATTGTGATTGCTACCCAAATACACACTTATATATACACACACACACACACACACATTTGTATATATGTGTGCAAAGGTATTTCACCATTTTATATCATTAACTTTACTAATTTAGTTTTTGTATTAGTGATTCATTGTAATATATATATATATATATATATATATATATATATATATATATAGGGTAGGCACAGTGGAGTAATGGATAGCAGCTTCGATTGAGGAATCGGAGAGCTGAGTTTGAATTCCAGTTGAATCCATTACATTCGTTAATGTGCTAATACCCTCAGGAGACATATGAATCCTCTTCTTCTCCCTCCAGCTATGGCTAAATAGCAGGACAGACTGGGTTCTATAACCATGGATGGCAACTGGTCTAGGAGAAGGACGACTCTAAATTCAAAACCAGCAGAGGGTCATTTAGGGACCTTATGGCACATAGTGCACCAGGTCTCTCTATTCAGCCCTTCAAAAGTGTGGATGGTTCTGCACAAAACCTTCACCAATATAATCAAATCTCATGTACTGTTGTCGGACTGTCGGTTTCCTAGGAACTGATCTGCTTGACCCTCATACATCAAATTCAACGGGAGAGCCGAGAGTATATATGGGGTGATTGAAAAGTAAAACCCTATTTTATGTATGATGGACTCTCTCATTTTTTAAAAAATTATAGTTAGATAGGAGAGTCCATCACATATAAAATAGGGAGTTACTTTTCAATCACCCTGTATATAAGAAAAATAAATATACTGTTTAGTAAATAAATGGAGTGCCTATTCAAATACCAGTATCCACTAAAATGTTCGAATATATATATATATATATATATATATAATATATTTTAGAATGGATTATTTATTAATAAGATTTTTATCATATTAAATATTATTTTTCGTTTATTTAGATAACTGGTCTTGTGAGACAAGCTTGCTAACCATTACATCACAAAATGCCCAGTTCCTTCAGTTACAGAGATTTACTAAGCTTAGATGAAAGTATGGAGAACCTAGTAGGGATCAAACTCATTACTAACTGATATAGCGAGTTAAACTTTCTATCATGCCAAGTAAATATGAGTATGTGCAAAGATTATATAGACTTATTACTATAAACATATTTACTGATTACAAAATATGTACTAAATTATGTTTAAAGAACTAAGAAATAATGTTAGATTAAAAAAATACATTATATATATATATATATATATACATACACTATTTACATTATTCAGACTATTGTCCTCTTCTTTGTCGCCATAATTATTACAATGTTTCAGCCGTTGTATTCTCTGGCTTTCTTCATGGTGTTGGTTAGATTCAGTGACAGGACCCAAATAGTGTGAGTTCAATACCCAGTTAAGGCAGTGGAGAACTTGGAGAAGGGAATTAACAGGAGATAACTGATAACTGACATCCATTAAACATGGCACGTGGAACTAGAACAGTCTACCCCAGTGAGCGAAATAAAGGCTTCAGTTCAACATTCCAACCACCAGAAGAAGGCTGCAGCATGCAACAGCAAAAGCGTTGTAATAAATAAGGCAAGAAAGATGAGGACAATAGTCTGAATAATTTAAATAGTTATATAATACCTCATCTCAGAAATATAGACAGATATATATATATTGTGTGTGTGTATATATATATATATATATATATATATACACACACACACACACACACACACACGCAAGTATATGATTGGTGTATATGGAATGAATTCCAATAACCAACAATTACTATTCTTAAAAGAGTGCTCAATACAGAGTACAGCAGATATAATTATTTATTTAAAAATTATAACATAAATATGTTATAAAATCACTACAAAAATAGCAATTTTGTTTCAACACCCCCAGTGTCTTATCAAGTGATGATGTTGAATATAAAATAAATGGTTTTAAAAGTTTCAAATTAATTAACGGTTCTTCGCAAGGGGAAAATGTTGTTACAAAAGCTAGAATGACCAATCAAAATCCAAGTATAGGAAACATACATTCATCACCACTTCATAATACACCAGAGGTGTTGAAACAAAATGGCTATTTTTTTAGTGATTTTATAACATAAATATGTTATAATTTTTAAATAAATAATTTATATATATATATATATATATATAGGGTGAGTTATAAATAATTTTCATTTTTGTTTATAAAATTTATTCTGCAAAAAAATGAAGTACAATTACATTTTATTCAATTATATATTCAGCATTGCTAGCATTGAGTTGTTGCCACTTATCAGGAAGCTCTTTGATACATTTTGAGAAAAATCTCAAACGGTTTTGATGCGAAAAGTTTTCTCCAAACTCTTGAATCTTGTTTTTATTAGAAAATGTTATCATCAAAGAATTTTGCAGTTAAGAGTAATTGGCAGAAATGCCTAACAAACAGAATTGTCAAAGTTTTCAATAAAAACTAGATAACAAAAGAAAGCAAAAACAGAGCAAAAATAATATGAAGAAAACAAAATTTACTTACATTAGACCTAGTTAATAATGCATTCTTACTCTACATGAAAACAAATGTCAATCCAATATATATCCACCCAAATTCTAACCACCTTCCATCCATAACACATACCCTCCTCCATAGAATATAGAATTAGCAATAACTCTTCAATTGAACATGCTTTTTACATTCAACCATTTTTACTGGCTATCCATGTCTTTACTCCATTCTTTTTTTCTTCAAGATGCGGATGATTATGGCTCTCCACAAAAAATCTTATGTATAGCTTTTACTAATATTTGTTCTTCATTATTCCTTCCAATCTCTATTCTGCTATTGTCTTGTGAGTGACAAATTCTGCAAGCCCTCTTTCCTCCACATGTTCCAAAATTTTCTATTTTCTCTTTGTGTTCTTTTTTACTTCTGTTTTCCTTAATACTTCCTCATCGCTTACATGTTCCATCCATGATATTCTTAGCATCCTTCTATAGAACAACATTTATTGCTTCAAGTCTTCTCTTCTTCAATGAGGAGATGCCATATTGGAGAACGGATATGGCAGCAGTTCAGCGCCCGTTTCTTTGGTTCTAATAATACTGACATAACCTATTAGTAAAATTTTGGTAATTGTAGATTAACTTTACTTTTTATAAAGATTGCCAGTCTATTGAATTCTTACATAAATAGACTTCTTATTGCTACAAAAGTTTTTTTAGTGGGTACACATGTTTGAGTTGCTATCCCTGTTTGATTTTTTTATTTTCTTAGCAGCTCAAAACATGTGCCAACTAAAAATGTTTATAGTAATAAAATAATGCATAGAGGTAAAAAATATCACATCATGGTTACTAGTTACTGCGTGAAACATGAATAAAGGTTTATTTTCCCATATGTGTTTGTCCCATTATTGGTATTACTATATTCATGATATAATAAAACCTTGTTTCATGAACTGAACAAAATGACTGAAAGGAAAAAGAAATTTTATACCACTAAGGCATACATAAAATTATATATATTTATTTATACTTATCCCATGTAGAGAAAATATAACATGTATGCAACAACTAGCAGAGTGAAAGGAGGATAAAAAGATAGGATGGAGTCTTACATATAATATGGAGTTTCTTCTTTGTTTCTGGAGAAGCCATATTTAGGATTCTAGATTTGAGCAGGCAGGATTTGTTTGCTATATTGTTTGTGATGACATATTCCTAAATTGAGGACAGCGAGAGGGAGATAGTTTCTTTCTATATATAGATACAATATATTTCTATAGGAAGATGGTGCCATAGCCTTGTAAGCTGCACCACGTGCTAGGTGAGGCAGATTTAGACTCATCCCAGACCAAAAGATTACTTGTTTTACTGCTGGAAACTGACTGATCACTTTCATCACAAGGGAGATAATAGCCTCTTGTATTCCTACAGTAATAAGAAATAATGTCAGATAAAAAAATATCCTTAAAATAAATTGCAAATAGATTTCCAATTTTCTTGCAAATAACCATCAAGCATTTTTTTTTTAATCCAGACAAAATTATGAGTACACTGCAGATTTGTCTGCTTTCCAGAAAGCTGTAAAATTCTTACCAGTTCAGCCCATCCTAGAGTCAAATTACTATCTATGAATGTTTATACTGTGTAGTTATCACTAAACTGTACATCCTTAACCAACTTCAAGACCAGGAAATACTGCACTTGATGAAGGCCATCATTCACTCTTCAGGAAGTGTAAGATGTGATAAATTTTGGGAAGCCTGCAGAGATATTTATCAAAGAATTTCATATGGGAAAAATTTCCTTTAGTTAATTACAATCCTTATGCTTTAAAGATATGACATGTCTATAATTGGTAAGTCAAAGGTGTATCATAGAATTATCATTACATGACCTTTGCTAGTCCAACAAAATGGTCCCAAAGAGGATAGAAAGTAAGTAATAGTTACATTTTTGATTACACATTAATTATTAGAGTTAGTGCTCGGATCATTGGAAAGGGTTTTGTTTTGGAACTAAGACAAATATTTGGAGTGGTGGTTAACTATGAAAAGTCATGATCTTGTAGAACAGTTGGCTCATTGAAAGGTAATGTCTGTTCTTTCCACATTAGAGTGAATTTTATGTTCATCCATGTCAGCTGAAGTCAAGAATATGATGTCTCCATCCCCTTGTAAAGGAGTAAACCTTCAAGAAAAACATACACCTGTTTGCATATGTCTGACTTTTTGACTGTTGTGCAGACAAAAACCTACATCTTTTTTTTATTTTATTTTTTATTGTATAACAGAATTGAACATCAAATAACCTGGAAAGAATTAATAGGCCATAAAAAAAAAATAAGCAATTTGTATGCTTGGTCTGTTGTGTTGGTTATTAAAGTTTAAAAAAACTGAAAAAAAAAATGTATTTAAAAAAACACGCCTAATATCTTATTTCCAAATCAAAGGTACTCATATGGTGTTTATTTCTCTACTTGGTCTGTTGAGACGATTATTAATGTTTTGACAAACTGAAAAAATTATGTATTTTCAAATAAAAACCCACCTCATATCAGTTATTTCATAACCATGTCCACATGGTCCTTATTTCTATGCTTGACCTGCTGAGGAGGTTATTAGACTAAATCTTATCTAAACTCTAATAACTTAGTCAGTAAAATAACTTATTTTCAAAGAAAAGTATTTGCTAAAAATAATGATTTAGGATATTGGATTTAAGGCTCAAAATTTCTTCTAAGGAAATAATGGCATAGTGTATAAATGCATAGGTTAAATGGATCTTATTTAATTACCTTACAGTTTGGTTTTTTTTTTTTTTTTTAGATCTTTCTATTGATGGTCTCTATTTATCAATTTAAGTTGTCACTCATTGGAAAAAAGTTTTGCTTGAAAATAAGACAAAATATAATATAAGACATGAAGGTAGGTGCTTATATAAGTATTTGTGTGTTTTTATATATGTATCCACAGGAGACTATTATATCTGCTATTATTTGAACAGTGAAAATAGGATAAAAGAAAGACAAGGCAAAAAATATGATGATAGAAACACTAATTAAAAGTTACAAATAAGAACAATGATTCATCACAGAAATTCAGACATATTGTTATTTATTGTGAAAATATGAATAAAATATATTGTAGAATGAAATGCTGAGAAATGTTCAGAAATGTTTAGATTGCTTATAAGTTTTGAAATATTTTTTTCCTCTCAGATGATCTGATGTTTTCTTTTTCTCTTTTTCAGGTAAGTGGTATATTTTTCCTTTTCAACAAGTGAAATTCAGTTGCTGAGTTTAAGAGAATTTCCCTCCCGAAAGCTGCCAAAGTAAGTTGTCATCTCAGAGAAAGTTAGTCCCAGCACAATCATAATGTTTTTTTATATATAAAAAGAAAATTTTCCCCAAATTACTTTGCATCATACACTCCAGTGACTGAGATAGTAATATGACATTCACATTTAAACTCTTGTTTAACACATGCTTACCCAAGTAACTCAGAAGGAAATACATCTGTTTATAAATGACTGAATTATAATTACAATTCATAATAATGTTAAAATATTAAAAAAAAAAAAAAAAAAAAAAGAAATATTGTTGAGCCATTATTTGAATGTTACAAGCTTCTTCATAAAAAAGGCTTACCAAATCATAGGTGTGTGTTATATGCTGGGAGATAAGGTAAAGTTTCCTTTTATTTTCATAGGTTTACACCAAATTTACACAACTGAGTATACATTATGAAATGGACAAAGTCCGACAATTATTTAAGATATTTTTTATGTTTTTACGTTCTTTTTATAGATACAAATATTTAAGTAAATGCTCTGTTTATAATAAACAGTATTAACAACATTTACCGGCCTGAATGTCCGAGAAATTCGCATAGAAAATATGCTTCCTCCGAGAGCAATCAAACCTGTATCCTATATGGAACAGTATAGGATACGGGTTCGATTCCTGTCAGAGGATGCATATTTTCTATGAGAATTTCTTGGACATTCAGTTTGGTAAATGTTGTTAATACTATTTTGGTAATTTTTTCCAAAAGTGTTTCACTGGTAATTTTTCTCTTCCTTTTGCAATAATGTACTGGCAATTTTTTTTTACTATGAACATGTATTTCTGGTATTCTTACTACAAAAAGGTATTTCTATACTTTCATAAAATTTTAATCCCAGTTTGTGGGTTTATTATTTTCCGATAGCTAAGAGGTGATACCACCCAGGGTATGGGTAGACCTGGGAACAACAGCAATTAAAAGGTGGTTCCATGCTTCTCAAAACCTCCAAATCATAGGCCTTGTTGCTGGATATAGTTTCTTGTCATACCTACGATGATTGAATAAGTGTACCCTCCTACAATTTATTCATAAGGCAAGAGTACAGAATGAGTCCTGTTAAATAATAATTTGGGGGTTGGAAAGTACATTTTTCAATGGTTCGTAAAAATATTACCATGTATTAACACATTCAGTCATTAAAATTTCAGGGAAAAATTGGGCACTCCACTTTTTAAAAAATTCTCCATAGATTTTCTGGACATACAATAAAAAGCATGTGAACAAGAATTTGGATCTTATCAAAGATAATAGGAAAGTATAATTATTACAGAAGAAAGCAATAAAATGAATGTTGATGGTGAATATTATATAAAAAGTTCCCTGTAGCCAAATTGATTGATGTATAAATGATAAATTTCATCCCTTCAGAAGACAGGTGGCCATAATTCTATACGACATTTTGTCTTCTGTTGCTGTAAGCAATACTTACTCCTTTACGATCATTCTTTGTGTTTGCAGTACTTCATCAATTTATTTGTGGATGTGTGGGTGGTGTAACAGATAGCAGCTCGGAATGAAACATCGGAAGAGCTGTTTGAATTAGTGTTGAACTTGTTACAGTTATATTTATGTATATGGTGGAATAAGGAAACAAATGAAACAATACTTCTGCTGGTAAGGCAAAAAGAATAGAAGACAAAGAATTGTTCAGATAAAGTTCTTTGAATTACTAATATAATGGATTAGGATGGAATGTCACTTTGTGAGTGTGGGAAGTGACTTGGAGTAAGGGAAAAGTTAGAAGGCCTTTAGTCAATGCATGTACTAAGTTGGTTGACCAAGGTCACTGATGATGACATTGACATCTTGCCTGCTGGCCTGCAACTCTGCTTTAAGTGTCATGAGTGGCATCTTTAAAAGCATTTTTGTCATGTTTCTTTCTTTAGCAACATGGTTCTTGATTGGTTCCTTTTATATTGCATTTTATATTTTTTAAGTGGACTTGTTTTGTGAGATGGACGTAATACTCCGAGTCCCTGTGCAGACAGATTTTCTTATTTTCATTTTTGTTTTCTTTTCCTGTAGCCGACATGTTGAGTGAATCAGAGATTTAATTTGGAGTATAACATTAAATACAGATACACACAAATATAAATGGGAAAGGTATTAAACCACGTTCTCCTTCTCCTTGATATTGGTCAAATAGTAGGATTTGTATCTGGGTGGGTGGAAGAAATTATTGTTTTTTTCCAAAAAATTGTTAAAGCAATATTCAGTTACAAAAAATAAAATTATTCTCACAATAAAAATATATATATATATATATATCAGTATTAAATAGCCCATGATCAGTTGGTAAACTGTAAAAAAAAAAAAATAAAATAAAATCAATCTTCCATTTATTGAAACTTATGAAGATTATTCATTGTTTTCTTCTTTTGCCCTTAATGTGCACTCTAAGTGTTAAATTCGCCGTGCCTTCTTTCCTCATCATGTAACCAAATTACTTCAGCTATATCTCTCTCACTGTTATTAATAGTGCATTTGTTGTCCTCATTCTCTTGAGAACTCAAACACCAGCGACTAGTTTCTCATATTCTCACATGAATTTCATTAATTCTTCACCAAAAAACTAGTATCGTTTATTTGCTGATCCACATATGTTTCAGTCAGTCACCCCTTTTTCTGCATTTAGACTCCCATAAGAGTACTGAAGTCTTTAAGTGCATCAAATGAATTGCAGTCTTCTAATCTGTAATGATTCTGAACTTTGAAGTTCTCCATAGAGCACTTGTGTAAAGAAAGTTTAGAAATACATTTGTACGATGACCACTGCCATATCATTGTCGATGTCCTGGGATTATTAGGAGTTTTGGGTCTATGCAAAATCAGACTCCAGTTGCCCTGCTGGTGGTGATGACTGTGCAACAAAGTGTGTGAAAATATCAATTGCAGAATGCAATTGTGGAACACTGAAAATTGGAATCCTCCAATCAAATTTCTTTGCAGGCACTCCACCTCCATCAGAATAGGAGAATTCTGGCTTCCCCAATCCATAAATGGAGTGGACAAGGTTGCAGACAAACTTTGGCACAGTTTCTTCAATCTAAAAGAAAAAATGCTATTCTCATCTATACACATACCAACACTCACATGCTCAGTCAAAAATATGCTCTTTTTTTTTTTAGGAAGAAATTCATATAAAGGAGTAATAATATCGTCATACTTCATATTGAAGGGTTATCAATTAAGCTGAGAATATTCCAAGAGGAAAAAAGATAACTCGGAGTTAGACAATCTTTGACTAAGCTATCAATCTAATTAAGAAAGTCTTATTACAGGATAATACTTAATCTATCTAAATACATAACTGTCCAACCGAGATACAACTTTGAATAAGTTGATAAATAAACACCTTAAAACAAAAATCTAGGAAAATAACGTGTATTAAAACAAACAAACATTTTCTAAGTAAAACAAAAAAAACCAAAATACATAAAAAATACAAAATAAAATCAACTGTTGAGATAACTTAAAATGAAAAAAAAAAACATACACTACTATTTGACTTTAAGAATGCTTCAGAAGGTAAAAAAATATAAACCACATTCAAATCTTGTAGCATTAAAGATGTGGTCAAAGCTGTAGTTTGGAGTCCCTGTTGTAGAATTAAAGCAAAGCAATTTAACAATGCAGACATTAGGGTTGTTAACAATTCCTTACAGTTAAATGCAATTATGTGTCAAAGATAAAATTAGCTTCTATTTGCTTATTTTGATCTGAATGGTGCGAGCTGAAGAACAGTAATTAACAAGTTAATTTTGCTCAATAGTGTAGACAGTTGGTTTCTTAATGAGTGTTTGGGAATTGTGGCTCTTGGACAGAATCAACTTTATATACTTGATCTGAATTCTATAAAATCTTGGAGTGTTTAATAAGTCAAGCACTTTAATAGAATGCTGTTTTTTCAAGAATCTTCACAAAAAGTTAAGAATTCTACAAGCATTAGGAATTGGCTTTCCTTCCAGAGATTTTTATAAATGTTTGTTTTTATAGGAACAGGATTCTTAAATTATTTCTGTTTTTTTTCTTTTTTTATGACTGAAATGTTGATTTAGTTATGTTCATATTAAATTATTTGGACCTAAAGTCACAGGCAAAAATGCATATTTTCAAGAAATTAAATTTTCGCAACATTTTATTGAAATATTGACAAATAACATCTTCAATATGATTTCCATCATTCAAGATGCAAAGATTGATATTCTTTGCAAGATTCACTTGATATTGCTGTCAATTTTAGCACATTCACTCTTTATACATTCAAACAAACATGTTGCATCTGTGACTTTCGTTGAGTAGACCTTCTCCTTTAGCATGCACCAGAAAAAGACGTTAATTCTTCTTACAATAAAACCATGTTTAATCTGCAGAGGTAAAAAAAAAAAAGTTAATTAGATTTCCTTTGTGTCCCCACTTTAGGGACACCCTGAACACTGATATATAACAACAGATTTTTTTAATCTAACATCATTTCTTATTACTATAAATGTTATATTTACTAGGTGCACATGTTTGAGTAAACATCTTGATTTTGGTTGATATCGATTTTTTTTATTGTTTTTAAACTGAAATTAATTTCTACTGGCCTAGAGATTGAAAGGCTTACTAAAGAAAATGTACATTTTGGGAGGCACATCTTTTCCTGGAATGTTTCAAAGTATATATATATATTTGTTAACGCTATTTACATGCCTGAAATGTAAACAAAGGTTGTAATTTTTAAGTTGAGTAATTGAGCCATGCTTTGCTATGATGGCTCCCCATAATCTAATGGTAAAGCATACATCACTTGATTTTGGTTTCTCAACTTACAAAGGCAATACAGATTTGATCCCAGCTGAGTGGCACTTTTTCTTTCATAAGAGTTTGTGTCTAGACCGGTAACATATTAGTTTCACTTTTTAAATAAAAAGGTAATCTCTGCTTGTGCCTATGTATTCACTAAGTATAATGTTGATAGAAATATTTATTGTGTCCAGATAAGTCCAGTTGGTAATGTGCCCTACATGTTACATGCTTGAGTGATCATGTCTCTTTTGATTGATGACTGACTAAGCAGATGATTTTCCCACAGTATGTTGCCATTTCTTTCTGCAGTAGGTTGGTTGTCAACCCAGACTGTATGACCTAGTCTCTCCTACTATTTAACCCATAGGTAGCAGAAGAGATAGAGGTATTTGAGTGTAAGTGAATGTAATGAAAGCCTGCAAAAAGAATAGTAACACTTGACCTGAAGATCACTTTAGATATGAAACTGGCAGTGTTGATTTCTATGTCCATACAATGTTCAATATTGAATGTTCTATCATAAATATACCAAATTTTAATCAAATACATATATATACATATACAATCAATGACACAATTAATTGTACCTGCATCAATTTTGATTATTTTTATTCATTTCTCACAATCTAATGCCCATATGATACCAGTTTTCTTTTTTATATGTTAATAACTACAAAAAAAAGAAAAAAAGAAATATAAAACTCAATTTTCAGAGCAATAGGTTATACACATCAAATTAGACAAAATAGGAAAATTATGCAAAATAGGAAAAGACAAAATTATTCATGCAGTATGAAAAATAGAAAAAAGATTGAACAATTTTCACAATATTAATAGTCACTAGCATGAACTCTCATCTTTATAACTTTCTGCAATTGTTTTCTAAAGTTTTTGATAAGATTTGAACAAGTCTTTTCTTGGATTTTCTTCTATTCTTCAATGGTTTCACATTCTAATTCCTGAAGGTTTCTTGGTGACTGAGGATTTATTCAAACTTTCAATTCTTTCCATAGATTTTCAATAAGATTCAAGCCAGGACTAATTAAAGGCCATGGCAGAACTGTAATCTTTTTCTAAAGCCATGCAGCCACTGATTTAGATGTATATTTGGGATCATTATCTTGCTGGAAAGTAAATCACCAACCTAGATTTTGCACTGATACTTGTAGGTTTTCATCTAGAATTTTGATATTGACTGCAGATTTCATTATTCCTCTTATTGCAATTAATTGTCCTGTGACCCTTGACCTAAAACAAATCCATTGCATCATCGAGTCATCTCCATGTTTTAATTTTGATGCTGTGTTCTTTGGGAGGAAAGCTTTATCTTTTTTGCACCAAATCTGTACATCATTATGTCCAAAAAGACCTATTTTTGTTTTATCATTCCATTTTACTTGTTCCCAAAGGCAATTTTCTTTGCCCAAGAACGTTTTGACAAAATTAAACCGAGCAACAATGTGGCATGGTTTGTGAATAGGGGTTTGTCATGGTCTGTTTCCATACAACCCATTTCTATTTAAAAACGTTGTATTGTGCGAGTACTTCTGCTGATACCCATCGTATCCAAACTTTTGCAATGTCTTTCAAAACAACTCTTGGATCTATATTAACCTTGTGACAGTTTTTGCACAGTTCTAGGTGATAATTTTGGTTTTCTTTCATGCCCAGGCAAATTGTCTCTCATGCCAAACTGTTTAAACATCTTTATAATGGAATGTACCATTGATCTAGGGATAGCTAAACAGTTTGAAATAGTGCTGTAATTATCTCCCAGCTTGCGGAAGTTAAAAATTCTCTGTGACAAGTCAACTCTAAGCTCCTTTGTCTTCCCCATTGAGTTGTTAACATAAGAATAACAATAGTGTCACTCTATGCATCACACGATGTTCTTTGCTGGAAGTATCACATATATTCTATGGATGAATAGTCTAGAAGGCTTCACCAATAAAATAATTATTTAAATTACTTATACTTACAAGCATCATTCAATTTAAAACAATATTTTCTACTGTACAAATAATTTTGTCTTTTCCTATTTTGCATAATTCGCCTGTCAAATTTGTTGTATTTAAACTATTGTTCTTAAAATTGAATTTTATATTCCTTTTTTGTGCTTATTAACATATAATCAACCTGGCATCATACAGGCATTAGACTTTGAGAAATGGATAAAAATATTTAAAATTGATGGGCGTTTGAATAATTTCATCGTTGACTGTATATATAATCTGTGTGTGTTTATGTGTTTTAAGTATTATAAACATATTTATAGCAATGATAATAGTAACAGCATTGAAGTTGATGAAGACAACGTAGTCTTAAAGAAGATGAAGTCAAGATTAGGAGAGCAACTAAAGTTGGTAATGATTGCAGATGAGGATGGGAGTCATAATTATAATGATAACTGCAATAAAAATCCAGAAAATACTTGCCTTAGAAATGAAGATTCTTCTCTTGATAGTAAAGTAATTATTTCTGGGATTAAGTATAATGATGATCAGAATGAGGTTGACATCGATGATAGCAATGACAGAAATATTGACAGCCAATCAAACATTTACTAACCTTTCACGATTATTCCTATTACTGACAAGACAGGCCAGCTGTGCAACTTGAGTTTCTCCATCAGTTCATTATTAACCTGTGTAACCAACAGATAAATAATTAGAAGGAATAAAAATACTCAATTTTTTTTCATTCTCTTCTATTATCATGAGGATCTTTTGACTCTTTTTATTTATCTGAATGTCATTGATCTTAATGGCTCTTAATCAACCTCATGCCAAACTTGAGCACAAAATAAACAGAAAATTATTAAATTTAGTCAATTCCTCAGTGCCATAATATAACTTCTTTGTACCTTAACATTTTCATGTTGTTTCTACTTTGGTACCTCAAATTTGGTACTTAGAGAGATTATACATTAATCTATTTAGACTACTGTTTTATTTGGGTTGTTAGTCATAAAATTTTGTTGTTTCCAGTACTTTTCAGTTTTCCATTTTATCTGGTAATAGTCTGAAAACTTCAAACCAAACCCTTCATTCAGTCGGATGGGAGTAGGTTGTTCTTTGGCAATCGATGCTAAGTGTTAGTTTTTATCACTTGTAATTTTATTTTTATGGAGAAGGCAGGAGAAAACTAGTTCACTGTCTTTCCCAAGAAGGTAAGGTGGCTTAAAGATAATAAATAAACGGTATCTGTGAAGAATAATGATTGCCTACATCCTAAATGGACATCATTTTAAAGTTAGGTGCCACTTTTGCTTTCCACAGTACCAGTGTCTATAACCTTTACAGCCTGGATTTTGGTAGGCTTTGGGGTAGATTGATTCATTTTTTATGGCTTATCAACACTTTGCTGATTATTTAAAGCCAGAATTTTTATTCAGATTTTAAGAATATTTTTTACTTTTTTAGACTGTGAGAATTTTTTTCTTTTTTGAGATAATAATGATTTAGTGATGTAAGTATTACTAATTAGATCATAGCTGAGGTGGGGGGAAAAAGGGATGGATTCATACCTTTCCCAATGGTATTGGTGCATATATATATATATATATATATATATATATATATATATATATATGCATGTGCAACTCAGGTTACAACTAGGGCCATTCTTTCATAGGATTTAACATTGTTAAACATTTTTTGTTCCATCAAGGCAATCTAGGCTTTGAGCACTTTACTGAGTAGGTAGGTAGGTTTGCCTTTAGATCTTTTTCTTCGATGAGTTTTGTCATTTTTGTTTGAGATGGATAAAGCTTTTAGGTTTTGATAAGTTTGACATTGGTTCCATCAATGTTTTTTTTTTACTATATATATATATATATATATATATATATATATATATATGTGTGTGTGTGTATGTGTATATATGCTTTTTATCAGGTGCTTGTAACTTGTTTTTAATCATTTCACTCCAAGCAAGGTGGTTATGCCATTAAGATGCAAAGGGTTGCTGGAATTGAAAGAGAATGAAAAAAGACTTTATTGAGGAGAAAAACAATAAAAGAACAGGTTTCAAGAAGATAGAAGATTACAGTTGATATTGCTTTTAAATTTTGAAGATTGTAAGTGGCAGAGAAGAAACTAGAAGTGAGTTATACAGGTGAGAAGTATAAGAAAGAAAATTCTAATAGTTTCTTTCCTCACATTTCTCTGAATAGTACTTACTGTCAAATTTTTGTAGTGCTTGATTCTTTGCAATGGCAGCCAAAGCTAAAGAATATTTGCAGTTAAACTGAAAGCTCTATGACTATAAAACTAGTACTTTTCTGGTCTTTGACAAAGAGATATTTTGTACTGAAATTTTGCATAAGGTGGGGATAATTCAGTAACATTCTTTCAGTGGAAGACTTATTGAAGAGATAATTTTGTTGGCTTTTGTCAAGAAGACGGTCTTAGAAAATATTTTTCATGTACTTCACCTAATACAAAGCATAAGAGCCACTCAAGTTATTAGGTTACAGAATGAGGTTGTTATATAAATGTAAGTGCAGGTTATGAGTATATTTTGGATAGATAATTGTTGACCTTAGATTTTAAGAGGTTAATATTGTAAGGATCAGGAAAGAATTTGGAAAGAAGTTCAAAGAGTAGAATTATCTTTTAATCAATGGAATACAAAGAGAATTAGAATGATTTGACTCTGTGTTTATGACATGAGGGTCTAAGCTGTAATTTAGTGTGGTTGCAGTGAGTATGCTTTCTGAGGCAGATTGAAAAAGTACCTGCTAAGGATACAGATACATGTGAATGCTGAGTACAACTAAATATTATACTGACATTTTTGTTGTAAGTCACACAAATTAGCCCAGTTTAGTTTAAATGTATCTGAGTCAGAATTATTGAAATTCAAAATTAGGCAGGCTTTGGTTTTCAAATGTATCCCCAAATGTCTCAAATACCATAAATGAAAATTTAGTACCCCTGTAGCAGGGCTTGTAGTAAATGTAGCAGAGTTTGACAATCATGTCTGCAAATATGTTTTTACAGAAATTTATGGAATCTACTGCAATGTAATAGTGGGTGACCAGTTTATAACTAGACTGTAGAACAAAACTGATACCTCATTTAAAGTCCACTTTTTTTTCCTAATCAAATATTGATGATCTGCAAACAAGGCTGCTAGGTTAGGTAAAGGATACTGATACAGTTACATGTGTAAAAGCAGCAAGATTGAATTTTGAATTGACTTTATCCTCATTATTTGTTTTAAAAACTAACTCAAAATTCCAAGTAGTGAAATTCAAAATTTAGTCATGGTAGTCTTTTAGAGAAAGTTCAGTGTCACAACACTGAATCCACAGTGGTGTAGAGAGGCCTGGGATGGTGGTTTCACTCCACTCACTTCTTGCCAGAACTGAAAACTAGACAGAAGACTTTTTGATAGAATATAAAACCACCTTGCAGTTTTATCCTAAAATGACCGAAAAATATATTTTGAGTTTTATACGAAAGGTTAATGGTATGGTGAAATAATGGATAGCAGCTCAAGTTGAGAAAACTAAGCACTAATTACCTGTTGAGTTTATTACATTCACTTTGGTCCAAATTCCTTTGAGAAAAGTGAATCCATCTCTCCTCTCCCAACCCAAACTAACTATGGTTAAATAGCAGGAGAGACTGGGTTGTATACCCTTGGGAGGCAACCAGTCTAGGTGATTGATAAACTCTGAATTCAAAACATCCAACTATTAGTTAATAAGTCTCATCAACCTGCAGTTGGCTAATGTGTGATGAGTACAGATATCCCTCTGAAGATATGGTCAATCAAGGAGGGGTTACTTCAAGGATTTACAAGTCCATGGATCTGGATCTTATATGAAAAATTTGTGGCATCTGTTAGGCTAATGTTTGTTCCCATGATATAGGCTATCAATATGTATACCTAACCTAGCTCCATACAACTGTAACATTAAATAAGTACTTTCAAATGCATTACTTTTTTAATATTTTCCAGACAATTCACAGCTTCCTCTTTTTAAATCTTGCACTCCAGAACATAGCTAGTGACTTTACCCTGACAGTTTGAGTACTTATGAGGAAAAATATTTAAAATTAAGATGAAAGAAATACTAGGTAAATATGAATAATGGTTGATAATGCTTTATCTATTAAAAATTAAAGATATTATTATTAAAGCTATAAAATAAATATCAAGTGAAATTAAGATGAGAGAAATACCATTGAAGAGTTAGTAATGGCTGACAATGCTTCATTTAATAAAAATTCCAGATAATATTACAATTAAACCTACTAGAGGAAAAGCAAGTCAAAGATGAGAGAAATACCAGTCATCAAATAAAATTCAAGATAATATTGCTACTAAAACTACAAGATGAAAATCAACAAAAATTAAGATTAAAAATAAATCAAAAATTAATAATGGTGAACTGTTTATCTAATTTAATATATTATTCTCCACAAAATAAATTATTCTGTTTTACTTCTTTAGATGAATTATTCTCATTTGTTCTGCAGCTTTGCCATTCTCTCTATCTCCGCTCCAAATGCTGGGTTGATGATTCACATTAACTTCATCTAAGTTTATCTCAAATCAAAACAAATTTTTCTTTCAGCCTGGTCCATTCTTGTGAAATTATCTGAAAATGTCTAACATTTACACATTACATGCACTTACGTTGTAAGTTTGTTAAATTTGTTTGAGTGGTTTAATCAATCAATTAATCAATATAGGAAATTGAAATTAATTTGATTATCTCATTGCTGAAATTGATCTTGGCTACTGTGTATGTAAACCTAATTGGGAAAATTCAAATCTATAATTGAGAGATGAATATGTACATTAGCTTAATATAAACCAGTGCATTTACAGAAACACACACACACATGTGTGCATGTAATAATCTGTGCCATTTGCAGATAGATTTATATAGATGATATATATTCTATTTAATGCACATGTATACATGTGCATATTTATACAAAAACTTTGTACTAATACCTTTGGGAAAGGCATGAGTCCATCACTTATCTCTTCACTGTAGCATTGCAGCTCAGACCAGAGATCTGTTTTTTTCCTGCTTTGTCAGCTGGGGTTTCAGAATATGCCAAATGCATCTCTGCAGAGAAGTAAAACACTTACCTGTTTCTTGTGGGTGATGACCTGTAATGTGTGGGGGATGGGACGCTGGTGGTTGAGGGCTTCATGAGTCAGGGTTAGATACTTCTGATTCCCAACACACCACTTTGGCCCTTACCTGGACTAGACAGGTGGTTGGAAAAGCTGGATTTGGTCTATCGGCTGATCATGCCAAGCCTTAGCACCTATGGCTATATCAATTTATGGAGTACTTTATAACGAAATATAATACACACATTGGAATAAAATACTACCTCTGTCCAATTTATAGCCATCGGAAGGTGACGGTTGAGGGTCATTCTGTTCGAGATCGAGACTTAGACATGGCTGTAAGCATACCAGTTTATACTCTTAAGTGCAACAAATAGTTTAATGGGTGCTCAGTCTCTCTCAAATAGGAGTATACTAGTTTGTGTAGCCCTGACTTTTCAAGGTGACTGGGTTTCCCCTTTGACATGTCCTAATGTCAGGCTCTGTGGTGGGAGGGAGCACAGGTAGTGAATTTTAATACATCAAAATTATGACTAACCAAAATAAAAAACCCAAACAATATCTTTCTGATCCTGATTCTGAAAAAGAAATTAGTATTGACTTTCCAAGATTTCTCGTGCTCATGTCACTAGATGAAACTCCTCTAACAAAACTTTCCCCCTAATTGAAAAAGTGCTATATGTTAGGAGTAACCCCAAAAGAGTTAAATTGAGAAATGGCAATTTTTTAGTATAGGTCAAAAATAGGAAACATGCCAGAAGCTGAAGACTTTTTATAACCTCAAATTAAAACACTTCCCTTGTGAAAGACTGAACACTTCTAAGGGAGTCATTAGAAGCAGTGGGCTGTCTCTGGGTACACCTGAGGAAATCACATATGCCTTAGGAAGCCAGGGAGTCAGTGATTGCCATAGAATCATAATAAAAATAAAAGGAGAAAGCATAACAACAGATATATATATCCTTAATTTTGTCACACCTCAAATCCCTAGAAAAATAAATCTGGTACAATGTTGAACCAGTGGAATAATATATTCCTGCTCTTCAAAGGTGCTTCAAGTTTCAGTAATTTGGACATCATAGAGACAGCTGCAGGTGTCACCAAACATGTGGAAAATGAGGCCAAAGGAATTCAGACCACAAAGAGAAAAATGCCATTACGAAGAAAGATGTGACAACTGCCAGGAAGACCATTCAGGATCATGCAACTTCTAGAAAAGAGAAAATGAGATAGTAGAGGTGAAACATAAAAGAAATGTCTCATGTAAGGCAAATAGTAGAAAGCTACATGAAAGGCACTTCCTATGCAAAAATAATGCTAAAAATAACTACAATGAATACCAGTCAACCTGACAAATACGGAGCTTTCATTGAGAAATTCATACACTTAGGACCAAAAGACTGGACCCAATTTCAAAACTACCTAAATGACATATACTCCAAGGAAATAGTACAAACAATACCACTAAAGAAATTCAATGAAATGAAAAAAATAATAAAGAAAAAACAAATACAAAATCTACCACTCAAGCACAGACCACTCCTCCAAACAATACAAAATCTCCTACAAAGCAAAACTCACAGCGATCTCCTATCCATCCACCAAAAACTAGATAGACTTAAGAACTTACCTCCCCAAAAAACAGAACCAGCCAAACAAAATATCCACCCAATATCAATTTGACAAACTAGAAAAAATGTAGGTGGAAAGTCAGAATCCACAAATGGCCAAAATCTCCAAACTGAAAACATCAGAAAATTAAATGACAACCATATACTAAGCTAAAGCCCCAAAACATTTAGCAATCATGTATCAAATAATCCATTGGAAGTGATGCAGAATAAAGGCAAACACAAATGAGCTGCTACTGCTAACAACAAATTTGTCATCAGCAGTTGTTGCCTTTAGGAAACATTCCTTAAGCAAAATGACAAACACAACATAAGAGAATGCCATCAGTTGAACTACACACATGACACTGGGATTCAAGTGTCAGGCAGTACATCCATTCTAGTAAGGAATGATGTACCTCAAAGTAAAATAAATTTAACAACAGTTTTACAGGTGACTGCTATTTTAGCGACCTTACGTAGGCTGATAAACATCTACTCAAATGAACCAGTAATTCATGAAATCATAAGGCAACTCCTTGCACTTTTTATGAAACCAAGAGATTTTAACTGCCCCAGCACCATATGGGGTTTTAAGGACACAAACCAAAAGGGAAAGATCTTAGAAACAATAATTAATGATTTATGCATTTATAATTATAAAATGATGACTTAGATAAATCTATTTACTGACAGCTACTCAGCAATAGACTTATCCCTATATGATCCATCAATTTATATGGATTTCTCTTGGAAGGTACTGGCAGGTACATGTAGTAGCAATCATTTGCCAGTCATCCTACAAAGCTCAGAACATAACGATGAAAATACTCTCGGTAGAAAATTAGGCAAACTGAACTGGGACAAAGTAAAAAGCCAATGTTCTGAAAAACTAGTGGAAGGTAAAAACATCAAGGACTTAAAAAATTTCACAGAAATCCTGATCTCTATAGCAAAAAAAAAAAAAAATGTATTCAAAAAAATTCAGCACCACAAAAACACAACAGACTTGGTTCAATGATAAATGTCAAGAAGCCATCAGTCTAAGAAGAACAGCTCTGAGAGAATTCAACCTTCAGCCTCTAATTGGCTGCAGTTTAAGCAACTCCAAGCAAAAACATGGAAAATAATTAAAGAAACTGAAAAAGAATGCTGATAAAACTACATCAACAGACTCAATTCCGCTACAAAAACAAAAACTGTCTGGAATATAATAAAGAAAATAGCAGGAAAATACCAAACAAACACTGTAAAACACTTCTTGATAAATAACTCTAAATAACCAACAAAAAGGATATTGCTGATCAATTAGCCAAAACAATCTCTAAAAATACATCTGCCAAGAATGGTAGCCAATAATTTCTCAAGCTCAAACAAAAAGTAAAAAAACTAAAAATAAACTTTAAAGCAAATAATGCCAGGAGCTATAATCTACAATTCACACTAGAGGAACTAAATGAATCATTAAAGAAAGCTCATAATGTGGGCCCTGATGATATCCACTACAAATTTAGAAAACAGTTACCCACTAAATCATTACAGCTGTTATTAAAAATGTATGATAACATGAAGACAAATTGCAACTTCCCAGAAATGTTGTGACAGTCATTCATCATCCCTATTCCAAAACCTGGAAAGGATGACACAGACTCTAAAAACTACAGACCAATAGCATTAACCTGTTGCCTATGTAAAACTATGAGGAGAATGGTCAACAATAGGTTGACTTGGAACTTGGAAACTAAAGGCTTAATCAGTGACTTCCAATACACTTTAAAAAAAAAAAAAGGTAACACAATGGACTATTTAATATGTTTAGAAACCTTTGTAAGGGAAGCTTTCATTTAGAAGAAGCATCTCATGGCAGTCTTTTTTTGGCTTACAAAAGGTGTACAACACAACATGGAAATTTGGTATCTTGAAAGACCTGCATGAAGTGGAGCCTAAAAGAAAGGCTGACTCAATTTATAGAGAATTTCCTAGCAGACCAAACATTCCAAGTCCATACTACACACTATCACAACTGCAAAATCAAGAAGGGGTTCCACAATAAGACATTCTTTTGGTGACCCTGTTCTGTGTAAAAATGCCTACATTCCGGCAAATCAAGAAAATTGTACAATGAGCCTTGTTTAAAATCGGATAGAACAGAAATCCCAGTGGTGGGACACTAGTTTCTAGCTATCACCTTTGACCAAAGATTAATGTCCATTCTCCATCTAATATATTTAAAAATGTAGTAAAGTCTTCCAACTTTTGCATGTAATGGCCCATACTGAATGGGGAGTAGACTGAAAAACATTAATTAAATTATACAGATCGCTACTTCACTCAAAACAGGATTAAGCTATTTGGCAGCCAAAAATTAATGCATAAAATTATTCAACGCAACCCATAATAAAGTATTAGGGGCTTTTAGGATATCTCCAGTGGTAAGCTTATATACAGAAGCTAATGAAACAGTTCAACAATTAAGGCACACTAGACTGGCATTACCAGAGTATGTCAAAATAAAACCATGCCTAACTAACTCAGCACTACCTTTAGCACTACAGCAATACCTTTAAAACTAATTACTGTGATCTATTACAACAAAAAAATAATACGATAAAACCCTATGGATTCAGGGTGAAATCCATTGCTGAAGAGTTAGGGACCACACTCTCAAACATACAGGATACGATTGCAGCCAGTATTCCACTATGAACAATCAAGCAACGCGTAGTCTTTCTACAATTAAATAAACTCCCTAAACAAAAAAACGCACACACACAACCAAGGACAAGTTTCAGGGTATATTGGAAAACTACCCTACTCATACACCCATTTATACAGATAGGTTAAAGTGTGAGGACAAGATAGGATGTGCAGCAGTGAGCCAAAATATTACAAAAAAAAGCGCCTCTCAAAGGGAAGCTCTATTTTCACTGTGACAGCTTATGCAATAGAGTTAGCTCTCACCATCATCACACAGAGCAAACAAAATAATTTCTTAATTTTTTCTGACTCACTGTCCTAATAGCTCTAAAGCAAATAAATAAAAATACATTATTTATCTTATACCCCTGAGTTTGTTTTATTCCAAAGTTTCTAGTAAAGAAAATCCTATGAAACATCATCATCTACAGAACCAGTGGGAAAATGAGTGGCTGTAGAATGATAGCCTGAATATTTGTGATGAAAAGCAACTAAAATTAAGATGTAAGGAACACTAACCAGAAATTGATAATGATTGGCAATGCTTCATCTAATTCAAGATATTCCCTACAAAATAAATTATTTGGTTTTTACTTGTGTGTGTGTGTGTATATATATATATCTATATATATATATATATATTCTAGTGGAGTTCTTTTTCATATATATATATATATATATATATATATATATTCTAGTGGAGTTCTTTTTCATATATATATATATATATATATATATATTCTAGTGGAGTTCTTTTTCATATATATATATATATATATATATATATTCTAGTGGAGTTCTTTTTCATATATATATATATATATATATATATATATTCTAGTGGAGTTCTTTTTCATATATATATATATATATATATATATATTCTAGTGGAGTTCTTTTTCATATATATATATATATATATATATATATGCTAGTGGAGTTCTTTTTCATATATATATATATATATATATATATTCTAGTGGAGTTCTTTTTCATATATATATATATATATATATATATTCTAGTGGAGTTCTTTTTCATATATATATATATATTTGCAGAGTTCTTTTTCATATATATATATATATATTTGCAGAGTTCTTTTTCATATATATATATATATTTGCAGAGTTCTTTTTCATATATATATATATATATATATATATATTTGCAGAGTTCTTTTTCATATATATATATATATATATATATATATATATATATTTGCAGAGTTCTTTTTCATATATATATATATATATATATATATATATATATATTTGCAGAGTTCTTTTTCATATATATATATATATATATATATATATATTTGCGGAGTTCTTTTTCATATATATATATATATATATATATATATATATTTGTGGAGTTCTTTTTCATATATATATATATATATTCTTGTGGAGTTCTTTTTCAAGGCTCACTGTGTTACTCTTAAAAGTTATTCTTTGTGTGTTTCCTCTTTAATAGATATCATCACTATGTCTCAAATTTATAGCTTCTCTCTGGAATTCCAGGTTTATTTCTTTTTATTACCAAAATGGCAGTACAGTATACTAAGCTGCTAAAACTGTTCTTATAGGAATATAAATATTTTCTAAAAATTTCATTGCACTTCTGAAAATACTTTTGGAGACATCCAAACAAGCAAAACAAGTTTTAAAAAAAAAGTTTCATTAAGAATAATAATGAATGTTCAACAATCTCATAACAAATGAATAGATCTGAAGCAATAGAAACATTGTTCTACAGAAGGATGCTGAGAATACTAAGCAGAGAAAAGTTTTAGAGAAAATGGAAACAAAAAGGACACTTAAGAGTGTTGGAAAAGACAGTTGAAATTTCGAAGACATAATGATGGAAGAAAGCCTGGAAAATTTGATACTCCCAAGACAGATTAAGGGCAAGAGAGACAGAAGAAATCAATGTGTAACCTACCCAGTGAGCTTGAGTCAATGGATGGTGCAACAGGGTTTGATAGAGATAGTAAAAATGGAAAATTTATTAAGAGCTACAAAGAACAGGAAATTGTGGAGAGCCACGTTGATGGGAGATGGCAAATAGAAGAAAAGTTGCACCAATTATTTGGCTAATAATCAGTAATTAGTCAATTCAGAATTTGCCAATTAACTAATGTTCAGATTTCCTTATGGTCATATTTGTTTGTTACATCACAGAAATTCAGTCCCTGGCTTAAGAATTTTCAGTTATCATACAATTAGAATTTTCAGTTATCATACACCTAGAATGGTTTTCAATCATATTCCGATAGATTTTCATTAACTTTTTCTTTGGCAATCTTTATGGAGAATAATTAAGTTACAGATTAATTGGTGCAACCATAGTTTCTAGTACACTGTAAATGTTGCCTCATAATAAAACCAACTTTTATACAAACAACACCAAATCAATAATTTTTTAATTGATTTTATGCCAAAAATCTTGAATCTCACGAGTTCTTAATGCGCAAAGTAGGTTTCTGAACTTATGTTGTTCATCTTAAAATTTTTCTAAATGTTTCCCAATTACCCATATCAAATGCTGTTGAATAATTTTGTACTTCAGGCAATCATCTTTTTTGTACTTCAGGCAATCATCTTCTATATGCCATGTCCCTTCAGGATTTAGACAATCATGACTCTCCATAATTTGTTGTCCTTTGTAATATGTTTTTATTAACTCTCCCAATCTCTGTTTTGCCAACTGACTACTTAGGTAGGATATTTATAGCTTTCCTCTGTCCCATTTGCCTTCAATATGTACTGTAAGTGTCAAATTCTCCGAGCCCTCTTTTCTTATGATGCACCCTAGAAATTACTGTAGAACTACATTTCTCTTGTCTCAAATTGACCCTTTTTCCTCACCTGTGAATCACAATGTTTAACTTCACACAAAATGATCCCATCAGCTATTCCATTGTTATCAAGGCTTTAAGATCCAAACTGAGTTTTAGACTTTTATTTGCAGTGTATAATTAGGACATGGAAGGTTGAGGAGAGTCATGATTACCTGTCTCTTGTAGCTCTAAGTAGCACTTGACATATTACTATCACTCATTCTCCCCACAATGCGATCCATTCACCCAGACACATTAGAGAGGTTATTTACTGTTTCTCTCTGTCCCTCAACATGTCCTGTGAGGGTTCAGTTTTCTAAGCCCTCTTTCCTCACAATGTATCTCAGAAATTTCAACCAACTTTATGATTTTAAGTATAAGTTTCCTTCGTTCTTTTTTTCTTTTGAACTTCCCCATTGTTCATATGTCCTGTTTCTGGTTTTCTCTGCATCAAACTATCAAACTAGACCTCAGTCCCATTTTTTCCTCTTCTTCCTCATCTTCTTCCATGGTCTTCTCTGTATAATTCTAGGGAATCACATTTTAGTCATGTCATGTCTCCTCTTTGTCTAAGAAGAAATTACCATGACTACAGTATTCAGTTGAGAATGTGTAGGTAGCATAGTGGTTAGTAATGGAGATAGTAAAATTGGTGAGAAGAGTTCAAATTCTGTTCAAGTCAGTTACATTCATGATACAAAAAACTTCTTTTTATACGCCATTTCTCTTCAAAATGTGGGCATTCATGACTCTCTACAGCTTTGTCGTTTGTCACTCTAAGCACTGTTTGAGACTTGACCATCTCTCTTCATCCCCACACTGCCATCCATTTACTTAAACCCATTAAGTAGGTTACTTGCTGTTCCTTTCTGCTTCTCTTTTCTTCAACATGTCCTGTGAGTGTTAAATTTACTATGCACACTTTCCTCATAACATCTCAGAAATTTCAACTGCCTCTTCCAGATTGTAAGAGTTCTTTTGTTTCCTAATTTCTTTAGAACTTTGTCATATGTTCTATCCTGTTTCTGCATTTAGGAATCAGCAATCAAAACCAATGAAAGATTTCTACTACAAGCCTGGTCAGTACCTTCATGAATGACCACTTTGTTATACCAAGTTTAGATGTGTGCGTAACGTAATGGATAATGGTTCAGAATTGTCAATTGGAGAGCAATGTTCCAATTCCTGTTGGGTTCATTATATTTACTTATGTGTAAATATCCTTGGGAAAGGTATGAATTCAACTCTTCTCTACCCACTGCGACGGCTATGGGTCATTTTTAAGATTTGTATCTCTAAACCATTATTATACCTAAAAAAAATGTTCTTAGAATCTAAGAATATTTTCTGTCTTTAAATAGCCTGCAAACAGTTGATATGTCATAAAAAGTGAATGAATCAATCGAATATTTTTTCTATTTTTGATTTTTGAAGAGCTTAGTTTCAGCAGTCATTATGCACAAAACTAATTAGGAAAATCAGAAACAATCATATGCTGATTGACAACAGCATTAGGTTCCATCAAGAGTGGATTGCATATTCCTTTTAGTGAAAAAGAAATCAATGCAAAGGATCATGGGAAATTGTTTATGATATATACTGCAGGCCAAAAGTTTGGTTGGACTTGCTGGATTTTAAAGAATTGTCTAAAACTAGAATGTTGTGGGTCTTTTTCAAAACTAATTTACTAGCTCACTTTAGCTGAAAGAGACATCCTGAAGGATTTTATCATATATCCAATGATGATGATGATAATAACAACAAAAAAATAGGAAGTGGGGTAAAAAAAAAAAAAAATTGGGGGGTAATGAAAGAAGTGGATTTTGTCTGGACAATTCAAGTCAAAAGAGCCTGACTGCTATGCAACAAATCTAAAAGTAGTTTTTTTTATTTTTTAAGAAGTAAAAGAAGCACATAATGGTGAAAGAAGGATTACAAAACTTGACACAAGACATATTGAAAGATAAAGGGACAGAGGAATGTCATACATAAACTACCTATTGAACCTGCATAAATTGTTAGGCAGAACAGGACTGAGGAGAGCTTGCAAAAAAGACAAAATTTACTAAGAGATACAAAGAATTGAAAGTTTTGGAAAGTCATGATTGTTCACATCCTGAACAGACATGGCACATAGAAGAAGCTGTAGTTGCTTTTTTGTATGATTTACTTACCTTTCAAAAAGTTCAATTATGATGAGTGTGCTGATGTGGAAAATCATATGATGATGATTCAGGTCTATAAATTTCCGTACCTGTTTTCATACAACAATCTCCTTCATGTAATGTTTTATGACTATATAAATATAAAAAATAAACCTTTGTGGTATTGACATCCTTGGAAATAATTATGATTGAGTAATGGCAAAGAATGTTTGTCAACTTGCCTTAATAGATTATTCCGAGCATGGATTTTCTTTTTAGTTAGTTTCAGGATATTACAGGATGTGATGGATGAATTGTCATCTAAATTATGCCAAAATGCATCTCAATTTAATACATATATTTACAAAAATTAAACAAAAATATCTTCAAATATGTTTAAATAAGTTTATTCAATAAAATTACCATTGGCTTCAGCCACAGCCTTTGGACAACTTTGGAATCTCTTGCATCTCTTCTGGAGGGTCTCCTTGTTTAAGTTGCTGGAAGCTGCGATAATCCTTGCCTTCATCTCTGGTGCTACAAGGAATATTGTTGGTCTTCCACTCAACTGCTCCCTGCACATATTAATCATGTGGGTTGCAGTATGGAGTGTTAAGTGGCCAGATATAAGGGTGATGTTTTCAGAAATTGTCTGTCAGCCATGACTGGGTTCTCCTGCTTGTGTGGCATGGTGCAGAGTCCTGTTGTCAGACATAGGGTTTTCCAGCACCACCCTCTTGAACCAGGGTAGTATTACCTACTCAGGGCACTTGATGCAGGTCTCCATGTTGAGTATGAGTGCCTCTGGGAAGAGGAATGGAGGCTTAATGTCACCATCACTAGTGATCACTCCAAATACCTTCGTAATCACTATTAAACTCATCCAACTCTTTCGGAATCTGGTTCACTGTCCTCTGATTGATACTCACTCTGAAATGCTTGTATTGTAGCTTCTTGGCATAAATGCCAAGCAGCACAGCAATACATGTGTCAAATTTCTGGTAGAGTGAATTGCATCATGATGCTCTTTTACTCACAGACAGTACCCAACTGACCCTACTATACTGTGCAGTTGACAAAATCAAAAACAAACAATGCACATGTGCAAAATTAAAATTATAAAATGGCGACAATTTATCCATCGCACCTTGTACATGAAAATTTGTTGATAACATTTGATTTTGAAGTGAACCAAAAGGATGAGATTTTATTAGATATTAAAGCAAGAACAAATCTATCCTGAACTTCTTACAGTGGCAGCACAAAATTTTCCAAATCAGTGGAAAGAGCCAGGATTGAGTTTGCCGATTCTTCTGAGTTAACATGTTGACAGTCAGAGGTCAATTATGATGTCTGACTTAAAGCACCAACTTTATAATAGCCAACTTAGTCAATAAAATAATTTGATTTGACTTTTAGTTTCAACTGAAATCTTAACATTGTTTTTATATAAAAAATATCACTTTGAATAAACTCATTGTTGGCACCAACAAACGAAAATGTATCAGAAAATACCAATCACAAGACAGTTGACATTATGATAAAAAATTCCCACCATCTTATGATTGGCACTCAATATGTTAAATGTAGCTTTGTGTTCTCTAAAAAAAAATTATTACACACACACACACACACACACACATTGCATTTTATTTATGGCTATACTTTTGATGACATGGTGTCAAATTTTGATCTTCTCGCAAAATGCAACATTGGTAGAATTGAAACTTTCTTGATGCAGTCACAATTTCACTGGGCTGGGCATGTTGCAAAGATAAGTCACAACAGAATACCTAAGGTCCTCATGTATAGCCAGTTTGACAGCGGACAAAGGACTGTTAGACAGCCGTAGCTCAGGTATAAAGACAAGCTAAAAAGTAATCTCTCAGTTTTCAATGTGCCTCGTACTAACTTCAAATTAGATTCTCAGGATAGAAATAACTGGAGATATCTGTGCCAGAGTGAAATCAGAAATTTTGAAATCTGTAGTATTGAACGGTTAAGAGAAGAAAGACAATAGCAAAAAAAGCACCAGCAAGCATTCCTGTGGCTATGTTCTGAGATCCTCCTTGTTGCACAGTATGTGGGCTTGTATGCAGGTCATTAGCAGGACTGAAGTGTCACATATGATACAAACATAAAAACAACTGAGGTGGTTGGATCCTCATACATTGGGTTATTACTTCATTATTTGTTTTACAAAAGTTAAATAACCAACTTTTAAAAGCAATTGTAGTTTTCTATCTGCTATAAAGTAAAAAAAGGTTTTTGGCTATGTAAAAAATATATATATATATTTTGTAAATAGACATGTTTTTATGCAATGTCATTTGAAGTTTAAGGATGAAATATGGAAAAGTATTCTTTCATGTGCCATGTTCTTTAAATTATCATGGCTCTTCACAACTTCCGGTGTTTTTTTTGTTTTTTTTAAGAATTTCACCCTGAGCAAGGTGATAATGCCATTAATATGTAGAGTGAATGAAAATGAGAATACTTTAGTGAGGAAAAGGGCAATAAAAGAACAAGATTCAAGAATACAGAAGCTGGTAGTTGGTGTTGCATTTAAATTTTGAAGAGTGTAGTTGACAGGAAATTCACACCATCCTTCTGTAGAACCACATCATAATTGCCTGAAGTTCTGTTTTTATGCATGAGGAAATTGTCTCATATTTGCTGCCAGGATGGGGGGGAATTAGACTTTTTTTTTTTTAATCATTTCACCCCAGGCAAGGTGGTGATACCACTAGGACACATGTGGTAGGTTACAGGGAGTAAAAGAGAATGAGAAGGAGGATGGAAAATATGAAGGGTTACACTTTATTATCTATATATATATATATATATATATATATATATATATATATATATATACACACTGCGTGCCAAATTATTATCGAGATAACTTTTTTTTGAATATTTCAAAAACCGTCCAATCAATTCACACAAAATTTTCACACAAAGTTAGCAATACTGACCTGCACAATCCCTGAATTTTTCGTACTGATCTGCACAATGTAAACAAACTGGCACCATATTTGTTATCAGCACGGGGATTTGAGAGTGCCAAATTATTAGAAAGGTTTAGTAAAATTCCCAAAATTGAGCAAATAAAACGTTTATTAATGTTTAGCGATAGGGGGTGATTGGCCAATGAATACTTGTTATATTTGTATGAAAGTAGGATGTTACTTACCAGATAGGAAGAGTGCATTTCCTAAAAAGAAGTAAGGCTGGTTTGTTGTGAAAGTTCCCACAAATACCTCCGCGAGATTAAAAGTTGCGGGAACTAAAACTTTTAATATGTAAAAAGTACTGTCCTTGTGGCTGAAAAGAACATGTGTCTAAGTGTGGTTGCGCTGTGTGATTCCATGAAATGTAGTGTTCAAGGTGTCGCATATTTCTCTTGTGTGTCAGAGTTGAGCATGTCTTGGAAAAAAATGCCGGTAGTGATCTGCGTTGGTATTAAAATTTGTCTTTTTTTCCAATGCTCCACGTTGAGTTGCCGTGTTGATCCATCCACCTGTTTGCTGTACCGGTTTTAGTTGAAAAACAAGGTGGTTGGTGTGGTATACGTGGATATAATTGGCACACAAAAATTAATAGAAGCAGTGTAGTCGTGAAGTTGAGCAGAATTTCTACCAAGTGTTGAATGTCTGTTTGAGAGAATTTGGTATTATTGACGATAGAATATCGTTCTGGCAAATTCTTCGTTCATTCGAGTCGCATCATTGCAGAATGAGATAAAGGACGGTGAATCGCCTTTTAAGACTGCATTGTACATCTGAAATATGTGCAATGTGAAGCATAGATGTGAGTGGATGTGTTGTGGTTGTAATGAAAGCGTGGATTTGTAGTCGGCTGACATCGTGTTGAATAGAATGTCCACGTGTGTTGAGAAGAATCGCCAAAATTTGTTGAAGAGATTGAGAAGATTGAGAAACTAGCTTAATTCCCAAAAATGTGCGTAATTCTGTGAGTCGAATTAGTATAGGTGATGTTGAGTTGCAATGTCATGGCGAGGTTGAAAAATAAAATTTGCTCATTAGTGATTATGTAGTAAATCTTTACAACAAATTTTATGTAAAAAATGCGTTGAAAATGTTTTTTGAAACAGTGAGTCGTCCGAAGAAAGGTTTGAAACATGGGAAGCAAGTAATGGCTTGTAAATATCACCACATGGTGCAGGAAAAATGTGTGCGCACCTTTTGAGTTTCAGGATGGAACAAGATGCAAAATGCTCTGACCAGTAGCAAAGAATGCGGAATTTGCAATATTAGTAGCGATGAATAACGTGCATGCAAATCCTCAGTGATGTCGCATCGTATATAATGAAACAGTGAGTCGTCCAGAGAAAATTGTACGTTCATTCCAATGAAACTTGAGTGTTGCTTCCATGTCAGTCACCAAACTTGTAGTTGCTGTTAACTTGAACGTCGGGAGGACTATTCTTGTAATGGTAGATATCGCCACAATTATTTATTTCTAACGAGGTCACCAATTATGTAATGTCTGTATTCCTTGAACGTCAGTGTCACCAATTATGTAGCTATAGGGGGTGATTGACCAATGAATAGTTGTTATATTTGTATGAAAGTAGGATGTTACTTACCAGATAGGAAGAATGCATTTTCTAAAAAGAGGTAAGGCTGGTTTGTTGTGGAAGATCCCACAAATGTTGCACATGAATGTTTATGATCAAAAGAACGTAATAAGATAATTAAACAAATAACAGATACAAACAAAGGCACAGTTTTAAACAAATTAATAGGGAATGTGCTTTCTCAGTTTTGAAATTACTTGAAGTCTGCGGTCCATAGAATTTGTTAATTGTAGGATGTCATCTGCTGTAATGCCGCGAGATATGCCAAGAATTGCTTCCCACAACTCAGCGTTGCTCCTGAATTGTCGTCCGTTGGCGTACAGTCTTCGCTTCATGATGCTCCAAAGGTTTTCGATTGGGTTAAAATCCGGAGAATTTGCTAGCCACTTCATTTTTCGAGGTCCATCGAAGCCTAACTGTTTCAAATATTCAGTAGTCTTGTGAGCAGCATGTGAGGAAGCATTATCTTGCATAAAAACAATTGCCCTTCTGAATGCAAGTCTTTGCCTTTTCATCTACGGTTCAAGATGCTCCTTCATAAACGCTATGTATTTTTGATGCCATCTGGTACTCTCCATGGGCCCACTAATGTTTTTCCAATAATACCACCCCCAGATCATTATGCCTCCACCGCCTTGTTGGCATCTCAAATTACCAGCCTTTGCACCATCTATCTGGCCCATCAAGTGTTGCTCGAGTTTCGTCTGTGGACAAAACTTTAGAGGAGTCAATATTCATATTGTGCTCGGCCCATTTCAATCGCTTCTGAATGTGATTTCTTGTCAACGGAGGCTTCGATAAAGGTTTGATTGTTGTTGCTATTTCCCTCAGATACCGACACCGAGTACTTTTAGATATAGTAGGATCGCCACTGCAACTGAAAAGCTCTTGACTGGTAAGTCCAGCCAGGGTCCTTTGTGGCCTCTCGTTTAAGTCATGACATGAGACGACGTGAAATAACCTTCGGCTTGCCTTTATCTGGCCTTTTGTGTACTTGTGTAGGGTCGGCGGTGGACATTTTTTTGATGACACCTCCCTATCATTTTAGAAATTTCTAGGGTAGATTTACTTTTGAGAGTTATGAGGTGATAGTTTTCTTTTCAGCATCACTTAAACTGCTTTTACGACCCTTCTTTTCACTAAATTCTTACACTTTTCTAACAATTTGGCACTCTCAAATCACCGTGCTGATAACAAATATGGCGCCAGTTTGTTTACATTGCGCAGATCAGTACGAAAATTTCAGTGGTTGAGCAGATCTGTGTTGCCAACATTGTGTGAAAATTTTGTGTGAATTGATTGGAGGGTTTTTGAAATGGAAAAAAGTTATCTCGATAATAATTTGGCACGCAGTGTATACATACATACATACATACATACACAGGGTGCAATGGATAAATTGTCATTTAAATTATGCAAAAATGAAAATAACACTGACATCTCATTTTAACAGATATCTTTTCCAAAATTAAACGAAAATATCTTGAAATACTACAGATTGTAGGTCATCAGCTACCAATTTGACTTTTCTTTAGTCTCCTTGCTATCCTGATCTTTTTATTGTCCTTCCTCTTTAGCAAAATTTTCTCATCTTCTTTCACTTTCAATAGATCCTCGTATATCAGTAGCTTTATTGCCTTGCTTGGGTTAAAATGATTAAGCAAACACAACAATAAAACTGAGTCTTATAAGGAACTCTTTGGCTGAAATAATGACAATCCAGTTAAGAAAAAAAGAACGTAGCTTTGTCTCCTGTTAAGAGGTATATTTCATCATGATAAAACTTTAAATGTTCTATGCCAGAGGACATTAATTTCACTGTTTGCAAATAAACGTGCTGGAAAAACATATACCTACTAAAATGTGTATACTGAGAAATACTGTCAGACTGAAAAAAAAAATGTATTTTTTGTACTGTTGTTTACTTGATACAAGGCCTGATATAGAAGGCTACTGATTGAGATGACCATAAAGGCATAGAAAAGGAGGAAGCGGTGCATACTATGAGAATATGCTGGAAAGATACTAGCTTTGTAACTTTTGGGTTCATTTTCCCGAAAGTTTTTTTTGCCTGCAATATGCCATATTCCAAGTATTGGCTAAAATGCCTTTTAATCTCCTCTTCCTCAAATGCTGTATAACCACTTCGTAAATGGTACAAATGTAATGCTAATGATGCATATTTCATCAGTTGGTTAATTGCTTTAACACTGATGTGATTGAAATAAAAAGAAACCAAAGAACACAACAGAGTTATCAGATGTCTCATTGTCTTTCTCACATATCCGAGTCAACGAGAACCACTCACTGCACAGTCTGTCAGTATTGTACACCCTGTTTCTCTAAACTTTGACCTCATCTACATATGTAAGTACCATCAAGTGTCTTCATTACAAGAGCAGGCTTACCAATTCCAAAGTGAAACACTTGCTCATTAGATTAGTTCCATATGGAGAAAGAATCATCACTGTATACATTTTGTATCAATACTTGCCAAAAAAACTAGTTTCTCAAGAGAAAGCAAGACACGTAGCAGTGTCTAACAATTTTAGATTCTTTTTCTCAAGATGCTGTCTAAAACAAACATGGTTTATCTTTCAGGTGTATCTTTTTTCTTTAAATTTTTCTTTTCTTTATTTTTTCCTTTTTTGTCAAAAAATATTAAAAACACTAAACTTCCCTCAAATACAATGACTTCTAGTTGGATTTGATAGTCAGGAAATACTAAACAACAATGATAAACTAAAGGATCAATCTTCTGAGAACTTAAGACATAGAAGGACTGAACAAATACTGGAAAATTTCAATGTTGCTTAACCAAATGGAGAACTGGTGCATTCATCAAAAGTTATTTCCTCCCACATTTTACCTTTTTCAAGTTGATTTTATGGCTACCTACCAAAGATATTGCAACAAAGTTTATCAGTTTTAATTTCCTATAGAGGTCAGATTATCACATTAGTGAATATATATTCCACTATCTTTGAACACTATGAATACTTGATGTCAAAACTCTTTTCAGGCAACATTTTGTTTCTTAAATATATATCTTACACACACACACATATATATATATATATATATATAGAGAGAGAGAGAGAGATACAATGAGAATGAATGAAGTACAATTCCAACATTCATAACACTTAATTTAAAAGAGGGCTCAATACAGAGTAGAGCAATATTTTAGGTTATTACACCAAAAACACAATTGCAGCTGTGTTTCAATGCTTATAAATGCATCTCATCAGGTGATTTGTAAATTACTGGTGAGTGAATGATTTATTTAGATTTAAAAGCAAAATGCAATTGTCTTTTTATGAAAAAAAGAAAAAGGTGGTTATATGGTTTGTGGGCTTCACTCTGATCAACCAATCAAATATGACATACATTAAATTTAAACTCAGAGAAGAAGTAAAGAGAGATGAGTTTCATTCTTGCTCAACAAAGATCCTGGATAATAAATGAAAAGAGTGTTTTCTACTTTAATAACTTTAATAAAGACTGTCAAAGATGAAGTCCAAGGGTCTATAAATAAAAAAAAAATAAAATAGGTACATCCTCTGTTAATGTTTATTTCATATACTCATCTAAAAACTACATAGGAAGAAAACAAAATGCTCAACATAAGTAAATTGCAGAGAGGAAAATATATTATATGAGGTGAAACTGTCAATAAAAGTATACCCCAGGGAGGAGATAATTTACATCAGAGCAACAGGGAAAAATATAGGAACTAAAAATTAAAGGAAAAACAACAGTAGTAGGATGGGATATAATACAAAAAAACAAGAAAGCTACACTAAAGTAGAGGGAAAGTGACTGAAGACAAGATGCCAGGTCAGGACAAATAAAATTGCAGATTCTTCTTTATATTTTATCATGAATATCTAAAACTAGGGCAGGTGCATTTGACAACTATATTCAAAGCAAATACATAAAATAGATTCTGGCAAGAAAAATTGTCTAGCACAACATAGGGACTTATTTGCAGCAGATCTCGTAATTGGTTCAATATAATGTTGTTGAGAAAAGACATTATTATGGCTGCAGTCATTACCTGGTCTTGATTGACTAACATGGTTCTCTGTTTGGTGACCTATAGCAAGACAAGATTCTGAGAGGGAAGGAACACTAGAAGGAAATGCCTGCCACCTGTATGTTGGTGCTGTGATCAGGAGGAGTGTAACAGAATTGGGTCAACCTAATAAGAGACTCTGAGTCGGTTGCATGTGGTGCTGTAAGCATCAGGAATTAGGTCTTCTGTTGAAAGAAGACATTCTACTTAGAGTAGGTGGCACTAGCTATTTGCATATGATTAACACCAAGCAGGGATTTGCCAATAGTCAGCATGAGTCTGGAGCTGGGAGAGCTTTATAACACCAGTCTTTTTCTCAGTCAAAGGAATGCTCTCAATGTATGGAAACCAGACAAGATGAACACACATAATCTATCCTACATATCCTCATAATATGCAGTTCTTATTCCCCCACCCCACTTCATTCAGTAATCCTCTACCTAAAGTAGCACTTGAACCTCATATTGGGTGAACGACAATATAAAATAAGTACACGAGTGTACTTGTTGAACATGAGGCTGCCTTTCAAATTAATTGAGTGTTTTAGTTCATCTCAAGAACAAAACCTTTTTAATATAATAATTAGGTAGGAACATTAATAATGACAAAACTGCTTGTATCTTACGTATATTAACCCTGCAGGCTCCCTTATGAATCTTTAGGCCACAACCTCACCACACTAGATGTTGCTGTTGTGGTTTGTGTAATATGTAGATTTTACAGGGTGGAGGTAAAATTTTCTATATGTAATGATTTAAACTGAACCTTCTATGTACAAAGTATCTTTCAATACCATTTTCTTTTCAGCTTAAGCTTCTCTAAACATTGTGATGAGAGCAGTAGAGTTTGGTGGCAGTGAATCATTATTGCCAGAGAATAGCATCATCCAAGTTGGCATTTAGCCCATCTACCACAAAAAAATGTTAGAATGCAGTACAAACCTGTGTGACGGTCTTGTATATGCAAGTAGGTCCATAGACAAATGATGAAAAATCATTTATTTTTCAACATAATCATCTTCATAGCCAAACGACTTCATGGTTGAGTTTTTATTAATCTTTCAGGTTGAACATTATACAGTGAAAATTTCAAATCAAATTGAACCCCCACATTGAATACTCTGCATTTGAGATTTGCTTCCAATTTAAAAAGATTTGTTGTTTTTGTTTTAAGATATTTTTTATAGTCTTGAGTAGCTATACTTGGAATATTTTGTAAGAAATATTTTTTTTGTATTGAAGTTTGTCAGTTAACATTTTTTACTAAAGAATTAACAATCTGAAAAATTCTGTTACATAATTGTTTTATTAAGTATAGCAAATTTTAAGCAATATAGACACACACACACACACACACACATAGTTTGCAATTTGTTACATTTATAAGGAAAGTGTGCTTAATATTAGAGAAAGACCATTAAAATTTACAGAGAGTGAAGTCATCTATCAACACTGAATTGTAACAGTCTGTTTCATGTCTCGGTGCAATTTTCAGATCAAATCTGAGGATCATAGTATTGATTCCTCTGTCCACACACACACATATCTATCTATCTATCTATCTATATATATATATATTTATTCATGCACGTTTCATTAAATAATATAGACAAGTGTTGTCTATTTTATGTAAAATTTTTTTAATAACATCTGATAATTTTAATAACATTATCATTGAACGAAGAAAGAAATTCACAATATTGATCCATATTTTTTAATACAATCTAAGCTTTCGGCTTACATAAGCCATTATCAAAGATATCAATTACAACATATTAAGCAATATACGGACAAGACAGTGATGTTAGTCTGTGATTACATAGATGATTTCTAAGCAATGATAACCACGTGCATATAAGACACTAGAAGCAAAAATTGCACCGCATCTCATGATGTCACACATGACCACGCGAGAGTGAATTGGAGAAGTATGAAGTATGGGAAACCGTTGGCATAAACCAATAGCTTCTGTTACCAATTATAGACATTTAAGAATATTTGTAGAGATGCCATAGTTGATTTTGTTTAGGTTGGGTTTCAACTGTTTGATGTTTCATACACAATTATCAGGCTTGATGATTGCATGTCGGCATGAAAGAGACTACCATCACTGGGTGGTGAATTCAATATTCACTTTCGTATTTACAGATGGGTAAATTGTCGCCATTTCATATTTTTAATTTTGCATACCTCCACATTGTTTTTGATTTTTATCAACTGCACAGTTTAGTATGGGAACCATCTTTAAGAAAAAGAGCACTATGATATAATTCACTCCACCACAAACGGCATGCTGTACTATTTGACATTCAGGTTGAAAGCTCCAATACAAACATTTCAGAGCATTTAGGTGTCTATCCGAGGACAGTGCAGAGGATTCAGTAAGTGGTGGATAAGTCTGATGGTGATTACAAATGTACGGCAGCTCAGAATATTAACTCTGATAGTTTTGTTAAGAAAAGAACTCTAATGATTGTTGGTGAAGGTCTCAGACTGAATACAGAGGCCTACACCAGGCACATTGAGGAAGTAATGCTGCTCTGGGTCAAGACGGTGGATGCTGGAAGACCCTATGTCTGGCAACAGGACTCTGCACCATGCCACACAGGTGAACCCAGTTATAGCTGTCAGACATTTTCTGCATCCACATCACCCCTTACATCTGGCTACCTAACTTGCTAAAATACAACCTACTTGATTATTATATATAGGGTGCAGTTGAGCAAGAAATCAACAAAACTCTTTGTAACACCAAAGGTACACTGAAGGCAAGGATTATGACAGCAAGACCATCCAGAAGAGTTGCAGGAGATTCCGAAGTCATCCGGAGGCCATAGTTTTATTGAATAAATTTACTCTTAGTATTTCAAGATATTTTTGTATAATTTCGGTAAATATATCTGCTAAAATGAGATCTCAATGTTATTTTCATTTTTGTGTAATTTAGATGACACTTCATCCATTGCACACTGTACATATGCTGTATCCCTGATACTGGGTGATTTAACTTGTAAATATAACATAGATTAAAACTATATTTTATATATAACTTCAAAATATATAGGATTACAGGTACCTCATATAATGTCAGTCTAAAAGTATTAGGACCATACAGAAAGCATTACAAGACCTCAAGACAAATTCTCCATGTAATGTAAGTGGGTGGTCAAGATTTAGGAGAGACATCAATTCAATTTTATCTTTTCTAGCCAATAGTTTTTGTTTTCTTTTATTAGGATATAATTTCTGTAATGACAATGCAATTCGCACATCTTAATCAGTGAGTATGAGTCTGGTACAAATTGTTTGATACATTAGGAAGCAAAAGAAATATACTGTAAATGGATAACAAAGTAATTGCAATGCTGAACCTGGTAAAAGATTTCCTTAGAGAATGTGAACAGTGATCACAAACAAGACAGTTTCTTAAGTTATCTGTTGATTGAACAGGATTCAAGGAGAAGTGAATACTTGCCTTTCCCGAGGGTATTAGTGTGAACAAAAACAGCTTCAGCTGAATTTCACATTAGGTTTGTCTTTTCCATTTTCAGAGTGGGGAAAATGATGAAACCTCCATTGGCCAATATAAATAGTCTTTATGTGACATAGAAAACATTTCTTCTTTTGTTATTTGTACATATCTTAATGCACCATCTTGTGTGTCTGTCTACATGTATGCATGCCTATATATATATATATATATATATATATATATATATATATATAGGGTGC
>OZ010583.1:33203984-33323984 GCA_963932145.1 Acanthosepion lycidas | reverse complement strand
CCACTTGAAGAAGTATAACAGCTGAAACATGATAAATATGGCAACAAAGATGGGGATGATAGACCGAACAATGTAAATAGTGTACATAATACTTCATCTCAGAAATATAGACAGATACCGAGTCCCTATCCACCGTGCCTCTTCAGGGCCTGTACTTTGTATGCTAATTTTATATTTCATGTATGATGTGGCCCTGTTAAAATTAGGTCTTCAAAAGTTGCATGATGTGCAAGTAAATGTAGTACCTGCGAAAATTTTTAAAAACAATATTTTACAACTTTCAGATGATAAAAATAAACAAAACAGGAATTAAATCTATTTTTATGTTTGTAAATTTAATATCTTTTAACAGTATGATACTATTTGAAACATTCCATTCACATTAGAGAAGTGCTTTCTTTACACAAAGTTATACCCATTTTTTCACCTCTTCTCACTTTGAGAAGTCTTTTTTGTTCTTAAATTTACTCCAAACAAGACAGTAAAGCTACCAAGACGCAAGGGGTTATTGGGTGTGGAGGAATTAGAAAAGGGAAATATTATGAAAGAGCAAGAATAATAGAAGGAATATCAGGAAGACAGTAGATGATGATTGACATTACATTCAGATTTTTGAAGATCTAAGATGGTTGGAAGCATTGATCCAGAAGACAGTTCCACAAGTGAGAAGTGTAAGAAAAGAAATTATTACCATAGAACCTATGGTTATATCTAGCCAATTCAACTGCAAATTGATGAGACCTAGCTGGCAATCTAGTACTGCACTTAAATTCATAAAGCCATACCAAAGAGTGCATCTGAACACTTACCAGTTTTCGTTTGTATCATATGTGACACTTCAGTCCCACTAGTGACCTGCATACAAGTCCACATATTGTGCTACAACAAAACTGTCAGGACATAGCCACAGGAATATTTTTTGACACATTTTGTCATTGTTGTTGATCTCTTAGTCCATCAATATGATTAATTTCTGAATTTCTGATAGCACTCTGACACAGATATCTCCAGTTATTTCTATCCAAGACAACTTGCTCAAAGTTAGTATGATGCACATTGACAACTGAGAGGTTACTCTTTAGCTTGTCTTTATACCTGAGCGATGACTGTCCAACAGTTCTTTGTCCACTGTCAAGCTGGTTATATATGAGAACCTTAAGTATTCTGTCATTCCTCACCTTTGTAACATGACCAGCCAAATGAAGCTGTGACGGCCTCAAGAAAGTTTCAGTTCTACCAAGACAGCATTTTGTGAGAAGATCAGCATTGAACTCCTTATTGGCAAAAATATAGCCACAAATCGCAAGAAGACAATTTGTGGAAGACATCCAGCTGAGTGATATGGAACCAATATGGGGTCAGTGATTCTGAAACATACAATGGTCAAAACCATATATAGCATGAGATGGGTAAATTGTTGCCATTTTATACTTTTAATTTTGTGCATGCATATTGCTTGTTTTTGATTTTGTCAACTGCACAGTATAGTAGGGCAACTGGGCACTATCTGTGAGAAAAAGATCACCATGACACAATTTGCTTCAGCAGAAATTTGGAAATGGCATGCTGTACTGCTATGCATTCACACTGGAAGTGCCAATAAAATCATTTCAAAGTGTTTAGATGTAAATCTGAGGACAGTGAAGAGGATATATCCAGTCAACATCATGGTGTTTAGAGTGATCACTAGCGATGCTGAACATGTGCCTCCATTCATCTTCCCATAGGTCCTCAGATTCAATATAGTGGCATACATCAAGTACCTTTAGGGGTTAGTGTTGCTCAGAGTCAACAAGGGTGGCTGCTGGAAGACCCTATTTCTGGCAACAGGGCTCTGCACCATACCACACAAGCAGGAGAATCCAGTCATGGCTATCAGATAATTTTTGTGACCATATCAACCCTTACATCTGGCTACCTAACTCCCCATACTGCAACCCCCTTGATTACTATGTGTTGGACACAGTTAAGTGCAAGACCTGCAAAACTCCGTGTAACACGGAAAATGAACTGAAGGCAAGGATTATGGCAGCATTCACCAACTTAAACAAGGGGACTATTTAGAAGAAATGCCAAAGATTCCAAAGTTGTGTGGAGGCCGTCGTTGAAGCCAATGACGATTTTATTGAATATATTTCCTCTTTAGTATTTCAAGATATTTTGGTGTAATTTTGGTAAATGTATCCATTAAAATGAGATTTCAGTGTTACTTTCATTTTTGCATAATTTAGATAATTTAGAAGACAATTTACCTTTTATCACACCTTTGAGATATATATATATATATATATATATATATACACACACACACACACACACACATACATATATATATATATATATATATATATATGTTGAGAAGTTTGTCTCGTTCATTACCTTTCACTGAAATCCTTTCTTGGACAAGCTGAGAACTTCTACATCTGTATGATTTGGACTTATGATTATTTTGTTGTTCTTTTATTTCTTCATCTAAAACACGTTTGACTCATTTCAGGTTATTAAGCCTGACCTCTCGACTTGGCATCTCATCATATGAGAGTATCTCTTACATTTGCTTTTAATTTTGCCTTATATAGTAAATGGCAGTGACATACAACAGGTCATAATGACCATACATCTCAGATGCCAAATTATTTCTATTCAGCAGTCTGATCACTTAGATCGAATTCTTTGAAATCAAACCCCCAACCTCTTTTTCCAATTCTGGCTGATTCTTCAGTTTTCCTTTTTTCTTCTTTTTTTTTTTTTTTTTTTTTTTTTTTTTACCTTTGTTCTTCATGTCTGTTAACTTGATTTTTCTTTGCCTTCAGCAATTTTAGTCACCAGTTTCCAAGATTGTTTAAATGGCCTTTTATCCATCACTGAACCTAAGTGACCCTTGTGAATCTTTGAATAAGTTAATGGTGACAATGTTTTAAGGAAATTGGCTCTGAATCTGGCTCTAGCCAAAAGGATTCCTGATATTACATCATCTGGAATTATCGACAGATTCTCTGCATTAGATACCAAAAATACATTGACTGATGTTCACACTTTGTAAACTAAGTTTTGGACTTTATAATCTATATGATCTACAAGCCAAACAGCAAGTTAGATGATCTCATTAGTTCTCCTCTTAATGATCTTTGTCTATTGGATTTCAAGTTCACTCCAGACTTAAGGTAAAATTAATGGATACAGTCTATTGCTGAAGTGGCTGGATTGCATTTCTTTCTCTTTTGTTTTCTTTCTTATTTTCTCCCATTCTACTATTGGAGGTGAAACTGAAAACCGTAGAACTCAAGAACATAGATAAAAAAAAATGCATGAAATTATTTTTAACTGCCAGCATTCTGGCACATTTATTTTTGAGAAACATGAAAACAACTAGAGTGCTCAGGAGTGTCCAAGAATATCAAATGCCTACTTTGAAAATTGCACTGTAAGAAACAGTCTTTTAATGGATAAATAATCAAAAGATGTAATTTTATGAGCATAAAAAGGCTCTTTTAGATTTACAGCCATATTATGCTAACATTGGTTCCCATACAATCACCAAAGTTATTCAATATTGAACCTGGTCAGTACCCAGATGGGTGACTGCTTGAGGTACTATAAGCTTGAATGTGAGGTTGATATAATTGATAATGGTTTGAAATCATTAATTGGTAAGCCGAGTTCCAGTTGGGTTCGTTAAATTCTACGTGCAAATACCATTGGGAAAGATATGAATCCACCTTTTCTCCCACCAGCTATGGGTTAACTAGTAAGAATTGTATGATTAAATCATTATTATCTCCAAACACCAAACATATTCTTACAATCTAAAAGTATTTTCTGGCTTAAAATAACCTCCAAAGGCTTTATATGCCATAGAAAATGAATCAGTAAGAAAAAATGTCTCTTTTCAAAGAAATTGCTATGTAAATTGTACTTGATTAATTTGTTTTTTATGACTTACTAGCAGCATGGCCTGACATTGCCCGTGCTTGATTCAAAAATCATACGACTCATACAGCAATCGCTATCACTTGACTTAAAATATTTTTGCCCTTCCTTGCCTTTAAAGGAGTGCCCTTTACTGTGCTAATGTTGCTACATGCCTTACTTCTTGCCTATCTCACACTGCAAATTTTTTCTAAATTTGTTACGAAAAAAGAACTAAACAAAATGAGCACAAAATGATCAGCTTTAAAAAAGAAATCGTAACTGGAAAAACCGAATTAAAAAAAGAATGTTAACAACAAATACTTTTTCACACCCAACCCATTTCTGTGGAATAAGAATCAACGTTAAGTTTAAGCAAGTGAATGAGCCAATTGGAGTAAAGTGCTATGCAGATTTAAATTTTTCCCACTTTTTGATGAATGCAGCTATACTAGTTAATATTCATGCCAGTCAGCTGTTGGCTCTCACGCTGGCCAATAGAATCTTCTTGCCTATTTGTGGCAGCCAGCTATAGGCTCTCACTCTGGCTAGTAGAAAATGGCCATAGAAGCATGAAAAAATCGATTATTTCCACTATCAATGTGAGTTGGGAAATGCAAAGTCAGTCTTGGCCTTCCTGCTAACTTGGAGCATGTGTATGTAAATTTTGGTGCAAATCCATTGAAAATTGCGGCCGTGCATTTGTTACACACACACACACACATCCTGACTTTTATAGATAGAGATCAACCCTTTGTGGGTTATTTAAATCCAGTGAATATTTTGGTTTAGAGGAGGTTGCTTATATTACCCAGTTTTTCCAAGTAACCCCCCATTTAAGTACTGACCAAATTCAGCACTGCTCAACTTGGGTGAATAACAAGAACTGGTGTTTTTAGTGTGATTTCACCATAGGCATAATTGTTTGAATCACTGTTAATAGGTAAATATTTAGTTCACATCACTTTCAGAGGGAGGGATCCTGAATGATTTCAAGTGGGGTCAGGTCCCTATCAGCTTCGCAACAGGCACTTTTGCAGGTTGTTTAAAGTCAGAAAACATTTTAATGTGTAAGAATTTTCTCCTTGAGATAATAATGATCTACTGATACAAGCTGTTATCCATTACATCACCCGTACATCCAAGCTTACCACACCTGGTATTCCGAAACAGCCACCCATCAAGGTTTGACATTGCTTAACTGTCATTTCAAGGTGATATGGCTGTAAGCCAGGAATATACAAATTGGTTGGATAAAAAATACTGTTTAAAAAAACAAAGTTTAATCGAATATGAGTATCCACTAAAAAGACGTTTAAAATATATATATATATATATATATATATATATATATATATATAGTCATTCACAGACTGTTTTACTGTATCACAGCTCATCATTGTGATAGACATGCAATTGCTTCAAGCGGGGATCAACCTGACTAATTTGACATCAGTTAGAGACTCTCACCCCTTGGACATCATTGCATGAGATATATATATATGTATATTTTAAGAAATTTTTATGTTTATACATTCTTTTTATAGATACAAATATTTAAGTAAATGCTCTGCTTTATAATAAACTGTGTTAAACAACATTTACCGGCCTGAATGTCCAAGAAATTTTTGTAGAAAATTTTTGTCCTCCGACAGGAATCAAACCTGTATCCTATCAGAACCGTCATATAGACTGATGTGCCTTTAACTGTTTTGGCCACAGAGGAGAGTTTCGGTTAGCAAGGTCAATTTTACTGTCTTTAATCTTCCATGAATCTCTCATGTACATTCATATCTGCTCATGGTGTATCAAATGTAAATAAATGATATATCACATTATGAAATGTCTTAAAATAATTGTCAGACTTTATCCATTTCATAATATATATAATTGTGTGTGTGTGTGTGTGTGTGTGTGTGTGTATAAAATTGGATTCATAGGTATCCCAAGAAGCTTAGACAAAAGTAAATGCAAACAATTGTGGTTATTCAGTAATTTAACTGCATTTTTTTTCTTTCAGAATAGATGGGATGGGGCTTTCTTTGCAGATATTTTGCCTCATGCTGAATTGTCTCAAGCAGTGAATCAATTCTGTGTAATTGTCGTAAGTGGCAAATGGACTGTGATGAATGATCCCATTCTGCCTGGATCTTTTTTGAGTTTTCTCTTTCATCAATCTTATTTCTATCAATGGTTTGTCCTTTCAGTATAATGGATGTCCACTTTTATAGATAAAGGAATAAGTTGGTTGTTCAGCCTGTGAAGACATTGATTTAATTGTTCAGTCTTGTGCATTCGCTGCACACAAGGGTCTGTCCTGAACGTAACAAACCATGTTCATTTACTTTCAGTTTTGAAGTTTATAGATTTATTTCTTCAATTTATTTGGTCATTACAAGAAAAGTTTCTCTTTCTAACAGTTATCAGCATAAAAAATATTGTCTTTCTGTTATGAAAAATAATAAAACATCATCCAGTCATTGAAAGTCTTCTTGAAAAAATTAGTTTTAATGTTAAACAAATAAGATTTTAGATTTGAAATGATGAGTGGTGTGAAAATTGCTTTAGGCGTTTAATTAGCAGCCACCATACAGTATTGATCCCTATGTGCACAAATATATATATATGTATATTTATATTTAAAATTTGTGTATTTAGGCAGCAATCCTTCTTTCATGCACATTTCATTGAATACGACAGACAAGGTACTTTTATTTAGTTTTAGCTTTCAGATTTTCTATTTCTTGTTTTCAGCTAAAAGAAATATATCGTCTACATAACGAACATATATTTTAGGTTTAATAACTTTAGTAAAAGCCCTGTTTTCAACATAGGACATATAATAATTGGAGAAGCATGGCCTGAGAGGGTTTCCCATACTTACTCCATCAGTTTGTGTGTAAATAGTATTTTAAGAAAAAAAATATCCTAAAAATCATTTAATCAGCTTCTCTTATTGATTTATTTTCTATAGCTTATGAAGCCTTTGTAGATTATTTTAAGCTAGAAAATACTTTTAGATTGTAAGAATATTTGTTTTTTTTTTTGTTTGGAGATAATAATGATTTGGTCATACAAGTCTTACTAGTTTACCCATAGCTGTTGAGAGAAAAGGTGGATTCATAGCTTTCCCGATGATATTTGTATGTTAGAGAATATAACAAACCCAAGTTGAACTCAGCTCTCCAATGATTTTGAGCCATTATAAATTACATCCCCCTAACATCCAAACTTTATTTTTTTTTTTTTTTTAGCCTCAATGTGTATTTACAATATTGAAACAAAACTATTTACAAGAAACAAAGCAAAATATAGCTCATCCAAATAATTACCATGAAAGTATTTATAGAAAAGACAGAGTGGTAATCTTACGGTGATAGGAAAGTGACTGAAAACAAGATCACATTTACTTACATGCTAATACCTTTTTGAAAGGCATGAATCATCTCTTTTCCCCTTGGCTATTGGTAAAGTAGCAGGATAGTTTGGCTACTCTAGCCTTTGGTTGCAACTGATCTAGGAACTCTGAATTTAAAAGCTGAACAGGCTCATTTGGGAATCTTGTGGCATGCCGTGCACCAGTTCCTCTGTATTGAGTTCCTTCCAAAAAGTGTTGTCAGTTCTACACACGTCTTCACCACTATAATCAAATCACATGTGCAAGTAGTCTGGCTGTTTGGTTCTAAGAATTAGACTGATGTACCCTCATCCATCAAAAATCCTCCCTATCTACCAGGTGTAACAGCAAAATTGTCCAATTGTTGGATTAAACTTTGAACTGTTGCATCTTAGAAATGATTAGAGATATCTTACTAGAATTTTATAAGGGTTTATAACACTATTAGACTCTACTTTGAATAATAAGAATGTATTTAGCTCTCAGCTGAAATAATCATCCATTGCTGCTGTGACCTCATGATCCAGTTTAAGGGTAAGGACTTTTTTGGTTACCTTATAATAACGAAGAGATAAGTATAGAAAAATTACCTGAACTTGGTTTTAAACATTCCATGATCTTACCTTTATCTGTGGAATTTGATTTACCAGCATTTTCTTCCACCACTTCTGTGAATATTTTGAGTTTTTTCTCTGTATTTAAGTTTGTAATCTCTGGTTGAGATTTCATAGCACTGTAACCTCAGTTGATCAAATGCTTTTTTATGTTAGCCTTCATGGCTCTATATGTCAAATTACTGCAAATCATTGGTTCCAGTTCTTCATTCTCTGTTGAAATGTAAACAGCATTCAGCATAACAAGAGATCGTACCCCTTCTGGTAGGACTATTCCACATTTCTTCAACTTTTGGTGCAGAATGAAATTCAATAATACTGGATCCTAAAGTTCTTTTGAAAGAATAGAATGAATGTGTGTATAGTATAGTGATAAATGTGGGATCAGTGAACTAAGTTCAAATTCTGGATGAGATCATGGAATTCCTTTGGGCAAAGTATAACTTCATCTCTTCTTCCCCCAGCTATAGATTAAATAGCAAAGCAGTCTGGGCTTTCTAGCTATGGGTGGTAATTAGTCTAGGAGAAAATAATTCTTCATTCAAAATCTGTAACTATGTACACTGAAACCTTCACATTGGACTGATTGCCTAGCTTGCATGATCGACACATTCGACAACATTTCTGAGATGAGGTATTATAACTGTTTACACAGTTTAAACTAGTGTCGTCGTCTTTATATTCATGATGTTTCAGTCATTGTATGCTCCAGCCTTCTTCAGGTGATATACTTTGGAATTTCAAACCAAACTCTTTATTTCATCCATCTAGGTAGATTGCTTTTCCTGGATATCTCAGTTTTAGTTATTTTCTCTTTTAGTAACTCAGCTCTTCATGTTTTTGTTCACTTCTGCTGTAACTCGGTATTGAACTTACAACTCTTTGGACAAAGTCAATGGACTACTTCGACCAACTTTTTTATCCATGGAGCCATGTGTCCATGTAACAAGCAGAACCAAAATTAGCACCTAATAGTCAGGTTGATGTCAACTTAAAATTTTCTTTAAAAGTTATGTAAGCTCCTGCATTCTCATCACAAAGGTAAATTTTAATGCCTACTTATGATAATTAAAACCTATATTTTACCAGGGCGTGCTGATGTTAAGTCATGGGCACATTCGCAGATAGTAAAAGCTAGTGACCTTTGTCTTTTTTCTAAATAAATTATTGTCTTCTTTTTTTATCACAACTTTTTGACTGTCCTGTCCTTCAAGCTTTATCAGGTCCGAGCAACTTCCGGGAAATTTCAAACCCAACCCTTTATTTAATCTACAGGAATAAATTTTTCTCATTCCACTGACCATATCCAAAGATATCTTGTATAGTTCTTACTTAGTATGGCTTAGTTTTAGTTTTCTAAGAATTTTGGTAAACTTGTCAAAGCATTGTAGACAGAATTGAAGAAAACAGGGTGAGACACGTTTTGAGTAAAAGACTCTTGGATGAGTGAGGTCCCAAGGGGGACTATTTTGAATGCAGCCAAGGCATCACTGACCTAGAAGGTCCTTTCTATTTATTTATTTTGTTAATGCATAAAGGCAGGATACTTTCCGGACAAACTCTATAGCTCCATGTGACTAGTTAGATCTGAAAGGCTTGTTCATTTCTATATGATAATGAAAAGCAAAACTGTTCATACAGAGAACCAGTAAAGAGTTATAACTTGTATATTACTAGTCTCCTTATTTTATAAAAGGCAGATGTTACAAAAAAAAAAAAAAAAAAATAGTGATATATTACCTTGGATTAAAATGCCACCAGTGTCTTGGTGAAATGCATTTCATTGAAAGATATTAAAAGGAAAATTGGTTGCAAATACGAGGAGTGATCAAAAAGTATCGAGAGTGGTGCCACAAAAAATAAAACGACAGAACATATCAATTTGACATTTAATCTCCTTCTAAGTAGTCCCCATTTGAAACCACACACTTTATCCAGTACTATTTTCATTGATGGAAAGATTCCTAAACCTCATTTCGAGATTAGTGAGCAGCTGCCTTGTGACATTCTCTTGGATTTTCTTGACATCTTGAAATCCTGATCCTTTCAAGTGGGATTTGATTTTTGGAAAAAGAATAAATTCAAAAGGGGCAAGATTTGGGGAATGTTGTACTTGGCAAAAAACTGCTGCATAAGCTGTACCAATTGAGCAGTTGCATTTTCATGGTGGATTTCCAATGAATAGCATCCTCTAAATGCTGTACAATGTTACTTTAGTGCTCCTTATTTAGTATATGACTACGTGAGGCATACTCATGATGAACAATGCTTTTGTAGTTGAAGAAACCTGTCAACAGTATCTTTATATTGCTTTGACTCATTCATGATTTCTTCAGTCTTTCACTGTGAAGACTGAGCCTTGGTTTCTGAATCATAACCATAGACCCATGATTCATCTCCTGCTATGACTGTTTTCAAGAAGTTTTCTTTGGCCTGGTATGAAATGACCACACTCTACACACTTTCCTTCCTGTGATAAACAATGGAAATGAGTCAGAATGTTATAACAGAGTTCAAGATGCTTTACTTTGTATACTTTAGCCCCGTTACCATAGAAATAGTTCCAATGTATTTTGATCAGACCTTGTATGTGAACATTTCTGGCACTATTTAAATTATTTTTATTGTAAGTCATATTCTATTAGTTAAACCTTTGCTAATGGAAACTTAAATTTGAATTCAGTAGTATTTAAAGCATATTATAATGCCTGTTGCAATATCAATAAAATGACAAAATTGAAAAGTCTATATATTTTGACTATTTCAAAACTGATATTACAAATTAGGCTGTTTGCCAACAGTACCACTATACAAGGTAAGAAGTGCTGTTTAACAGCCAAGAATTCAAGTAGTTAGATTTTGTCATCAGGTGGGCAGAGTAAATGGCTCTTCCTAATGGAAACAAAGAAAAGATGGTATTGGCTTATTTGGCAAAATTCCATTACTCCTCTTTGTATTTTAGAGTGTCCATTGAGGAAGCATCTTATCAATTATCTCTTGTCCGTTCTTTTTTTATGGAGCTAAATGCAACATAAGAGGATTTATAAATGTAGATTGCAAACTACCACTCAGCAAAAATATGGAGGTTGGCTTTATCTAAAATGAATGCATTGTTATAAATTAGATCAACTTCAGCATTTTATTAACTTGTGTGTGTGTATATATAATATATATATATATATATATATATATATATATATATAAGTTAATAAAATGCTGAGCTTGATCTAATTTATAACAAATATATATATAGTAAATCTATTTATACTCAGGGGGTGTAAAACCTGTATCTTAAAATAGCATTTTATATATATATATATATATATATATATATATATATATATATAATGTATGCTCCTTATAATATGTAGATATAAAAGGCCACTGAAAGAAATTTCAGAGATGAAAAACAGTAAAAATAACAATATTGATAATAAAACTAATAATATTTATTTTATATTAGCAGGCCTTTTGACAGGATATGACGATAAACTACATCTGACAACAAGGCCTCTGATTGGGAGAGTGAAAACTTGAGGAGCATGGAACCACATCTTAATTATTGTTGTTCCCAAGTCCACACTGACCTTGGGTGGTAGCACCTGTTAGGATCTCATCTATGGGCAAATAGTGCCCATCCCTAAAAAAAACTATGAAAGTATAAAAATACCAGCCATAAATTCTTATATATAAAAAAATAACAACAATATATATTTGTAGTGAAATCACTAACAATACCTTTTTATAGCAAAATGACTAGCAATACATTGCATCTGGAGTTGAAGGCATGCAATTACTTTCAAAATATTTAAATTTTGGCATTAAATAACCCATAGAGGTTGATATACTGCTAAACAAAAACAACTAAACCAAACCTCTACGTGTTATGATTGAGATATTCCATTGTTAACTTGATGCCAAGGAAAATTGAATTACCATAACAACGAAATACCTCATTAGTAAGTAGTGAAGATCAGATGACTAATAGACTTTTATTTTTGTTTGTGAATAGCTTTCTCAGCCTTTTTTTAGTTTTAATAATTGGAAGAGCATCAACTTCACTGGTTGAAGGTTAGCATTTGGTGTGGTTACTGATTGTTTTAGTAGTAGTAGCAGTAATGTGGTCTAGCATTATCCTGACAAAGGATTTGTACTAATTCCCAATACTTTCTTAATTGTTGTCTTCATTTGCTCTTATTGGGAACAGTACTTGTTTGAATCAACTGACTGCTTCTCTACCATCCAATGACATGTAGAGCATCAGGCTGGTATTTTGTGCAGTTTGTGATTTTTTTTTTTTTTTTTTTTTTAGTCTTAATGTAAATAACTTCTCATTGTAGAAATTCAGACAGAAAGTAAGTCAACTCTTGCTAACTTTTGTATGGCAATGGATTGCTGAACAGTCTCCTCACAGATGAGAAGAAAACTAGAGGCATCAGAAGCAGGGTTCTGCAGAAGGATGCTGAGAATGAATGGGATGTGTTAGCAACAAAGACCTCTTAAGTGTCGATGTCAATTGATTTACCTGCTAACATGGCTGCCTTCTTGTGTCTTATTGGAAAAGTAAGCCAGCTAATTTTACCTTATTTATAGGAGATTACCTAATGCAACAGTTGGGTTGATCCATTTTGCTAAAATAGACCTGCCCAACACATTTGCATGAGTGATCTCTATTCACCCATATATCTCTCTCTCCATTAAATGATTCAGGCCAGCTTTTTTACTTGTGATTACACCATTCTACTTGTGTATCAGACCACTTGCAAGCTAACCAATATTCTACATTAAGGAAAATAGAAAGAAAAAGGACATACCCCGAATCTGAAAGAGACAGTTGAAATCTCTGGGTTACATAATGAGGAAAGATGGCTTGGAGAAAATGATGCTCATAAAACATATCGAAAGAAAAAAAATGCTTGTGTAAATGGATGGTGGAAAGAAGTGTGAGTGGCTTGGTAAAGGGAAACACCTTGCTAAGTTACAAGAGATAGAAGATTGTGGAGAGTTATTGTCTCCCACGTCTTGAAGGGACATGCTACATAGAAAGTCATTGTTGAAAATCAATCCCACTACTCAGTAATAATGATCAGCTGGATTAGATCTGTAACCATAACCCCTTGTTAAGACGTGAAAACTGATATTGGTGACACTATAAAGTCTTTCTAACAAGTACATGACCTTGAATAATTTGAAGGTCTCTTTGATGGTGTTAAATAATTTCCCCATTTGTTTATGTGATAACATAATTATACAAATGCATGCTGAAAAGTTCTTGACCTGACCCAGAGAGAGATTTCACACCAGTACCTTGCTCATAATTTAAACCAATATGAGCTAAAGGAATAGAAAGTTTTTTGGTGTAACTAAATATCTACACTGTACAATTTTTTTTTTTTTTTTTTTTTTTAATTTTTTACAGCAAGGTTCACCCTTTACAAGGCCTGAGGGCCACTTGAGGTAGATTGTTACATTTGGAGGCCATTATTATGTATAGTAGTAGAAGCCTTGAACAAGTTAAGATTGTAGTGATTGGGGAAACATCATGTTAGGAGTTGGTTCCACAGGGCAGTGTTTCACGGGAAGAAACTGCTTGAGTGGAACTTATTTCTTACTGATGTAATACGAAGGGAATGTGGGTGGTTTGCTATGATGTAAGTGACATGGCAAGTTCTTGCTGAGAAGTTTTGCCTTGGCAGGACCAGAGAATGCAGCTTGCCATTTTTCTTGCACATAATTCCTTAAAATGTTTCTATTCTAAGTCCCTTAGGTTGTTGTCTATCATGGATCTCCACAACTTCCTCTCATTTGTAGCTCTTACTGAATTTTGTCTTTGTAATCTCTCTCAAAACCCACTCCACCATTCGTTTACTCAAGCTCACCAGGTAGGTGAGCTTTCCTCCAACTCTCTTACCTTCAATCTGGCCTGTGAGTATCAGATTTTCCAGACCCTTTTTCCTCATTGTGAGTCTTAGAAATTTCAACTCTTTCAGATGTTAAATATAAATGTCCTTTTTGTTGTCATTGTCTCTTGAACTTTGTTGTTGCTCACATGTTCAGTCCATGGTATACTTTGCAAACTTCTGTAGAACTGCATTTCTGTTGCTGCAAGTCTTTTCTTCATCTGTGAGGAAATTGTCCAGCAGTCACTGCCATATAGGAGGACTGATGTTACATAACAGTTCAGTAATCTTTTCTTTGTTTCTAACGATAAAAATCTTTATATAAAATATTAATAAAAAAAATGAATAAATAAGAGATAGATAATAAATGCAGATCATTATTGAAGAAAAGAAAACTGAAAAGCACAGCATATATTAACTTCCTGGAGAGATGTGCAATGAGGCCAGCATGGATTTCAGTGTTGCATGAAATAGGGCTCCATCGTTAGGCTTACTTTGTTTTTAATTTTCATTAATGACAATCCTGATGACATCAGCTCTGTTTGGTATCTACACTGAAGACACAACCATCTACTTCTATCTTGAGAGTATGTCTGATCAGTTTGATGTCAAATTGGTAGCTGATGTCTATAACCACCTTCAATCTATTAATTGGAGCAAAAGATGGCTTGTTAATTTTAATCCCTCCAAAACTAAACTGCTCTATGTTAATCAACCAAGAGACTCCTCTATGCCTTTCATCAGCATGGCAGATGCTAACCTCTGGGAAAGTGACTCATTGCATCTTCTCAGACTAACATTCTTGGCTGACATAGAAGTGGAAAGACTATATGAAATCCATTGGTAGATCAGCTGTTAAGTTGGATCACTGTGTCGTGTTTGACAATTTTTCTCTCCAGAATTTCTTTAACATATCTATGTCTACCATCTTAGAATATTACTGCCACATATGGTACGGTGCTCTTACTATTTATCTGGAGCTCTTTAATAAAATCCAGCAATGATTTGCAATATTATTAGTCCTGATCTGCTATCTCAGTTTCATTCACTATCCTACTGCAGTAAGATCGTCTCTTTGTGCCTTTTCCATAAATACTTTCATTATAATTGTTTGAACGAGTTCTTTGCTATGGTACCCTAGATTTTCTGAATTAAGCAAGTACTAGACTGGCACTGATGTCTCATCAATTTCTTGCTTGTGAAACTCCTTTCCAGTTCCATGATTTCCAGCCAACTTTAATCTACAAAAATTTAAATGCAACATTAGTTGCTTTCTACTGTCCTCCTAATTACTCTTCTGTTGTTTCCACTCTTTATTAATGTTTCTGTTTCTAATTCTTCCACACTTGGTAACCCCTTCTGTCTTTGTGGCTTTATTGCATTGCTTGGGGTGAACTCAATAAAAAAAAAAAAAAAGTATATCAACAAGTTTGATTAAAAAGAAACATCTGTCTGTTTAATGTTTAATTGTATTTTTTCAATCTTTGAATAAGGAGTTGTCTTGGGACAAAAACTTGTGAGTAAACTGTCCAAACTTCATGTTTATGTTGTTTTTTTCTATCTTAGTCATTTTTAAGAACCAATATGGTGTCTGTGTGGTAGGTAGAATTCCTTTCTCTACATCCTGGTATTCTTTGGAAAGATGAAAATTTGAAATGATCTCTGATGAAATCATGTGTAACGGTTATTGGGAATGAGGATGTGTATTTTTTCCATTACATATACACACATTAATTATATCATATACCCTTCAAGATACCATCTCCTGTATATATAGTGGTAATTTGAAATGCTGTTTTTGAAGCCAAAATTCCTGTTTTTTTCAGTGGCATTTAATGCAAGCAAGCTTTGTAGTAGAGTGCTCAATATGCTTTTTCATATTAATTCTCTCTCTCATTTTATATCTATATCTATCTATATATATATATATATATATAATATATATATATATATATATATATATATATATATATATATATATATATATATAAAATGTTGTAACTGAGGGAAGGTTACTGAATAGAATAATCGAATGAAGGATGAAGGTTGGTAATGAATGATAATACTTAGGACAAGCACAACACATAAGATTTGCCAGCCGCATGTAGAAGTAGTCAACTGGTAGAAGTGAGTCAACTGAATTCCACAATGAATCTCCGACTGCAGACCAACATACAGTGTTTATTACTGTATTTATGTGAATGGGGACATACCTGTTATCATCCATAGGTATGCTACAACAATATATATATATATATATAAATATATATATATATATACAATGTGTTTCGTTTTTTGCTCAGACAGGATGTGGGAATCAAAGAGGATCTTTGTACATAGAGCATAAAATCTGCAGTCATATTGAGCAGAGTACCATCTGCATGGCTCACATTGCTGGGGGTAGACCAAACTGGTTATTACATTACCTGTAATTGTCTATTCATTGCCTAATCTGAAAAAGGAAAAGTTTTTTGTTTCATTTTTCATGCTTCCGACCATTTTTCTGGTTTTGGGGGAAATTTTGCATCTAAATCGTCCAGTGATTTCAGAATGCTTTTAACTATCATAATTCATTATGAAAAAGTGTTTTGTGTGCGTATACCAACAGATACTCCCCATTATATTTTTCTGTTTTTTTTGTTTTTTTTACAATTTTCAAATGTTACGTCTTCCCATGGACATGACTGGTTTTCTAAATATTATTAGATTTCAGCAATTTTTTTTCTCTTTCCAAAATAAACAAATTTTTCTTTCTGTTTTTGTCGTAAGATGGAAATAGGATTGTTTGCTTTCCTGAAAAAAAAAAGCTGAAATGATCCTTCTACTGTCAAAGATTCAGAAATTCACTTCTCTCATTCTTAAATTCATGGAGCCAACAGTAAGTTATGAGAATTTTTATTTTCTGATCTGGTAATTATGAGGTTGGTGGAAAAATAATGACGTAATAATGTCGTTTTTTAACGTATTTTTTAACGTCAAAAAACGACATTATTACATCATTATTTTTGCACCAACCTAATAGTATTTTGCAAATATTTAAAAGTAATAATGAATGAGTTAAACCAGATTTCAGAAAATGAAAAATTGTATGATTTGGAAATCCAGTCATAAGACCCATAAGCAATTAGTAGTAGGGTCACAACATTTGTTGCCACCATAGTAGCAAAGGTGTTTCCTGGGCAAGATAGCCTGACTGAGCACAACCCTCTCCAGGCTGGTTTGAATTCAGTATTTTCCTTCTCCTAGACTGGTTACCACCCAAGGTTATAGGACCCAATCTGTCCTGCTATTTTACCCATAGCTGGGGGCAAGAAGAGATGGTTTCATACCTTTTCTGGGGGTATTAGTATATAAGTGAATGTAATGACCTGGACTGGAATTCGAATTCATTTCTCCAATTCTTCAATCCAAATCATTATCCACTACTCTGTGCCTCCACCATTAACTGAAAAAAAAAGAAAACCTATTTTTACTTTCAAACCATGAGCAGTTTAATTCTGCATTAAAAAAAATAAATCACAATAGCAACCCAGATATACAAAAACTTTGTAAGTACACTTGTGTTACAAATAGGCAAAGTGGTTGATTTTCCTATAATTTCAAAATTTACTATAGTGAAACACTTTTTCCTAAATTGCTTGCAGCATGATTTAAGAAGTAGGATGAAATTTCCTGAATATTTAATGAAAGGGCTGATTGGAATACGAATATTCTGGGTTTATTTTTCCCACAAAAATGAATAATCATCCTGGTTTACATATTTGAAACTCAAATGCAGGTTTCTTGCTGCTTTCCTCTGCCTCAATTACCTTTGATGTGTCCTGTGAGTGTTAAATACTCCAAGCCTTCTTTCCTTATTATAAGCTTCCAAAATATTTCAGGTGTTTCTTCAAAATTATTAGCAGAAGTTTCTCTTTTTATTGCTGTTTACCTTTAAACTTGCCCATTTGTCACATGTTCTGTTCATAGCATTGTTAACATTAACCAGTAGAAACACAATTTGGTTGCCTGAAGTCCTTTCTTCATTTGTGATTAAGTTTTCCAGCGCCCACAGGTATAGATATTACAACCCATCTTTTTTTTTTTTGTTTAAAATGTTATTTTTGAACTGTAAATACCTAATTAAGTTTTCTGAAAAGTGCATTTTGATATTCTAATATGCCTTTGTAGTTTTGTATTATTTTTTCCCTTATGACATTACCCAGAGAGTAATTATTTGGACATTCCCTATGCATGGCCACACCAGACTCTCTATGGTTTATAAGCATACATTCTGACTTGTATAGTAAATGGTAAATGCTAAGAGGAGCAACAATAATTAAAAAAAAAAGGTAAAATTCATTACACTATGTCACATTTATTGAGTACTATGTGAGAATCTAAGTCAAGAAGTTGAAGTTTCTGGGAAATACAAGACTTAGAGAATTTAACACTTATATGAAGATGAGAGGAAGGAAGAGAATGAAACCATGAATAAACTACCTACTTGTGTAAGTGAATAGCAGAACATGTACTGGGATGGATAGCAAGGAGAGAAACATGGCTTAGATCTTACAAAGGATAGAAAATTGTGGGGATCTATGATAATTGACATCCTGCAGGGATGTGGTATATTAAAGAAAGTACAGATGAGCAGATTAAAACAATACTGACTGATGTCCCTAATTATTTATTAAGCTGTCTGTTGTTACTTTTTTTCTTTTCAGAGTAAGTTGCATCTGCTTCTGCATTTATGCCAATGCCTTTTCTATGTTTGTATTGACAGGTTTGTGATCTTTGTGCAGAGAGTTAACTCCCTGATTTCATGTAGCAAAATCCTGTCATGAACATCAGCCAGTTTGCCCAGTGGGTGTGTCTTCAACCATTGGTGCAAGTATCTGTACCACAGTCGTTGGTAGTCTCTCCATCTACAGACCACGGAAGACAGGTTCTGTCATGGTGTGTTGAGCTAAGCAGTTTCTCATAAAGCACAGTAGCTTGGATTGGGGTCTTGTCACTACTGCTGGAGTAGGTAAAAAATATTGCCAAGTAACTCTTCATCAGAGCATTCAGTCCTCTTGATCATTGCCATTTTCAAATGGTTGTAAGTTTCTGAGTCCAAGACATTTTCAAGTATGCCCACTACTTCGTCGACTATGTGTCGATCATTTGTGAGGGCTTACTTTTAAGCAAATCTAGTGATCCCCAGGGTCATCCTTTTTTTTCATCAGGAATGTTAGTGATTGGCTATTATATTCTGTTGCAGAGATTTGTTTTGTGGACCGGATGTGATGCCTAGAGCCTCTGTGCAGAAAACATTTTTTTTATTTTGTGTTTTGTTTTCTTAACACTCTTGTCTGGCCAACATGTAAGAGTGAATCAAAGGGAGATTTAATTGCAGCGGAGTATAACAAAGGTATTTTAATGTACATATACAGTCAACCTGATGTACTCTGTTACAAAAATTTGGGGGCAAGTATAAGTAATTTTGTGAGAAACCAAGTGTAATTGTTTATTTGCTTGTGGGAATTAATTAGACTAATCTAGAAATTGTAAATTGGTATCAGTACAATTTCATTTGAACTCTGCTTCCAAAATACTTCAGATAATTAGTTAGTATACACTGATTACAAACTATTTTCCATCTCCTGGCTAATGACCAGTGCTATTGGCAAGTCAGTGTAGGTGCCCCAGTTTTTTAGATATCAATTGCCAGCCATCTTAACAGCTGAAAACTAGAAAGGAATTATTATGGCTAAAAGACAAAAATCCAGATGAAATGGAACAAACTGAAATATCACATTTCCTGCCAGAATTGTACAAAGGAAGAAATCACAAAATGTGAAATGAAAAAGAATTATAGATAAACTTACTGAGCATGTGCTTTTGAGTTAAGTGAAGATGGTGTGTGATTTTTAGGTGTAATTCTGAAATTCATCATCAAGTCATAAAACCTAAATGCTTCAAAGAAATCATCATCCATGACAGGTTTTTCAATTCATCTGTTCATGAAAATTGGTTGCTCTATTTTCTTATAAATTAATGTTTGACTTTCTCCATAAATATGTCTCCTATGTTGCAGGGAATACACTTAAGCTTTAATAGATTGGCGGTGGGCAGAGTGTAAGTCATGGCTGAATATTTTATTTTTTCCTTATTTTCAATAATAAAAGTTTTTTTTTTTTTTTTATAAGAAAGGACAAATTAAGGTTGCATAGAAGGTTTTGGTTAGAATAAGGATGTCCTGGGTGGGTTTTTCTACCTCCCCCACCAAAAAAAATAATTGTACAGCCCTCCTTATTTAAAACTCAAAAATAAAATATTTGGATTTTTTCTTTTCACTTTTGGATCCAGTGTTTTGAGTTTTTTGTTTTGTTTTTAAACTAGTCTTAGAATTTTATTCGAAGGAAATTAGATTTTATTTATTTTAACTAAATGACACTTTTTTTTTTTACCTAGTATCATTTAAAAATTACTGAACTACAAAAAAACTAAAATTGCACATGTAACTGCAAGGGAAAATATATATATATATGATGATTTTCCACACTACCTTAAACAAAAGATCAAGAAGGAAATTCCCACCAATACAAGAAAGATCTCTAACAGTTATTGGAAATCTTCCTGAAAATATGAGATAGATTTTACAAATTTTGACTGATGAAAATGTTATCTGTTCAGTGAGTGAATTCCAAATATTTGCTGTATGGAAATGGCTTTCTTTACTATTATCAATCTACAGTTCTGACTATTCTCTGGTTTCCAGGGAGAATTTGAACATTATCTAATTTCTTCTGTGTCCTTTCAGTGTTCATCAGTCATTATCAAAGAGTTGGGCCTGTAGATATGCATTGTGTTTGTTTCTTTGCTGGTTTTCAAGTCTTCTGTCTTCATGTGTCAGTTTTTTTGTCCTGTTGGTTTGGCATTTTAAAGCTGAAAGCACCAAGAACATATTCTTTTTCTTTTATGTACCCTGACCTTTTATAGTTTGGCTCTCCACAACTTTCTATCCTTTGAAGCTATTAATAATGATTGTCTTTTTACTATCCATCCTACTCCCTCTTCTGACAACAATTTACATAAGCTCATAAGGTTAGTTTCACATTGATTCCCTCTCTCTCACTTGCTTTCAATATATCCTGCATGTATGAAATTCTCCAAGCTCTCTTTCCTTATTATTTATCCTATAAATTCATCTATATCTTTCTGATTCTAAGTATGCTTACCTTTTTATTTCAGCTTTCCTTGTTACTCACGTGTTCCATCCACGGTATTCTCCACATGCTTCATTAGAACATTTCTGTTGCCGCAAGTCTCTTCATCTGTGCGATGATTGCCAGGCATTCACTGTGATTTGGGAAAACCAGTATTAAATAACAGCTTTCTTTCTAACAAAATTTTTCTGGTTTCTTCATTCTTTGCTTAGCTTTTGGTAGGCTTCTTTTGCTATTCCAATAGGTTTTCAGAGTCTGGCATCACATTGTCTGGCCTCTGTTAAAACTCTATCAAAATATTTAAATTTTTATACTTGCTTGATTCTGACATCTGAAATGCCTAATTCACATCTTGGCCTGTTCCTTTTGGTGACAACCATATATTCTATCTTACAATTGTTGGACAATATCCAAATTCTCTCCAGAAACCAGAAAAATGATCTTAAGTATAGAAAAATTACAGTAAAAATCTCTCGAAGAATTTTCATTGGTCTATATATAAAATATAAAAACTTGTGCACCAGTTGAGGATAGAACTCAGAAAATGATTTTCTAAGTGAAGCTTAGATGTAGCACAAAGCCAAAAGCATGGTGCACCCAATGAGGATCGAACTCACTAGTCTGTCATAATTGATCTAGTGAGGCAAGTTTGCTAACGATTACACTATGTCAGAGTAACCTGCTGATTTTTTAAACATAGCTTAGATGTGGCACTAGGGCATAGAGCACCCAGTGAGTATCAAACTCGCTATTCACAAAATAAATTTCTCAATGTAGCTTAGATGTGGCACCAGGCTGAAAGAGTGGATCACTCAATGAGGGTTGAAATCACTACTCAGTTGTAAAGGATCTAGCAAGGCAAGCTTGCTAACCTTTAAACCACATCAAAGTGCCTAGTCATTTACTAATTATAGCTTAGTTGTGGCACAAGGCTGATATTAAAGCACACCCAGTGAGGATTGAACTCATTACTCAGTTGTAATTGATCTCGCAAGGCAAACTTGCTAACCGTTACACCACATCAAAGGGTCCACCTTGACAGGATTATATATGGTTTTGAATTCAGAAGAGTCCTCTTCTGAGATGATTGCCAACCACAGCTAAAGAGTTCAGTATGCTCTACCATTTAACCCATGGTGGGGAGAGATTTATCCATAACTTTCTCAAGTGTATTTGCTTGAAAGGTAAGGTCATAAAAATTGACTGGAATCTGAACACAGCTCACCAATTCCATTTTCTGAGCCACAAACCATTACATATGATCATATTCAGATCTTCAACCCCGTTGCATAAATGAGAAATTCCTACCCAAAAGCTCCCAGTATATATAAAACTTTTAATTGACCTTTAAATATGTCTGGTGGGGGATATATACTTCAGATTTAGTTCTTTTAATTGAATTTAAAGTAGTAAAAAGTTTTAAAGTGTTGAATTTTGTGGTCACCCCCATCTGTGTGAAATTAGTGTGATACAATATCAGGTGAAATGATATGGGTTCTTCACGCCATAAATTTAATAAGAAATAAATGCTTGTATTATTTACCTGCAACTATTTTTTTCCCTATTTTTTTTTTTTTATGTTTGGATCCTTATCTCCATCTCCTGTGTATGAGGAGGAAAGTGATACTCATGAATGATTACAGATGTGAATGTCACTAAGCCTCTTTAATGGACTTACCAGAGAGATTTTCTATAAAATATATGTAATGGGCTTTTTCTGTAGAGTTTTCTAGATTTTTTAACATTCAAATGTTCATAAAACATTATCAGCATTCATTTTTGAAGGCTTATCTTTTCTATCCTACTTGTCTTTTTCTTTCCAGAAGTTTCTCAGCAGGTTTAAGCATATCAGATTCACAAAATGGAAAACAATCTTAGATTTTTGTTTTATTTTGTTTTTTTTTTATGATCAGTCAGTTGTATAGATGCACAGTGGATTCAACTAATTTGCAAGACTATAGTAATATACTTCATATAATTTAGGAAAAAAAGTAACAGTATGAAAAACATTATCACACATAAGTATGTCCTTTTTTTGAATTGTGCTGTGGAAGCAAGTGTTGATGTGAGCTCAGTGATTGAAAGTAGGGATTAGCATTAGCATCGATCTCAAATGAGAATGAAAAAAATTGTGAAAAGAAAATGTATGAAAATATTAGTTAAATTTAATTTAAAGTGGAGAAAAAGAATCCAGTTCCAAAAGAGTGAAAATAACTGTAAAAACTATTCTTGATAAATAAATCTGAACTCAAATATACAACATATATTGTAATACTAGCTGAAGTACCTATCTATGCCAAGAATTAGTTTGAGACTGATTTATAACTTACAATGCAAAGTTGTAACAAATTTATAACCAAGAAATATCTGTTTTCCAATCATTGAAAAATCTTTTATTGTCATTATTCACCCACCCATCAAGTTTCATTGTCGACAAAAGAACAGTCCTGATCAATATGTATCATAAAAGGAAAACAGATTTATTGTAGAAATAAAGTAAAAAAAATAGTTTTTATCAAGTTGAGGTGCAGGGTGAAAATGTTCTATAAGATTGTTTTTTTTTTTCAAAACACAGATAAGAGAAATTATAATCTTACACTAAAGAAATATAAGCAACATATATTGGTACTAAAGAGACATTCAATTAAGAGTAAACACTTCTTTTCACTGTTAGTAACAATGTTTTATACTAACACCTTCCTTCGAATCCAATAATTCTGCACACCAAATGATATGGCTATTATCATAAGTTTTGATTGTCATCTTGGATGCTATATTCACATTTCAGCAGTTTTGCTCTCCGGCCTTCTTCTGATGTTTATTTTGGTACTCAGTAACCTTGTAGCATAAATTCTGAATTAAATCTTTTATTCAATCTACAAAGGTAGATTATTCTCAATCTATGCTTAGGGGATGTTTCATCTCTCTTAATATTCAGCAGACATATTCACCTTTTTCTCTTATTGGGCATTTCCTATTCTGTTTAGGACTTCTTTCAGGTATGGTCATAAACTTTTAGCCTAATTTCACAGTATTGAAATTTTCCCTATTAAATGATAAAAAATGTTTTTGATTTTGATTTTTCCTTTTCTTATATTCATATTTTGAAGCTCCACTCATATAAGTGGTTGAGTCTAACAATGCAAATAGTATATTTTTTCTTTGTTTTCATTGGCTCAAAGATTTTGGCCAACAGTGAGTGTTACATATAATGACTGGTTGCTTATTTCCAAATAGGCTTGTCTATTAAGGTGATTAGCCAACCCTGTTGCAGATACCTGCTCAGACACTGATGTGTTTTTTCAACAGCCATGGAGCACATCTGTGGTTTATACTGCAATGTTGGAGTAATGGATAGCAGCTCAGATTGAGGAGTCGGAGAGCCAAGTTCAAATTCCAGTCAAATCCATTACATTCACTTATGTGCTAATATCCTTGGGAAAGGTATGAATCCTCTTCTTTTCCCTCGAGCTATGGGTAAATAGCAGGAAAGACTGAGTTCTACAGCCTTGGATGGCAACTGGTCTAGGAGAAGGACAACTCTGAGTTCAAAAACTGTGGAAGGTCTTTTGGGACCTTATGGTACGTAGTGCACCAGGCCTCTGTATTCAGCCCTTCAAAAAGTGTGGTTGGTTTTGCACAAAGCATTGACCACTATAATAGACTCATCTGGGTTCCTCTATGCCCAAAGGTAGAGAGTTCAACCAGCACAGGTGGAAACAAATCTCTAACTAATTGCCGAAGCAAGTCCCTAGGTATATCCTGTGCTCACAATATATATCTACTGATATAGTCAGTCTGCATAGGCAATATGGAGTGTGGGACATTCCATTACAAAAGTTTGATATGTTAAACAAAAACAACCATTTATTCCATCAGCATGGCTGATGCTAACCTCCAGGAGAGCAACTCATTCTACCTTCTTAGTGTCATGTTTGCCACTGACATGAAGCGGAATGATAATCAATTGCTATGCCTGCTGCTATGAAAGTTGATTCACTATGTCATGCCAGAATCTATCTTGCACATTTATAAATCTATCACTCATCTCTGCATTGAATAATTGCTGCTATATCGATGTTTTTTTATTTGATCATCTCTAGAATTTATTTTATTGGGTGTGGGTCTGTAGCCTAATTCAGAAGAATGAGACATTTTCTGGTAATGAAATCAAAACACTTTTCCTTTGTATAAATCTTTGCCTTTTCATTGTTCTTGATAATAAAGATCTGCAGTAACTGTTCTGCTCTATCTGGTTCCCATACAATCACTGAAGTTAAGCAATGTTGAGTCTGGTCAGTACCTAGATGGATGACCAATTGGGAAAATCAGGTGCTGTAAGCTTGGTTGTGTATTTGATGTAATAGATCATTGCTAGGAATTGTTAATCAGAGAGCTGGGTTCCAATTCCTGTTGGATTCATTATTATCTGAAAAATAAATTCTTAGAATTGAAAAATATTTTCTGGCCTGCAAAAACGTTGATAAGCCATAAAGAATCAATCTATCAATTTTCTCTATTCTTAGAGCTTGGAGTTAACTAAAATAACAATGCCTGCTCACCAAGACCTTTGGGAATATAAAGTAGATTTAGATGTTAAAATATGTTATATTTTTTTTTATCAGGAATTTCAGGATTTGTTAAGGAATAAAAGAATTAAGGTAATGGTGTGCAAATGATGTTTTAAAGAATTTAAGGCAGGTGAGTTTATATTTCATTATCAAAAATACAAGAAGTCTTCTACGTGCCACATCTCTTCAGGATGTGGGAGATCATGGCTCTCTCCACAATCCTCTATTACTTGCTGTTTTCCTCTATCTTCCTTGCCGTCAATATGTATGAGGCTCAAATTCTCCAAGCACTCTTTTTACTGAAAAAGTTTCTATTTTCTCTTTCTGATGACTATTTTCCTTCCTGAATATTAATTTCCTTTTTGTTTCCAATTTTCTGAAGTTTTTTGTTCAGATGTTCAGCCCATGATATTCTCAATATTCTTTTGTAGAACATTTCGGTTAAGTCCAGTCTTTTTCACCTGTGAGAAGACTGTCCAGTATTCATTGCCATATAACAACTTATATTGCATAAGAGCTCAATATTCTTTATCTTTTTTCTTTATCTTTTTTCTTTTTCTTTTTTTTTAGCTTTTTTCAGCTTTTTCCTTTTTTCCTTTTTCCTTTTTTCCTTTTTCCTTTTTCCTTTTTTCCTTTTTCCTTTTTTCCTTTTTCCTTTTTCCTTTTTCCTTTTTTCCTTTTTCCTTTTTTCCTTTTTTCCTTTTTCCTTTTTCCTTTTTTCCTTTTTCCTTTTTTCCTTTTTCCTTTTTCCTTTTTTCCTTTTTTCCTTTTTTTTTTTTTTTCCTTTTTTCCTTTTTCCTTTTTTCCTTTTTCCTTTTTCCTTTTTCCTTTTTTCCTTTTTCTTTTTTCCTTTTTCCTTTTTTCCTTTTTCCTTTTTCCTTTTTCCTTTTTCCTTTTTTCCTTTTTTCCTTTTTCCTTTTTTCCTTTTTCCTTTTTCTTTTTTCCTTTTTCCTTTTTTCCTTTTTTCCTTTTTCCTTTTTCCTTTTTCCTTTTTCCTTTTTTCCTTTTTTCCTTTTTTCCTTTTTTCCTTTTTTCCTTTTTCCTTTTTCCTTTTTCCTTTTTTCCTTTTTTCCTTTTTTCCTTTTTCCTTTTTCCTTTTTTCCTTTTTCCTTTTTTCCTTTTTTCCTTTTTCCTTTTTCCTTTTTCCTTTTTTCCTTTTTTCCTTTTTCCTTTTTCCTTTTTTCCTTTTTCCTTTTTTCCTTTTTTCCTTTTTCCTTTTTTCCTTTTTCCTTTTTTCCTTTTTTCTTTCACTTTTTTCCCTTTCCTTTCACTTTTTTCCCTTTCCTTTCACTTTTTTCCCTTTCCTTTCACTTTTTTCCCTTTTCCTTTCACTTTTTTCCCTTTTCCTTTCACTTTTTTTCTTTCCCATTTTTTCTTTCCCATTTTTCCTTTCCCTTTTTTCTTTTCCCATTTTCCTTTCCCTTTTTCCTTTCCCTTTTTCCTTTCTCTTTTTCCTTTCTCTTTTTTCTTTTCCTTTTCCTTTTTCCTTTTCCTTTTTTCTTTTTCTTTTTCCTTTTTTTTTCCTTTTTTCTTTTTCCTTTTTTCTTTTTCTTTTTCCTCTTTTTTTTCTTTTTTTCCTTTCTTCTTTTTTTCCTTTTTCCTTTTTTTCCTTTTTCTTTTTTCTCCTTTTTTCTCCTTTTTCCTTTCGCCTTTTTTCTTTCCTTATTTCCCCTTTTTCTTTCCCTTTTTACCTTCTTTTTTTTCTAATGAAATTTTTTTCTGTTTCATAATACTTTGCCTAACTTTTGGACAGCATTTTTCACTATCTCAATGCCCCTTCACATTTTAGTGTCATATTTTCTGTCCTCTGTTAAAACACTTCCATGATGGCACTCTCGTGTTGGGTGTTAGTATCAGAAAAGATTTTCTGAGCTAATGATATCTGATTTGCCTGTGATATATGTATGTATATATAATATATAATGGTATGTTATTAATATATATGTATACCTTATCCTCATTTAGATACCCACCCACCTTCTTTTTAGTTATGGTGTACATTTTGTTTTATTTTTTTTAATCAAGCTCCCAGTAAAGAGAAAGGAAAACTGGTCAGCTTCTGGGCTTTTCATACTATATTTTCCTTTGGATTTGTCATTTATAGTAAATCTACCTTTTCTTTCTTCATTTTTTTTTCTCCTACAAATATGTTTACCAGAATTTCTTTTCCTTTTTTCTCCATATTTGATCTGTATTGGATCCTTGCTCATCAAATATGTCTATGTAAACAACTATAATAAAAACTTTGTACCCATAGGAAAATCTTTGTTTTATTTGTTGCAGTTGTAAAAGAAGCATTGTAACCAGAAATAATTTATTTCAATATTACTATAGATTAAAAAGATCCTGAATAACCCAAATTGTTTTGTCTTTATTAAATGTAAATTATTTAAAGTAATAGTGGGGGTCAAGTTTGCAGAAGATCAGACCAAAGAAAATATGCTCATAGCCTATAATTTCTTAAAATGTAAGAAAATTTTTTAAAAATTTGAAATCAATAAGCACTCCACATATACATATAAAAAAAAATATTTTAATTTTTTGAAATCACGTTTCATTATCAGAGCCAGTGCAAGGGATTTGTGAGTCCCCACCAAATTTGATATGGGGTCCCACACTGTACTACATCTCAATTTTCAGAAGGTAGTATTCATATAAAATAAAAATTTTATTGTAACCTAATTATGTACAATAATGAATCATATGCAATATAGGTGAACAATTCAACTAGAAAAATTGAAAATAAATATAGTATATACAAATTATGAATGAAAAAAATAGTGAATTTTGTGTTTTTAGAGACTTACCAAAACAAATTCATGGATTTGGATGAAAAAAAAGACCACAGAATAACATCAAAATTTTCAAAAATTTTTCATCCTTTAATAGTCGATTGGGCTGAGTTTAATTTGTAACATATATAAATTTAGGTAGAAAAAAAGCAAATGTTGATAAGACAGTAAGGATCACAAAGCACTGCCCAGGGTTCCCAATCATGCTTGAGCCAATTTTGGTTAGTGGGTTTGAGGTAGTATGCACCAGGCCTTTGTATGATCATATTGGTTTTGGATTCTATAGTGGGGCTAATTTATGTTTTTTCGTCAGTATTAGGTTGGTGCAAAAATAATGACGTAATAATGTCGTTTTTTGACGTATTTTTAATGTCAAAAAACAACATTATTATGTCATTATTTTTGCACCAACCTAATATTTCTGATCAATTCCACCTTTTGCTTCAATCTCAGAGCTAGTAGTTAACAGAAATGACTAAATTTTAATATCTGTTGCAGGAACTATAAATTTTATTTAGATGTTAAAATATATATTTTTAATTCTTTTTTAAATCTTGACTTCCAGGATTGATTAAGGAATCAAAGAATTAATGATATGGTGAGCTAATAAAGAAATACATTTCAGGTTTTGTTATATTATTTAAGAATTTTTATTTCATTGTCAAAAAATGTAAGAACTTTTCCAATAATTTCATAACAGGCAACAGGTATAACCATGTTGTATGGTGCTAGTATTGGAAAAGAGTTCCTCAGATGATAATATAAGATCTTATATTATATCTCCAAGGTAAGTAATAGTGATGTTACCAAAAAGTAAATTGAAATCTTTTGGATCTTTGCACATAGAAGGAAAGGTAAAAAAAAAAAAAAACGAAGGGAATCATAGAATTAAGTTCAGAAAGGTCAAACAGGAGATTAATTTTGCCAAGAGATCATGTTTTTTTTGCATTTTCATATACTTCTATGAATAAGATATGTAAGATATATTTCCTTTCATTTTTCCTTTATCTATATATATATATATATATATATATATATATATTATATATATATAATATATTATATATATATATATATATATATATATATATATATAATAAAGATTAGCATTTACATATGTGGCCTCTCTAGAAAGTATTCGACCATTTTGAATCTCATAAAAATTGGTTGTGAGGTCTTCATTTAACTTTGTAACCAATTTAAAGGGGACCTTACTGCACATGTTTGAACAGATACTCTCCCATAGAATTAATCAGTGAGATGCTATTGAGTGAATTTATGTAATGTGTGACCATTGCATTCCCAATAATATGCATCAATGGAGTCTAAAATATACCAACTGTCCTGTAGAAAAATTGAAGTAAGGTGAGGGGGAAAACAGTCTAACTAGGCTTTTATGTGGAAGATGAATGGTCCTATGGTTTAGACTGCTAAGGACCACTGTCTTATAGATAACAAACCTTTTTGTCCTGTAAGATTTCATCTAAAAAAAGTCGTTCATCAAGAACCCAGGGTTGGTTAACCTGGTTCTTGGGAGGCCCACTCCACTCAACTGACCCTTTTTTTTTTCAAGATGATAATTGTCAAAATGATTTCTGTAATATACTACAGATGTGTCCTTAACAAGATATCAACTGATATCATGGCAGAACTCCCATAAAGTGGTTACCTATAATGAAAAGAATCAAATGAAAATGACCAATATTTACTTAACTTAGCTAAGAGATAAGTAAATATTGGTCATTTTCATTTGCAAGATGTATCTAAGTTCTATTTTATGTTTCTTCTGTCACACTTCTCACTTGTGGAGCTCTCTTCCAGCCTTTTGCTTTCTAGTGAACTTTGAACTTCAAGAAATTAAATGTAATGTCAATCATTATCTTCTATCTGAATTCCAGTTATCTTATTATTCTCTCTCTATAATAATATTTTTGTTTTACCTATATTCTTTCACACTAAGTAACCCCTTGAGGCTTAGTAACTTTTTTGCCTTGCATGGAGTGAAATGATTAAAAGAATAAAATAGAAATAAAAAAAAGAGATTATTTTCACATAAACCTACAAGGATTGAATTATCATAAAATCAGCCAACACAAGTGAAAGTTGTTTGCACATTTGTATAAATATAAAACATTTTAGACAGGCTTTCTTCTTTGCATCATGAAGTATTATTCTAAAACGGCACATTTCATTAAAGACAACAGCTTTTGATTGCTTAAAATTCTTGTGAACCTAATTTCTGTAAACAGCCACCCTACAAATACCGCTTGCAGATAGTTTTGATTAAAAAATATTTATCTCTTGCACATATTATGCAGCCAAACATCTTAGTCCAGGGTTTATTAGCTTCTAAAATCATCTTAGCAATAAAACAGCATATATATAATAATACAGGTAGTAGGTCCATTGGTATATAATCCATGTGATCCTAGTAATAACAAATATTAAAACTGATCCACAGAGAGCTCAATCTATTCATAACAGAGTATATATATTTTTAGATCAGCCAGAAATAAACTATTCTTATGCTGAGGTAATTTTTGTTTTTACTATAATATATATATATATATATATATATATATATATATATATATATATATATATATATAAATAAAATTCCCTCCTTCACCACTTCCTTTCATCCCCTAGACATTTTAGACAAGCATTTTTTTATTTTGAAATATTCTAAAACAGTACTTTTTATTAAAATACAACTTATATATATATATATATATATATATATATATATATATATACATACAACTGTATTTTAAATACTAATATCTGTAAGCAGCAACTCGAAATATATAGCTGGTAGATAATTTTTAATTAAAGAAATTTTTATTGCTCACTAATTTTAAGCAGCCAAACCATCTCGGTTCAGGGTTTATTGGCTTTTAAAATAATCTCAACAGTAAAACAGTGCATATAAATATATATAAAATCTTGTTTTTGGCCTCTCTTTTGTGACCAAAGAGTCCTCTTCCCTATGGCACAACTCTTCAGGACATTGGCAATGATGGCTACCCAGAAATTCCTATACTTTGAAACTCTTGTCATTTTACTAGCCCTCCCAATCCTCATTCTGCCAACCATTTTCACAAGCTTGTTAGGTAGATTACTTTCTGCTTTCCTCTATTCCTCTTGACTTCAATGATGTGCAAGTTTCAAATTCTCCAAGATATCTTTCATTATAATGTGCCCTGGAATTTTCAGTTGTCACTAATTATTAGTTTCCTTTCTCCTTAAAGATTTGTTGCTCATATGTTCAGTGTATGATATTCTCAACATCTTTCTGTAGATCCACATTTCTGTTACCTCAAGTCTCTTCTTCATCTGTAAGCAGATTTTCTAGCATTGACTCCTATATAGAAAGACTGACATTACATAACAGTTTAGCCCTCTTTGTTCCTAACAAAATTTTCCTAAAATTATCTCTATAAAATGACCTGCTATACAAACTGAAAATTGTTTCATATGATCCATAGTAAAGCATTATATGCAATAATATATTCATCCTTTTTATGTACAAAAAGAGAATGTTATCTAAATGATTAATGGGCAAATTCTGTCTAACTTAGGCCAAACTTGCTCTATATAAACATGTTTATATAGAGCAAGTGTGGTCTGAGTTAGAGTGGTTTCAGACAGACAAAATTTACCCTTTCTAGAACCAGGATGATCCTGGGATTCAAAATCTGCTCTTTATCTGATGCTTGAATTGTCTGGATGAGAAGGGAACAGTTAAAAATTAAAATTTTGAATCTGTCTATATTTCTGATTATTAGGTATTATGTATATTATTTACATAATTCGGACTATTGTCCTCATCTTTGTCACCTTATTTATTACAACGTTTCAGCCGTTGTATGCTCTGACCTTCTTCAGGTGGTTGGAATGTCGAACTGAACCCGTTATTTCGGGGTAGACTGTTCTAGTTACACGTGCCATGTTTAATGGATGTCAGTTATCAGTTATCTCCTGTTAATTCCCCTCTCCAAGTTCTCCACTGCCTTAACTGGGTATTGAACTCACACTCTTTGGGTCCTGTCACTGGATCTAAATCAAATTTTAAAATATTAGTTTGGTGCACAAATAATGACGTAATAATGTTGGTTTTTGACGTATTTTTTAACGTCAAAAAACAACATTACTACGTCATTATTTTTGCACCAACCTAATAACTAAAAAAAAAAATAGTGATTTTAAAAGTTTTTCATTTATATTGAATTTAAAGTAACACAAAATTTTGTGAATTTTAAAAATTTTCATTTCAAATTCAGTTTAAAATATCTCTAAAACTTTATGAATTGCGGAAGTCAATTTCTTCACAATACCAAAGAATCAGAGTTAAAGTAGAGATCTCATGATGTAAGATTTTGAAGTTCCATGGTGTTTGGGATTCAAAGAACTCAGTCTTTGGCCTGAATTGGAATTTCAGCCCAAATCCATCTTTTGGATGGAACTGGACTTATAGCCAGAATCATAGTTTGAATGAATTTTTGAAATTCCATGGTGTGAATTGAGGAATTAAAAGTAATTTCTTCAAAATTATCATTGCTGTTTACTAAACTGGACTAGAGGTCCTTTTAGTTTCAAAAAAAGATTCAAGTGATATAAAATTACATAATATTCAATTTCAACTATTATATCTGTCTATATCTCTGAGATGAGGTATTATGAATACTTACATTATTGACATTATTCAGACTGTTATCCTCATCTTCATTACCATATTCACAATGCTTTGGCCATTGTACACTCCGGCCTTCTTCAGGTGATTGGAATTTCAAACTGAATCCTTTATTGCATCCTCAAGGACACATGGCCCAGTGGATAATGACGTTGGTTAGATCCAGTGACTAGACCCAAAGAGTTGTGAGTTCAGTACCAGGCTACAGCAGTGGTGAACCAAAACTTGGAGAGCTGAGTTAAAGGAAAATAACTGAGACATCTGGAAGAGTCCATGGTATGTGGAACTAGAACAATCTACACTGGTGTACAGGATAAATGGTTCAGTTCAGAATGTAGGCAGTCATGGATCATCAAAGCTTCCCTTTCTATATTATCTATGAATTGCCATGACTTCTTTGGAAATGAAGTGGAATGGTTTCTTGTTGCATTTGCCATATTTTTCACTCAATGTTTTCCTACTAGACTGCTATCCAAGGCTTTTTCGTTTTATGTGCTGTGTCCTTTCAGGATGTAGGCGATCATGGCCCTCTACTCTTCCCTTGTGGCTCTCAACAGGTTTTGTGTTTCTGCCAACACCCCTAGTTCACACTCTGCCCAATCCCACCACGTATGTCATGTATTGCTTTCCCCATCTCTTTTCCCCATCTCTTTTCCCCCTCTATTTGTCCTATGAGTATCAGATTCTTCAGGCCCTCCTTTCTCATCAAGCGTCACAGAAATTTCATTTGCCTCTTCATTAAGTTAAGCATATGCTTCCTCCTTGTTTGCATCCTCACCAAGACCTCATTGTTGCTCACATGTTCAGTCCATGATATCCTCAGCATCCTTCTGTAGTATCACATCCACCGCCTTGAGTCTCTTCTTCATCCTTGAATATACCGTCTAACATTTGCTACTGTATAGGAGGACAGATGTCACATAGCAGCTCAGTACTCTTTTCTTTGTCACCATCCTGTTTCGCTGTACTCTGCCCAGCTTCTGGAGTGCATCCTTGGCCATCTCAATACATCTTCAGATCTCAGTGTCGCACCTACTGTCCTCTGTCAGAACACTTCCTAGATACTTAAACTTTCGCACATGTCTGATTTTAGTGTCCTCGACCTGCAAATTGCATTTTAGGCTTATCGTTTTACTGATGACCATGCATACTGTCTTTTGGTAGTTTATAGTTAGTCCTTTCTTCTCACTCTCCCTTGCTAACTTCTGTAAAAGCCTCTGCTATTTAAATGATAGCTGAAGGGAAAAGAAATAGATTAATCTCTTTCTCTTTGGTACCTCAACTTTAAATTTAAGTGAAGTAACTAGAATGGCAATTCTGTTTCATTATTTTAAAATGGAAATTTTTAGATATAACTCTGTCAATAATTTTGTCTCTTGCACTTGTCTGTTACAAAACTCTTTTCTGACTTCTCACTTTACCATTAATTTTGGTCTTCAAAAATATAAACGCAATGTCAATTGTCAACCTCTTTCTCCTTAATTCCTGTTCTCTTTCCTTGATAATATTTTTTTTCTCATATTATTTCACTCTCCGTAACCTATCACATCTTAGTGGCTTTATTGCCTTACTTGAACTGAAATTATTTTTAAAAAAATGGGCATTAATGCAAAATGAATGCCACAGATTAGGCAGAACTTTAACTTGGTTCAGTGATTCCACTTACCACCTCATTAACCATTACATGACACACCCGTCTCCAAAAAGCTAATATCAAAAAGTAAGAAAAACCTGTTTTATTTTTACTTAACAGAATAACTATTTTCAGCTTCCTCTCAAATCATTGTTGACTTTAAATGAGTAATTAATATTAACATATTGTCCTGTAATCAAATGAAAACAATGTGAAATTTGAATAAATTTGACAAATTCATGTTTTCCAATATTTTTTTTTGATCATTTCACCTCAATGAAGCTGATAAAGCCACAAAGAGGGAAGGAGTTGCTAAACATGAAGGGAACTGAGAAAACATGGCTGATGGGAAAGGACATTAAAAAGAACAGGATTCAGGAAATCAAATGATGATGATTGATATTGCATTTAAATTTTTGAAGATCTTAATTGACAGGGAAGCTAGAAGAGACAGACAGGAGCTTTTAAAAAAATGAGTTAAAGTAATGAATGAAAACTCACTAGAAGTTTTTTTTCTGAGAAAAGAAATATTTCACATGTTAATAGTTGGTGTGTTAAGCTGATCTTGGAGTTTTGGGGAGTGGGTTAACTAAATTTGTAATATTAACTCATGGTTGCTGGGTGAATTCAGCAAAAAAAAAAAAAAAAAAAACTACCTTGGCTGGTCGATTTCGGAACAGTCCCAGATGGCCATGGTCACACATCTCAGATTGTATTTAACACAATATTTGAAGTATACCGTAGATTATATTCCTTAATTTGAAAAATGGCATGGATTATATTGTCAGCATGGCTGTGAAGTGAACAAATCTTTTTTAATGAAATAGCATGTTGTTCCTCCATTTCTTTCAAGATGCAAGATGTTGATAATTTAAATGCTTTGGTGTGTGACATTTTTGCAAGGAGAAATGTCTTAACCTGAAAATGATTTTAACCAACTGAAATTATTTTTCTCTTATTCATCCATCATTGATGGCTAACTTATAGTTAGTGTGCTTTTCTATATTCTTTTGTAAACATTAAGCAATTCTGTGATGGAATTGAATTCTTTCTCTCTCTCTCTCTCACTCACTCACAACAGCCAATCTTATGAACCACATTAGCTTAGTGACTAAACCAAAAGTATATAAGATCAACGTTTATGAATTCAAATAATGCATAGAAAACTGTGTTCCCAACAAAAAACAAATACATAAATAATTACATCATATACACCACCATTCATTTATCAAGATAGCTGACCCCACATCTTTCAGATCAGAGCTCCATATGGGCATATTTAATGCACAGAAATGAATCTTAATATGCAACATATTCATCAAGAACACAAATGCATCACCAACTACAAAAGTATCTAAAAGTATAGCCCTTATATATAAAAAAAAAAAAAAATCAACTCTTAACCACATTAGGTATGAACACTGCCATAAGATACAGGCCATATTCAATATTAATGTCTGTCATTCCTCAACTTTCTTTTTTTGTAGCATTTAAATACCAGTTACAGTAGCAAAACTAAAATCCTTGAAAATGGCTAAAATGAAAGCATGTAAGAGAAAAAATAATTTGGATAATCTCTACACTCAATGAGTCTAAAAAAAAAAAAAAAAGAATACTGTTGTTCCGATACGTGAAAAATACAATAAGAAACTTAACAGAAGCTCCTTGTGAGTGGTTTTTAATGAAATGTTTTAATGTATTAGAGAGGAATTACTGTTCAATACACTATTATCTCCCTCCCTCCTTCCCTTATCTCTCCCTCCCTCCTTCCCTTATCTCTCCCTCCCTCCTTCCCTTATCTCTCTCTCCCTCCCTCCTTCCCTTATCTCTCTCTCCCTCCCTCCCTTATCTCTCTCTCCCTCCTTCCCTTATCTCTCTCTCCCTCCTTCCCTTATCTCTCTCTCCCTCCCTCCTTCCCTTATCTCTCTCTCCCTCCCTCCTTCCCTTATCTCTCTCTCCCTCCCTCCTTCCCTTATCTCTCTCTCCCTCCCTCCTTCCCTTATCTCTCTCTCCCTCCCTCCTTCCCTTATCTCTCTCTCCCTCCCTCCTTCCCTTATCTCTCTCTCCCTCCCTCCTTCCCTTATCTCTCTCTCCCTCCCTCCTTCCCTTATCTCTCTCTCCCTCCCTCCTTCCCTCCCTTATCTCTCTCTCCCTCCTTCCCTCCCTTATCTCTCTCTCCCTCCTTCCCTCCCTTATCTCTCTCTCCCTCCTCTCTCCTTCCCTTATCTCTCTCTCCCTCCCTCTTTCCCTCCCTTATCTCTCTCTCCCTCCCTCCTTCCTTCCCTTATCTCTCTCTCTCCCTCTCTCATTCCCTTATCTCTCTCTCTCCCCCTCCTCTCTCCTTCCCTTATCTCTCTCGACTTCCTCTTCTCTCTCTCACCTTTTCTCTCTCTCTCCACTCTACCTTCACTTTCTTCTCTTTTCTCTTTCTGCCTTCCCTTCTGTCTCTCTCTCTCTCTCTCTATATATATATATATATATATATATATATATATATATATATATATATATATGAGAGAGAGAGAGTAAGGAAATGAAAGAGTATGTTAAAAATTTATCAGTTATTTTTTCAGTCAACTAGGCAGATCTTTCCTTCAAGTCTGTTAGACTGACATATTGATCCCATGACCTGCTGGCAGGAAGTTTGAATTTAGAGTTTTCCTTTTTCTTCACTACTATTTTACCCATCTCTGTAGGGATAAGAAATGGTTTTATTGCCTTTCTCAAAGTTATTTGTAAGAAATGAATGGAATGGCCTTTTGCTGGAATTTGAAATTAAACCAATCAAATTGTTTTTTTTCATAAAAAATGATGTCACTATCACATATATATAAAATGTAGATATATCACTCAATGAGATTATATAGAAGTATTTGGTATTAAAATCATTGTCAGTCAGAGGATCATGTAATTTAAATTTGGTGTATCTAGAAAGCAGATTCTCATTCAGATAAGTTTTGTTAAAGACAATCTACTGAGAGTTATGTTTTTTTCATATCCAGAAGGGACATTGCATATAGAAGTATCTTCAGGCTTTCAATGGAGATCTTTATCCTTCATGTTCTGACCTATTTTAGCATTGATGACATTTTCATGGTTTCAGTTCTTCTCCAGATTTCAAATTCTTCTAACGTTTTTTTTTCCAAGACTGTTTCAGATTGTTCAATAAGTAATTATGAACATTTATATTACACAGGTTCTTTTGTTTCTGTCCTCAAATTCAAAAGTGTGAAGTACAGAATTTTAACAACCTGGATAGATTAGCAGAATGTGTAACACAGAAATCCAAAGGCAGAGAGAAATAGCAGAAGCCGCTTTCCAGAAACTAAAAGTATTAAGAGACGGGAAAATATCCCTAAAAAAAAAAAGGGAGGAGTGCTGAACTGCTACATAATATCAAATTTTGGATATGGCAGTGAATACTGGACAATATCTTCATGATGAAGAAGAAACTTGAAGTGGTAAAGATGCTGAGATGGAAAGTACGTGTGAATAATGAGGAAGTTTTTAAAGCAAATAGATCCTAAAAGAAATCTTATACTTATAATCAGAAAGAGACAAGCTCTTCTAAGTAAATCAATAACTGTTAACATATTAAACAGTTATTTTAAAAAAATTTTTGCTTGTTCTTTCTAAGAGGCAATCCCAAGTGTGAAGTGATTATGTGAACATTGTTCAAAGCATTTATTCGAATTGTAGAATGTTTGAATGAAAATTAATCGAAAGGACAATTATATTAAATGATAATTATTTGAAATGCAAAATTCTTTATTGAAATAAAAATGTAAAAATTTAGAGGAAATACACAAAGGATAATTATTTGAAACACAAATATTGTTAATGAAACAATTTAGTAAGGAAAAATCCTTATAACCTTAAGTTATATCATACTGCATGCAAATAGTCAACTACCAAAGGGTACTTGTTAAGTGATGCCACTAATTTTTCAAGTTTTCCATTTACACCGTGGTATTTTTGGTGCTCTTGATATTTTGGCAACCTGCTCTTTTGTAATATGAATTTCTTGCAAATCTTTTTCTCTTTTAAGAACGTCTCAGAATTTCCATATTGTTTTATGATGGGATGACATTTGCTGCTAAAAATCCCTATGCCATTCTTCAAGGGTGTTATTAGTTCTGTGGCTGAGATTTTTTTGTTTTTTTTTAATTTATTTTTCAAATGTTGTGGCAGCAGATATTAAAGATTGAGAACTTATTGATACTCATAGAAACCCGCATTTAATGCTTGAAAATTTACCTTAAGGAATATGTTTTACCAGCTACCAGGTTTTAGTTACGGATGATTCTGATCAATTTTTTTTTTTTATTGTAAGTTTTATTATTCAAGTGAAAATGTTTGAATAGCTTTTAACTCTTTCTTTTGTTTTTTGTTTTTTTTAACTGAGATCAAATATTTCAAAATTTTGTCATATATATATATATATGTATATATATATACACACACACACATAGACAAAAGGAAAACTTATCTCAATTGATACGTTTTGTCCTCTGATGGACTTTATCAAGACAAATGTGAGCATTTTATTTTGTTAAAAGTATTTATTATCCTTTTATACACATATTTTTATTTATATCTTGATATTTACACACGAACATACATATATACATACATATATACATACATACATACATACATATATACATATATATATATATATATATATATCTTGTTAACAGAAATGCAAATTATTTTTACTTGAAACACCTACCTAGGAGACCGTTGAAGCTCAAATTTTACATTCTAATGAAATTCTATGGACAGATTTTATCTCCTCTTAGTGCTTATCACCTCATCCTCTTCCCATGGCCTCTTTCTTTTCCTCTTTTTTCTTTTTCCCTTCCTCTTTTTTCTTTTTCCCTTCCTCTTTTTTCTTTTTCCCTTCCTCTTTTTTCTTTTTCCCTTCCTCTTTTTTCTTTTTCCCTTCCTCTTTTTTCTTTTTCCCTTCCTCTTTTTTCTTTTTCCCTTCCTCTTTTTTCTTTTTCCCTTCCTCTTTTTTCTTTTTCCCTTCCTTTTTGTTCACCCACAACTACTTAATACATTAGATTTCCTTCCATCTTTACATGTAAATTCTAGAAGACATTTTATGAAAATTTCCAAAGAACATAAGTGTGGGATATTTGCTTCGATAATTGTATTTCTGAATAAAATTTTTTAGGAACACCGTGATTTCCCACCTGATGAGACGTCTAAAAAAAGGTCCTCCCTTTTTTGACATTGAAACAAAAATGTACAATTTTGTAGTGGATATGTGCATGTTCTAATGTAACACTGCATAATATATATATATATATATATATATATATATATATATATATATATATATATATATATATATTAGTGGACTCTCCCTCTCTTATTCAACATATGAGCATCAAGCAGCTCAGTTGTACAATTTTCTAGGAACCAACAGCCCAGGCACCAGCACATATGAATTGATTATAGTGGATAAGGCTTTGTGCAGAACCAACCACCCTTTTTGAAGGGTCAAATTCAGAAACCTGGTACATTACGTGCCACAAGGTCTTCAAATGACCCTCCTCCAGGTTTTGAATTCAAAGTTGTCCTTCTCCTAGACCAGTTGCCATCCAAGGCTGTAGAATCCAGTCTGTCCTGCTATTTACCCATAGCTGTTGGGAGAAGTAGAAGATTCATACGAAGAGTATTAGCATGTAAGTGAATGTAATGGATTCAAATGGAATTTGAACTCAGCTCTCTGATTTTTCAATCTGAACTGCTATCCACTACCCCACCATGCCCCCTATATATATATAGTCATCCACAGACTGTTTTGCTGTACCAAAACTATTCAGTGTGGCTAGACATTTGATAGCTTCAATCTGGGATCGAAACTCAACCAATTTTGCATTTTAGCAAAATATACGCAATACGCCAATGGCCAAGAGAACTCAATTCATCCTTGAAGAGTATTTATTAAATTTACCCTTTTCTCTAGAGAGCTCTACTGAAGGGACTATATATATATATATATATATATATATATATATATATATATATATGTATTTTGGTTCATTTTTTATTTTTCATGATATTGCTCAAATGCCATCTTAAAATTTTTTCTTTTATATTTAGTTTGCTTTAGTCTTAAAATCAATGAACATTCCACTTAAAAAATAGCAGAAAACACAGGTAGAAGTATTATATGCCATTCACTATTATCATTTTGGTAGTTTTCAGCTCCCAGATATTAAAGAATAGCTATGAAGAAACATCCAGAAATTGTAATTAAATATCAACCCTTTGCACAAAAAGAAAACCAAATAGTGAATACAAAAGTCCTGGTTGAAATTATCCATCTATACGCAAACCATGATATTTTATCTTGTAAATAAGATATCACCAGAAACAATAATGAAATTGACAAAACAAAATATTTCCTTGGGTAAAAATATAAGAGGAAGTTTTTATGAGGTTGATAAAAGATAAAGTTGATGCAAAAATATAAACCATTTACATAATAACATTATTTTGAAAACACTTTTTCTCTCTCCCAAGTCAAATTTTTAGGACGTTTATATAGATTATGTATTTTTTATTATTCTCATTCAGTTGATCTACATTTTGTTTTTTTAAATAATAGGAAATAAAACCGTCAGTCATCTTCTGAAGTGTATTACCCATGATAAAAAATAAGAATATGGCCCATATATATTTACATATCCTTTTCTATCTGCATTGTTTGGTTTGAGGCAATTTTCATTGGTACATTTGCATTTAGTAACATTGAAACAAATACATGAAAAGTATACATATTTTATATCTGACATATATGAGGTTTTCTTCAAAAATAATATCTCTGTTTTCATTATTTATGTTGGTCCAGAGCATCAGAGAAAAAATATATTGCCTTGTTACAGATATTAGATTTAAAAGTTGAACCTCCTTATAAACACACACACACACACTGCCTTGTCACAGATGACTGATGACAAAAATGCTATCTGACAAGAATATGCATATAAAGCATAAGTATCTACTTGAATTCTTTCATGTGGATAAAGATTGCTTGCAGAACAGTTATGGAAACCAAACAATGAATATGAGCACAGATGAAAGACATGAATAATCTTCAATCATCAATAAGAAAGGAGGATGATGATAAGAAAATTAAAGAAATATGCAAACAAAAAATTTGCTGCCAAAATACTCATTATTCCTTTCATATATATATATATGATTGAATTAACATTAATGTATATATACATAGAAAGTGCACTGATTTCTGAGTTTTCTACAATATGTTTATGTCCAGGATCATACAGCATGTCACCTTGTTGATAAAACTACTGCTTTTACAGTACATTATTTACATTATTCGGATTATTGTCCTCATCTTTGTCACCATATTTATCACGTTTCGGCTGTTGTACACTCCAGGCTTGTTCGGGTGGTTGCACTGTGTTGTGCAAGACAATTTTTCTCTTCAGAATCTATCCTTCATAGATATAAGTCTATCATTGATCCATGCTTAAAATGTTTCTGCCACATATCTGGTGCTCCTGCTAGATATCTAGAAATCCTTGAAAAAATCCAAAGAAGAATTAGCAAGGTTCTGATCTGGTGTCTTAGCTTCAGTCACTTTCCCACTGCCATAAGCTTACCTCCCTGTGCCTTTTCTATAAATGCTTTCATGGTAGTTGTTCATATGAGCTCTTTTTTATGGGTTATAGTCCCCAAATTGTACACATGAGGACTAATTAGGACTTCATGGAGATTCTAAGGTATTATGGTGGATGTAGTAAGAATGGTAAGTAAGAATGCATTGTTTTGGTATAAGAAATACTGTGGTATGTTTGGAGTCTGTTTATATTTCTGAGATGAGGTATTATGTACATTATTTACATTATTAGGACCATTGTCCTCATCTTTGTTGCCATATTTATCAACGTTTCAGCCATTGTATGCTACAGCCTTCTTCAGGTGGTTGGAATGTTGAACTGAACCCTTTATTTCGCTCACTGGGGTAGACTGTTCTAATTCCACTTGCCATGTTTAATGGATGTCAGTTATCAGTTATCTCCTGTTAATTTCCCTCTGAAAGTTCTCCACTGCCTTAACCGGGTATTGAACTCACACTCTTTGGGTCCTATCACTGGATCTAACCAACGCCTTTATCCACTGTGCGATATGTCCTTGAGGACAACATGCAACGGCCAAAATGTCATGATAAATATGGCGACAAAAATGAGGAAAATAGTCCAAATAATGTAAATAATGTATATAATACCTTATCTCGAAAATATAGACAGATGCTTTTACAGTATAGGATATTTAAAATCAATATTGTATTTAGAGATTCTTGATAAAATCCAAAGAAGAATCTGCAATGTTACTGGTTTGGACCTGGAATCTCAGCTTCAGTCAATTTCCTATTGCTGTAATATAGCTTTCCAGTGCCTTTTATTTATTTATTTATTTATTTATTTATATATATGTATATATATTCATGGTAATTGTTCTGATGCAATTTCCTCTTCAGTAACTTGACTTACAACTTTAAGTGCAGTACTAGATTAGCAGCTAGGTCTCACTATTTGAAATTGCTCGATGTAAGTTTTATGGCAAAAGATTTTTCTCATTTGTGGATCTCTCTCCTGGCATTTTGCTTTTCTCTCAACTTTGAGCTTGAAAAGTTTAAATGCAATCTCAATCATTATCTTGTCTTAATTCCTGTTCTTTTATTGTTCTATCTCCGTAATAATATTTTTCTTTTTCTCATACTCTTTCACACTCAGTAACCCCTTTTGTTTTCATGGATTTATTGCTTTGCTTGGGGTGAAATGATATTTTTTTTAAAAAAGAAAAAAGCTGAAGGAGGTTGTCTAGGTTTTGCTTCTGATGTGAAATTTAAAAGGAAGTGCCTCTGAACCTTCCATACTTCTCTCAATGGATAATTTTAACTGACATTTGTTTTTTTTTTCATTCCACCTCCATAGATATGATGCCATCCATAATAATATTAGTCTGACGAAGCCCTTCTGAAAGTTGAAACATATCATATAGAGTTTTTCTTTTTGCCATCTTGTCCTGACAAACACCCTCCCATATATATAAAATGGAAAATTATAAACAAAACTAGAACTTGTAAAAGTTGGGATGACCCATGCCCTTTATGCCTACATGAGAAACCACACATTATTAAGTTTCTAAATAATAAAAATCTATTAAACAATAGAGATGAATTAATGGTTTTTTGCCGACATCATCAAATCTTTGCATTGAATAATTAGCATAATTTTTTTTTTTTTTTTTTAAATCCATAGTCCTAATAAATAGCTTAAATACCCTACAAAAAAGATAACCCTTTATGAAGTCATCAAAAAACAAATGTTACAGCATTTTTTTTTTTTTTTGTATATACACAAAACCCTTTCAGAAAGAATAAAATAAAATAATAAAAAAAGACACGTAAACCAGACTAGACGGAAATCATCTTCCATTTTAAATTTAGGCACCCCGACCTTACACTGACTTGACAACTATGAATGTAACTCTATACTGATACAAATTATTAACACACTGTGTCCCCTCTTTATATGAACAATCACGCTGGCCATTACCATGGAAATTTTGATTTTAATAATGAATCTGCTATTAAAACACATAAATTTCAGAAATAAGTTATTCCAAAAAAAATTTCGCTTTAATTCAAATAATTATATTGAAGTTTTCGGCTCTTGTTTTGAAACATGAGAACTCTTATATAGTGTGTTGGAATCATATTTTTAAATAAATAATATATATATATATATATATATATATATATATATATATAAACACACATTCAATTACTTAATGATCTTGCCGATGTGACCGCTAATTGCTAGAAGTCATTCCCTTGTTCAAATTTAATTTAAATTTTAGTGGGGTTTTGTTCCCTCTGCCCAGGGGACCTCTTTAATCAAAATGAAATATGCTTATCCAAGTACACTAGGAGTCATCCCCTTGTTCAAAATTAAATTTAATTTATATCAAATGAAAAAAAAAAAATAAATTTAGCGATGACAGACCCCTTTGATCAAAATGAAATAGACTTATCCTAGTACCCTGGGTAATTTCAGAATATGTATATTTATGGGGGTTTACCTCCAAAACCCTAGGATGAGTTTGATAACAGAGGCTACAACTTCATACATATATACATATACATACATACATACATATATATATATATATATATATATATATATATATATATATATATATATATATATATGACATGAATTATTCATACAAAATGTAGTTGAGTTAAGTTAATGATATAAATGGCAAAAAATTTCTTATCCATTAACAATAACACATTTCTAAAAAAAAAAAAAAAAAACTTTTTTCGATTTGCATTTAATCTTTCGTGTCCCACTACTACCTGGATTTACTAAAAAAAAGAAATTAATTTCCATGCCTGAGGATGGCTGTATGTACAGTTGAAAGTACTAACAGAATAAAAAAGACCTTATACAACTTGAAGTTATTAAAAAGGATCATAATATTCATTGAGTAGGTTAATATAACTTTAATAAATTTGCTTGCGAAGATGTTTTTTGCCATTTATATCATTAACTTTACTAAGCTACTTTTTGTATGGATGATTCATGTAATATAAATTGAACTGCACCACATATTTTATATATATATATATATATATATATATATATATATATATAAAAGCATTGTTCTGTTTTATGAGTACTATCTAGCCCTGTAGAGCAAATAAAGTGTTCACTTCAAAATCCCCTGAAGGTTACCTAGATCAAAAACACCTGAAGAAGAGCTGAGAGCAGAACTGTCAAAATGTGATAACAACAAAGATGAGGACATTAGTCTGAATGCAAATAATCTAAATAATGGTGATTCCACATCCCACAATTTCAGAAAGTTTCAATCATTTTGTTTATGATCGGTGTCATACTTGAGCCTTGGATCAAAGTGCAACACCAGAGGTTCTATCTTGACTCAATGTTTTGATCCCTAGCATTTCTGTCTGTCTGATCTGAGTTGTATCTGTGTGCTGTTTGAAAAATATTGAACATGCATTACATTTTTATATCTTATAAAATTTTGTTATAAACAAAGAAACAAGTACTGAACTGTTGTGTAATAATAGTCCTTCTATAAAGTCGTGACTAAGTCACAATCTCCTCAAAGATGAAGAGGAGATTTGAGGCAATAGATATGTAGTTCTACAGAATGATACTGAGAATATCATGGACTGAAAATGAGAAAAATTTGAAGTAAAACAAAAAGGATGCTCATGAAAAGAAAAAGACAGTTGAAATTTATAGGATATAGTGAAGAAAGAGGGTTTGGAGAATTTGACACTCCTAGGAAATATGGAAGGCAACAAGTATCCGACCTAATAAACTTGTGTAAGTGGATGTCAGAACAGGGACTTGGAAGGAATGGTGAAAAAACAAACTTTTATTAAGAGCTTCAAAAAATAGAATGTTGAGGGCCATGTTTGCCAATGTTCTGAAGGTACACAGTACATGAAAGATGAATATAGAAACCAATAACACATTTTTCATTTGGTTTTATCAAACTTGAAAAAAAAGAATAGAATAAAATAAGGCTTTCTGTTTACTACTGTTGTTAATATCACTACAACTATTACTGCTGCTGATGTCTCGATCATTACATGAGAATGTTACCCTTTTTTGGAGTTCATATTGATATTTTAAAATCATTCACAAGGATAAAAACTAAATCTGTCATTATCTTTAAAAAATGAAGAGATTATTTAAATATGGGTAACCCATGGTGTTTATGTTATTGATCATTATGGTTAGACTTGCATAGCAAGAGATTTCAGTATTGATTGAAATGAGAGATGATTGACTGATAAAGTGCATAATTACAGCCTTACTATTAATAAGAACAAAATATGGAAGTAACATGACAACAAATGGTGATGTTTTATGGTTGAGATAAGTGAAAGAGTTTTTATTTCTTGTGATCTACAAGTTTTGCTCATTCTAGGGTATCACAGAGAGTTCCTTTGCTGGCTGAAGGCAATGGTATTGATGGAAGAGCCTTGGTGTCACTACTGATGGCCTGGATAAGCTTGCCTGCCATGGGAGTCAGTTACTAATGCTACCCTGGTTGAATCTGCCTTCGTGATTGAAATCAGAGTTGGCCGTATATGCAGTGACTCAGAAATGGCTGCTCTGAAAATTGGGCCTTTGTTCAAAAAAGGTGTTTTCTAATGGTAGCATTTTGGGTGGTATTCCAGAAGTGGGAGCACAGATCTGGACTAAATCAAGCTGTTTTTATTATATCAGATATAGTTGTTGAAGTGAGGACTGCCATTTGAGTTAAAGAATTGGAGTTTTGACAAAGTATATCGAGTACATAAGGGGCTTATTTCACTTTAGTGACTTTATAAGAGACAGTAAAAAATTGACTATCACAGTTGTTTTCAAAGAAAGGTTTTCATTAACCTCTTCCAATTTCATTACCGATATACTGGCAGAAAGAGCAGAGTTTCTGTATCCAGGATCTCTGCGAGGAATTTTATCATGGGGTACAAAGTTCCACCAACAGCTAACAATACATAATTTTAAAGTAGAAAATTTAGCTTAACTTGCAATTAACCCAAAGTATATTCATGACAATTTTTAAAATTAAAAATTCTGAAAAACTAATAACATCTTTACTTCTGATTATAAAATTCATCAGAGGATGAAACGTGTCAGCTAAGAAGTTTTCCTTTTGTCATTATTGATACATTATTCATATAATATATATATATATATATATATATATATAGGAGGCACAGTGGAGAAATGGATAGTAGTTTGAATTGAGGAGTCAGAGATCAGGGTTCAAATTTCAATCAAATCATTCACTTACGTGCTAAGACCCTTGGAAAAGGTATGAATTCTCTTCTTCTCCCCACAGCTATGGGTAAATAGCAGGACAGACTGTGTTCTATAGCCTTTGGTGGCAACCTGTCTAGGAGAAGGAAAACTCTAAATTAAAAACCTGTGGAGTCATTTGGGAACCTTGTGGCATACAGTGCACTAGGCCTTTGTATTCAGCTCTTCTAAAAAGTGTGGTTGATTCTGCACAAATCCTTCATCACTAAATAATCAAATTATATGTGCAGGTGTCTGGCTGTTGGATCCTAGGAAGTGAGTTGCTTGACCCTCATATGATAAAACAATGATGGGAGAATCCAGTGTGTGTGTGTGTGTATATATATATATATATATATAAAACATCATTTCTAGTGGTTACCTGTATTTGAGGAGATGGTCTGTTTTATTTTAAGCAGTATTTATTTTGTCTACTAGCCTGCACACTCAAAAAAACTTATTGAAGAAAATGTTTTCTTGAGTGTACAGATGAGTAGATGAAATAAATGCTGTTTAAAATAAAATAGACTGTCTACTCAAATACAGGTATCAACTGGTAATGAAATTTGAAGAGCACATCACAGGAAGATCTAATATTGTTGGTCACCTTCATCCAGATGGTGTCCTTGACCATTTCCTTACCCAGGATGAATGTTGGGTTCATCACTATGAGCCAGTGACAAAGAGACAATCCTTGTAATGGCTAAGATTGTTTCATCTACAGGGTGATGGCCTCAGGAGTCAAAAGATATTGTTTATATTGGCTATCTTCATAATGGCCACACCATCAATAGAGAGTACTATCTCAACTTGCTGAGGCAGTTATGGAAGGCTATCAAGACCAAATGCTCAGGGAAAGTGATTTTGTTTCATCAGGACAATGCTCCAGAACACAAGTCCTTTGTTTCAATGGCTACTGTGCATGACTGTAGCTTTGAACTGGTTGATCACCTTCTCTATTCTCCTGATTCCCCCAACATTCATCTTTCCTCCAACATGAAAAAACACTTTGGAATCTGTATCACAGTGATGATGACATCATATCTGCTGTTGATGGCTTATTAGGAACAACAGAATGACCAGTCTGATATCAGTTTACCTGGATAGATACAATGCAGTTATTAATAAGAATTGAAATTAATGCATACAAAATTACAAACCTTTAGAATCATTCCATCATAGTCAGCCTATGAACTTTTCATTCCACCCTTGTTAGGACTCAAATTCACAGGCCAGTTGGCATAAAATGACAGTGTTGAAAAAAGAAAATTATGATGTCTACTCAAACACATGGATTCACTAAATATAACATTTGAATTAATAAGAAATATATTTTGTGTGTGATTGAGCCTTTCAATAATTGTATAGATTAAAACACATTTTGTCAAAATTCAGTTACCAAAATTATAATAATCTTTGAGTAAATTTGAATATGAAGAATTTGAATGTCATGTGTGAACCAAATGCAGTAAAAGTTTTGCTACTGTCTTTTGTTAGCAAAATGACAGCTTTGATGGAGATGGTGGTAACAAAGTGTACATGTAATATTTCTTTTCATGGACGTATTTTGTAACTATTTTGCTGGCACAACTTTGTTCACAGACACAAAAACTTCTTAAATTTTTTTTTTCAGTTATTTTTGTTTTTAGTTTATCATTCTTGAACGAAAATCTGATTTTTTTTTCCTTTTTTTGCAGGTAAGTTGCTGATTGTTTATTCCTTGCTGAAAATATTTAATTTTAAAGAAATCTCAGGTAAGATCTTATCATTTATTGACACAGCATAAGATGCCAACCTTTTCATTTCTTATCTGATTCAGTTTTATCAAATTATTTCCCATCCTGTGTTTTGATAATAAACTACATCCAGCAGCAAGGCCTCTGATCAGGAGGGTTTTGAGGTTTGTGAAAACAGCTCTTAATTGCTGTTGTTCCCAGGTTCACCCTGACCCAGTGTGGTAGCACCTGTTATCGGCAAGGGGGTAAACCCCAAATTGGGGTCAAAACACTATGAAAGTATTTATAGTAAAAATATCAGGAACACATTTTGAAAAAAAAATATGCTAACACCAATATATTTGACTCTTGACAAAAACCATCCTAAAAATCATATCGGCATTAAATAACATATTGAGGTGTTGATATACCATAAAACAAAATAAACCAAAACAAAATATTTTCTTTATTTTAAGACATTTTTATGTTTAACATTCTTTTTATAGATACAAATATTTAAGTAAATGCTCTGTTTTATAATAAACAGTATTAAACAATATTTACTGGCCTGAATGTCCAAGTAATTTTCACAGAAAATATTCATCCTCCAACAGTAAAATAATTGTTGGACTTTGTCCATTTCAAAATATTTTCTCTTATCTTGCAAAGTCAAAAAGAGAGTGACCTCCTCCCCCTTGAAATGGACATTTTTTTTTTTTTTTCAAATGTATGATTTTCATTTGATCTGTCTGTTTTTTTTTTTCAACCTGGTTTATTAACATTCCCCTATCTTATAATTATTTTATAGCACACAATATGCTGTAAACAGTATTTAAATCAGTTTTGACAAAATATTAGGTTTATCCAGAAAGTATCTTTGATTTATTTAACATATATATATATATTTAACATATATATATTTTTTAATCATTTCATCTACCAAGCAAGTTGATAATGCCATGAGGATACAAGCGGTTACTGGGAGTGAAAAAGAATTAAAAAACTTTAGGGAAAAGAAAAGATACTAAAAGAACAGGATTCAGGAAGACAGAACATGATGATTAGCATTGCATTTAAATTTTTGAAGATTGTAGGTGATAGGGAAGCAAGAAATTTAAAGGGAGTTTCACAAGCAAGAAGTGCAATAAAAGAAACTATTAGAATAAAGCATATGTTTGCATCTAGCTACTTAAACAGTAAAATGTAGTTGGCAATCTAGTAGCATTTTTTTTAAATAGAGGTCACCTGATGCAAAGAAAAAGTAATCAGGAGGATACCAGATAGCAATTGACATTGAATTTAAATTTTTGAAGATTAAAGTTGGCTCAAAAGTATGGGGCTGGAAAAGGAGTTCCACACCGAGAAGTATGAGAAAAGAAACTGTTAGCATAGTTTACAGTTACATCTAGCCAACTCAACTATTGATGAGATCTTGACACCAGTCTAGGACGGTGCTTAAATTAAAAAAAAAAATCTAGCTACAATCGCAAAAAGCAATATTTATTTTGTAAGGAATACAAAAATGTGGTACAAAGCCAGAATGGGGAAAGGATGGTCTTCTTCTGTCTTAGAATTAAACTTAGCTGACCCAAACATACCATATTATTTACATTATTCGAACCATTGTCCTCATCTTTGTTGCCATATTTATCACAACGCTTCGGCCCTCTTCAGGTGGTTGGAATGTTGAACTGAACCTTTTATTTCGCTCACTGGGGTAGACTGTTCTAGTTCCACGTGCCATGTTTGATGGATGTCAGTTATCAGTTATCTCCTGTTAATTTCCCTCTGAAAGTTCTCCACTGCATTGAACTCACACTCTTTGGGTCCTGTCACTGGATCTAACCAACACCTTTATCCACTGTGCCATGTGTCCTTGAGGACATCTAGATATGAATTTCTGGGTATTATAAACCTAATGTCTTCAGCAAGCATTTTTACCAGTGCTCATATTGCAATTTTGCAGTTATCATTATATGTTTTTACGAGAACTCATATTGCAACTTTGTTGGTATCATTGCTTTTCTCTGGCACTCCTTATTACTGTTTCCCATATTGTAATTATTTCTATGCTTGGTCGGCTCAGGAGATTTTTGTGGCTGAGCATATTTGCTGATTCCTTAAGTTTACGAATTTTCCAATGGTGTTCCTTGTCTATGATCTCACCATGATCCCACAGAGGGTGGTGATCTCCCTTCTTTCTCCATATGGTGAGAGAAGGGAGATCAAGGACACATGGCACAGTGGATAAAAGAGTTGGTTAGATCCAGTGACAGGACCCAAAGAGTGTGAGTTCAATACCCGGTTAAGGCAGTGGAGAACTTTCAGAGGGAAATTAGCAGGAGATAACTGATAACTGACATCCATTAAACATGGCAAGTGGAATTAGAACAGTCTACCCCAGTGAGCGAAATAAAGGGTTCAGTTCGACATTCCAGCCACCTGAAGAAGGCTGTAGCATACAACGGCTGAAATGTTGATAAATATGGCAACAAAGATGAGGACAATGGTCCAAATAATGTAAATAATGTACATAACACCTCATCTCAAAAATATACACAGACTCCAAACATACCACAGTATTTCTTATACCAAAACAATGCATTCTTACTTACCATTCTTACTACATCCACCATAATACCTTAGAATCTCCATGAAGTCCAAATACGTCCTCATGTGTACAATTTGGGGACTATAACCCATAAAAAAGATGTCATATGAACAACTACCATGAAAGCATTTATAGAAAAGGCACAGGAAGGTAAGCTTATCGCAGTGGGAAAGTGACTGAAGCTAAGACACCAGATCAGAACCTTGCTAATTCTTCTTCGGATTTTTTCAAGGATTTCTAGATATCTAGCAGGAGCACCAGATATGTGGCAGCAACATTTTAAGCATGGATGAATGATAGACTTATATCTATGAAGGATAGATTCTGAAGAGAAAAATTGTCTTACACAACACAGTGCACCAACTTTCTTAGCAGCTGACCTAGCAATGGATTCAATATAGTCTTTCCATTTCATGTGAGCCTGAGAAGGTGCAACAATTCCTTTTTCTTGGAGGTTAGCATCAATCATGGTGATGGAAGACAGAGAAGGCTTTGTTTGATGACTAATGGAGAGCAGTTTATTTCTGGAGGTGCTAAAATTAACTGACCATTTTATGCCCCATTTACCAACAGACTGAAAGTTGTTTTGGACATGATTAAAATCATGCTGTCTAGTGAAAGGCATCTGGCAGACATTTTGTTTTTTTAATTTTTAAGGCTCTTTCTGATTGGATACATCAAAGATGTTCCCAAGATAACAAATAAGAATACAAGTTTATTAATACTTTTCTATATGGTCTGATCAAAAAGTATCAGGACTTGTGTTATAACAAGTAAGCAACTACACATATCAAATTGGCATTTAATCTCCATCAAAATAGTTTCCTTGTGAAGCCACACACCTTATCCAGCATCATATCTATTGAGGTAAGTATTCCTGGAACTCCTTTTTTGGGATAATGAGCAGCCACCTCATTGTATTCTCTTGGATTTACTTATATATATTTAATATATAAATTAACAGGTTTACTTAAGTATATTTAAAATATATATTTTTTAAATTTTTTTCCCCGTTTCTGTAAGATTTGATTTTTGGAAAGAGGAAAAAGTCACAGTGAAAGCTATCTGGGGAATATGGTGGTTGTCAAACCTGCAAATTGATGGGTTTGACCAAAAACTGTTGCACAAGCTGTGCTGAATGAATAAGTATGCTGTCATCATGCAGTTACACCTCACTTGACATATGCAATTGTCATTTTTCAATGAACAGCATCTCACAAATTCCATAACCCATCACAGTAACAATCCTTGTCTACTGTCTGACCAAGTGGAGCATACTCATGAATAACAATGTCTTTGTAGTCAAAGAAAACTGTCAACAGTGTCTTCACATTGTTTTGACTCATTTATGCTTTCTTTGGTCTCAGAGAGGTTGGGGTCTTCCATTGCAAAGAAGGGTCTTGGTTTCAGGGTCACAGCCGTAGACCCATGTTTGGTCACACCTGTGATGACCATTTTCAAAAGCTTTTCATTTTCTTTGAGACAATGAAGATCCTGTGCAGCTGAAAACCGATTTTCTTTTTGGTCAACTGAAAGCTGGTTTTGGCACAAACATGTCTCATTCCCAAATCTTCAAATCATAACTCAACTGTAACTAATGTTCAAATCCTCTGACAACTTATGTGCAGTGATTCAATAGTCTTTCCAAACAACTGCATGTACATCTGCAATGTTCTGATTATATGTGTCCAAGAATGTGCACCTCTGTTGGTCAACTTGGAAATGTTTGAACCACTCGTATACTCCTTTCTAGACACTTTCTTCAATTTTGTGTAAATCTCTGTGAAGGCATCACCAAGAGTCTCTGCTCAAATTTCTTGACCATGAATACTGATGAAACATTTGTGATGTGGTGAGATGACCATGCTCTACACACTTTCTTTCCAAGCACTGCTATAAACAACAGAAGTATGCAAGACCATTATAACTTAGCATGCATGGGCAACAAAGTTCAAGGTCAATCTTTGCCAAGCAGCTTTAATTTGTGTATTTTAGCACCATTACCATAGCAAAAGTTCTAATACTTTTAACTCTGACCTTGAAAAATCTCTTAGGCAATTTACATTGCCTACTATCAATCTATGTATTTTTAAGATGTACTTACCTTTACGAAGCTTATATTACGTGTTCTTTATTAATATATATGTTTTTAAGGTGTACTTATCTATCTTTATAAAACTGACATTGCCTATTATTGAAATGTAAATACATTGTCAAGACACAGTGAGATATTGTTTCCTCGTGCTTATGCTATAAACTAACTAGCAATTCTAACTAGATACTTCCAAACCTCTGTCTGTGTGTGTGTGTGTATATATATATATATAATTTCATACAATTGGAAGTATATTTGGATTAATAATTTAATAAACTACAAGCAAAAATTAGAATTATTATATTTAGAAATCCAAATATACTTTTAAACCAAAGGAATGAATTAATTCCTAAATGCCATCACTGCAGTAGATTTAAATTTATTTTAATTTTAGTTATGGAGTGTTTTTTGCAATATTTATTATTAATTTAAAATTTTTGTTACTTTTAATTAATTAATATATTTATATATTAGGTATTGTTATCTATTGATTATAAAGACACCTTTTAATTTCCTTATTCCAAATGTACTTTTCATTCATTTTTTTTCTAATTTTAAGGGTTGGTTTTTGTTATATATTAAATTTCATATATTCGTTTTTTTCCTTGTGGATGGATATTAATTAATATAAGTTTAATTTGAAAGATGTTGATTTGAATGTATTCATTCCACGATATTTATATTTCATCTATTATATTAATTTTTTTTTATATTTCTCTTAATATTCTTTTCTGATATATTGGTTATTTTAATACTCTTTAATTTGGAATCAGCTATCTTTCATATTTTGGGGTTTATCCCTTACTATTTTATATAATTTTTTTCCATTAATTTCTGAAGGCTTCTTTTAAGTCAAAACTACTGTCTGATTACTACTGTGTAATAATAAATAGGTCATCTTTTCTCTCCTTTCCTTCTTTTTCCCTTTCCTTCCTCCTCTGACCACCACTCATATTAAGACTTACACTACTTCCTGTTTTCTTTTGCTGCTTTCCCTTTCTTTCTATTCTTCATCTTCTTTCATTTCCCCTTTTTTTCTTTTTCCTTTCTTTCTTTCCCCTGTCTGGCCATTTTTTATTTCAATAATTTATCATCCATTGACTGTTTAAAAAATCCTATAAATTTAATTTTACAAAGTCAAAATGATCATTTACATAATTGTATCTTAATTCCAATTGTATGAATTGTATTGCTCTATTTATTAAAATACATTTATCTCTGTGTGAATCAGTTTTAATATTTTATATTGTGTTCATAGGATTTACTTGGATTATATACCAATGGATTACTACCTCTGTGTGTGTGTGTATACATATATATATATATATAGAGAGAGAGAGAGAGAAAAAGAGAGATATTTTGTCATTCATATTCAAGGAAACATGTTTAAAAGAAAGGTTGTTGTCCAAATATATATATATATATATATATATACACACACACACACACACATACACAAACTCACACCTAGTGTGCGATAGACAAATTGTATAAATTATACAAAAAAAATGAAAACAACACTGACATCTCATTTTTACAGATATAATTACCAAAATTACAGAAAAATATCTTGAAATAGAAAAGAGTACATTTATTGAGTAAAATCACCATTGCTTCAACCACAGCCACCAGAGAACTTTGGAACCTCCTGCAACTCTTCTGGATGTTCTCCTTGTGTAAGTTGGCGAGTGCTGCCATAATCCTTTGGTGTTACAAGGAGTGTTGTTGGTCTCTCACTCAACTCTACCTAACATATAATAATCAAGGGTGTGGCAGTCTGTGGATTTAGGTGGCCAGATGTAAGGAATGGTGTGATCACAAAAATTGTCTGACAAGTTTCTCCTGCTTGTGTGGCATGGTGCAGAGTCCTGTTGACAGACATAATGTCTTCCAGTAGTCACTACCTCCTCAAGGCATTTGATGTAGGCCTCAGTGTTGAGTTTGAGGGCCTGTGTAAAGAATGGAGGCATAATGTTACCATTACTATGATCATTCCAAACACCTTTGTAATCAACATTAGACTCATCCAACTTTTTTTCTGAATCTTCTTCACTGTCATCAGATTGACACCCAAACATTCTGAAATGTTCATATTGGAGCTCCCAAGATGAATACCAAGCAGTACAGTGTGGCATTTTCAGATTTCTAGCAGAGTGAATTGTGCCATGGTGCTCTTTTTCTTACAGATGGTGCCCAACTGACCCTACTATGCTGTGATCATGTAAATGTACACATATATGTATTTATGAAGATATGGATGCTTACAAGTGTGTTGAGCAGATGAGTTATTCCAATGGGTGCTCTGGTATTACCCACAATTTATAAATCTATAACTCAACTAATTTACATTAATCTTAACAGACTTAAATTTAAATCCCCCATCGCTTAGTAGTACAAAAACTATTTACTGTGAATCCCCGAAAAACACACTCAGTGGCTGTTACAAGAAACATCTCATAGTAGGAACTGCTATTAAACTACAAACAAAAATCCTAGCCATAAATAAACTCCAAACCCAGACCACTTCCCCCAGAATAAGATACCTTACACCCCTACCAATCACTAACACAGACCCAATCTCATGAACAAGGTGCTGACTAGAGGAAAACTGACTTTTGAAAATAAATTTAGAACTATACTCCAAAACAAGCACTTAGAGGCTGGCGATAACCACATGAAGAACGGTTTGAAATAGACTATACTTATGTTGAGGTAATTTTTGTTTTTATGCTGTAAATATATATTGTTTTTTTTTTTTTTTCATATATAATCATCGCAAACCAAATTCTCATGTTTCAAAACTGAAACCTCAATTTAAAATCAATCATATGAATTAAATTTAAAATACAAAGTTCCGTTCCATTATCATGGGATATATATACTGGGGGTAACAGCAAAATTTCCCAATTGTTTAAGCTCTGAACCATTTTATCTTAGAAATCATTAAAGATATCTTATTTGAATTTTCTGAGGTTATAACACTAATAGACTCTACTTTGAGCAATAAGAATGTATAATTACTCTTCAAGCTTAACAGAAGAATCATGATTAAATCTTACTTATTATAAAACGCAGATTGTGTGTGTGTGTGTGTGTGTTCGTTTATATATTGGATCGGATTTCCTACATTTTTCAACCGATTTCAACAAAACTTCACAGGACTACGTAAAATTACCTTGTGGTGGTTCTGACAGCACCAAAAATTGCAAAAACACAATTGTTTTTGCACAAAATCAATTTGAAAACACAATTAAGAGGCATCACAAGAATGAAAGAGGGACAACTCGTATCGAGTTTTACTTATTATAAAACCCAGGTTGTTTGTTTGTGTGTGTTCGTTTATATATGGGATCGGATTTCCTACATTTTTCAATCAATTTCAACAAAACTTGTGTTTCTTATTGTTTTGCACACTTTTTTCTTTATTTTTACATTCAGAATGCTTTAAAAATTCCATTCACAAGACAATTGTGTATAATAAAATTCTATTCAATCGGTAGACTCATGACGATTGAAAACAATATTTTTGTTTGAGTTTGGGTTTGACCAATTCGTAAAAAAAAAAAAAAAATTAAGACATGCATGTCCGTCAACCTTAAACAATAATCTTTGTCAATTTTATTTTTCAGTCTTTATGATGGTTGATACTTGATTTATCTCTTACTGTTACATCCCCGGGCAACGCCGGGCTCTACTGCTAGTCAATTATAAACCAAAGTGAAATTTTCATCATTAATTAATCATAGCTAAGGATCTGAAACTAATGAAGTCCTGAAAATTCAAACATATATTTATTATTCTTGTATCATTTTCTAACTTATTCAAAGTGACCTTCACCCTCTCTAACTTTCTATCCTGGAGTAACAAAGTGCATCGCAGGTTTCATGTACAATTTCATTTTGAAGTCTTTTTTCTCTAGTCTTTGTACTGTCATAGCTGAAACTTCTCTCTCACATGCAAAAGGTCTCATGATTGAGTTGGATCTTTTCTACTTGATGTTTTTTGTTCTAAGTTGAACTGATGATCCCTCTTGAAGTTGTGACCTCTGACCCAGTCTTCCTCTCTACTGTTCCCTCTTTTTTAAACTTATTCACCATTCTCTTGAGGTTTCTTGAATAGACTTTGAAGATGGAAGCCAGAGTGTTAAGGTTGGTACCATTACTGAAGGCCTGAATGATCTTTTCCTCTCATCATTGCTCAGTTGAGAAGACAGTGGGTCTGATACAAAACCGGTTTTTAATCTGATCTCTTTTTAGCTGAATAACTCAAATGATTTTTCAGTGGTTTTTACAGCAAATAGTGTCAAGGTGGCTAAACATATTATCTGAAAACCTGGAAAAAGAAACTCGATTAGTTTAGTGGTTTTTTAGATATTAAACATTTTGTGGGATCAGTAATTATGCTATTGTATGACTTAGACACTCGGCATATATATGTATCAAGTCATCCCATAACTTCTGTCTGGATTTTGAATGATAAAGAATAAGTGATCAGATCTTCCATTTTATTGAAATTTATTCATCGATGTAGTTTCCATGATTATCTATGACTTCATTCCAAGCTTTTTAATCCCACTAATAAAGATCTTTTTTGGTATTGAAGGAGTCAAAAATGACAGTTTCAGTTTCCTCATGGCTTTAGAGACTTAATCCATTCAGATGATTCAGTAAACTATGGAACAAATGGCACTGTGAAGGAGCAAGGTCTGAAAATAAGGTGGCTGAGGAACTTTTTCCAACCAAGTTCTTCAATCTTCTGGGAGGTGATTTTTGCAGTGTGGGGTCATGCATTGTTCCGTTGAAACACCACTCCTTTTCATTTCATAAAAACAGTTTTTTCTTTTCTTCAAAGAAGCATTCAAATGCTCTCATTGCTTACAGTAGACTTAAGCATTCTTTGTTGCATGAGTTGGTAGCAACTGAAAGTGAATTAATTCTTTGCAATACCACCAACTTGAGGAAGAATCTTCTGTACATGAAGTTCCCTTTTTTTATGTGTTTCGGCCTTTCCCCTATTACCAAGCCGCTGTCTACAACTACATTTTGATAAAAAATCCATTTTCATCACAAGTCTATCCAAAAAGTTCAAGATGAGTTCACAAGAATGAAGAGAAGAGCAGATGTAAGCTCGGAATTTGCAGTTAACTTCAAACAATTCATGAGGCACAAGTTATTGAAAATAATGATGGACAGTTAATGGATTGAACAAAACTTCATTACCAATTCTTCAATTGATAATGCAGGATTTTTTTCAAGTGATACCACAACTCAACTGAATGTCCTGTTCAGTTTTCATTTTCAAGGCTAAAACTTCCACTTCTGAATTTGATAAACCATCTTCTGCATGTTCTTTCATTCAGGCATTCTTCTCCATATGCTGAGTGAATATTTCAAGTTATTTTGGCAGCAGAGTTCCCATTTTAAATTCATAAAGTATTATAGGGATTAAATGCTACTTCAACACCTCCATCTTTGAGGAGCTAATTTGAGTAATTAATTCCATCAAATTATTCCATAAAAAGTAATTATATTAAGTTAAAGGTTTCTAAATTCATATGATTATCAATCAGTATCATTTGACATTTTAGAATACTGTAAAATTTGATTGAAATTACGTATATAATATTTCAGACAGAACTTATGTGATGACCTGATATTTGCATACATAAGTGTGTGTATATACATAGATACATACAGGGTGTCCATAAAGTTCGTGTACACTTTAAAAACTATAACTTTATTTGTATTTGCGATAGAAATATTCTGTAAAATATGTTATAAAGTTTAATGTACCTAGTTTTAAGTATAGCTAAAATAACTAATGTGATTTCAGGCATTACTGTAAATCAGTTGGCAAATCTTTTCTGTGAACTGCAAAATCGTATTACCCTTTGTATTGCTAATGATGGAGGACATGTGGAAACTTGAATAAAATTTCAATATGACCTTAAAAAATATAGATTTACTTCTTTCTAATCCTTTTTAAAAATTATTTCTATCACAAATACAAATAAAGTTATAAATTTTTTAAAGTGCCCAAGAACTTTATGGACACTTTGTATGTATGTATGTATATATATATATATATATATATATATATATATATATATGGTGGACTGTCCCGTCGTATTCGATGTATAAGGGTCAAAAAGCTCAGTTCCTAGGAAGTAACAGCCCAGACACCAGCACATATGATTTGATTATAGTGGTGAAGACTTTGTGCAGAAACAACAACGCTTTTTGAAGGGCTGAATACAAACTTGGTGCACAACGTAACACAAGGTCCCCAAACGATCCTCTGCAGGTTTTAAATTCGGAGTTTTTCCTTCTCTTAGACTAGTTGCCATCCAAGGCTATAGAACCCAGTCAGTCCTGCTATTTACCCATAGCTGGAGGGAGAAGAGGAGGATTAATAGCTTTCCCAAGGTTATACACTGCACTAGAATTCAAACTCGGCTGTCCAATTCCCCAATCTGAGCTGCTATCCACTAGTCCACCATGTCTCCTGAATATATATATATATATAAACACACACACGCATACACACATGCTTGAGGCTGGTACAAGGCCATAGTAGTTGGGCACCAAGGGCAACCAAACTGATTCAAAGAGTTAAATGGGGTGAGAAACAAGCACTGCATTAGCTTTTTTTTATGCAAGCCAGCTATTTTGTCATTGTTTAGGAAATTTAATTCAATTGTTTCTTTAAGAAAATGTTCGTAAGCTGCCTATAAATTGGTACTACTCTTCCTAATCATGTCTGGTAAACAGCACCTGAGACAATTGTAAATTGATATGCAATGATTTTACACCCCCTCCCCCCACTGCAAGTAGACATAAAGTTAAAAGAATGGGTTCTTAAAAGAAAGCTTTTTTGAATTTGATAAAGATGTCAAAGCGCCAGTGGTCTACATTTGGCTCCAAAGGTAAATTCCCAGAACTTCAAATCCAAAGCCAAGGCTTTCTCAACTGTGAAGGTCGATATTTGTCCTGCCTGGACTTGTGGTGCCAAACTAAGCTAAACTTAAATATTTCAAATGTTCAATTCTATCATTGCTACTCTGTGTGTGTATGTATATGTATATATATATATAAGCAAATATAAATGGATATAAATCCGACAGAATGGAGAAAAATATTGGGAAAAAACAAAAAAAAATCCTTAAATGCAATTATGTTGTTTTAATATGAATGAAATGTCAACGTCTGACGTTTCGGTTTAATAAACCTTCTTCAGGACAATATTCATTAAAATACAATTAACATAATCAGTTCAACATGACAAAGACGATGGACATAAAAACAAGACTTAATCAAAACAGATAACTGAAAATTTTAAATGATCAGCTTTCCGTTTAAGCATGGTCACGTTGTCGTCAAATTATATATATATATATATATATATATATATAAAAGTGAACATAGAAGTCAACACTTAGAGGCGACAGTCTGTTTCATGCTATATGCAATCGTGAAAATGTCACCTACCAAATTTTCCTGCATGTTATTTGCATTAGCTCCCCTTTAGGTGAAAATGTCACCTACCAAATTTTCCTGCATGTTATTTGCATTAGCTCCCCTTTAGGTAAAGTGCCACCTGCCAAATTGTACCATGCGTTATTTTCATAACCATCTATTCATATTTAAAATGTAAGTAACCTGTTGTTCATTACATATTTAAACCAAAACAAACAATGCATTTTGTGTGTCACTTTTAAAATGTCTCTTTTGTGCTCATATAATCTTCTTGAGGTTTCTCCAATATATTCTTCCTCGCAATCCTTGCAAGTTATAGAGTAAATTCCTCCAATTTTGGGGCTTCTTAAGTTTTATTTTGTATTAAATCTTTTATTGTTTTAGATGTAGTTGTGACAAATGCTGTGTTATAAAATATATAGTTTTAAGGTATATATAACATATAATTTATATATGCTTATAAAAGCACACACCGAGTGGCATTTTGTGTTCAAGCATGAAATGATCTTCAAGCAATGAAGATTTTGTTCAAGTGTGAAACAATGTTACCACTTGGTGTTGATCTCAATGTAGTCTATCTCTCTCTCTCAATATATATATATATATATATATATATATATATAGAATAGACAATCAGAAAATAGTACTTAGTCTTTGCTGATGTGTTTCGTCATTCAAATTTATCAAGGCAAGTGATGATAAACAAAAGCAAAATGTTGTGTAGTTACCTGCCTTGATAAAGTCAAAGGATGAAATGCACCAGCAAGGAGTATTTTCTGATTGTCTGTTTTATTCAATCTTCTCTACAGGTATATTCTGAGAATATATATATATATAATAAGATAGAGACTTTAATTATCCATTTAAATTAATGGAAGTCTCTGTCTTATTATTATCCTTATAATGCTCTGTAGTTTACATTGAGCTTTTGCTGGATTTATATCTTCCTCGGAATTATCCCTTCCAGTCACAGACTGGTAAAACATATAATTATATATATAGCACTACTTACATGTAAATAGGGATTTTGTTTGTTGGGTTTTTTTTTTTTTTTCATTTTTAAGTACCAACTGAAATTTTTGCCCTTCCCAATGACATTCACGTTGCCAGTATTACCAAGAGGATGGCAGGAAGTGATTCTTTCAATCTGGCATGTATCAAATGATGTATATACAGAGACTAATGGGAATAATAGCTCGACTGGCAATTTTATTATTTGTGCCCATGGCATTCTGAGCCTCAATGCATTTCACATATAGTTGTTTACCTGTAGGCAAGTTTTTCATTCCACAGCCCCGGTAAGATTTTGCACTACTCAGAGAATCCATTCTAAAATGACATAGAAATATGAGAAATGTCAGTGATTTCCTTCTCTTATCAAAGATGCAACATTCACCAAAATGGTTTATGAGAAGAATGGTATAATTAGGCTTATTTTATGATTGGCAATGGAGCAAATATATTTATGTATAATGTGATTCCCTCAGGCAAAAACACTCATGCAAACTGGTTGGCCATTTATAAAGGAAGCTGTTCTTAGAGTGGGACCACTGTAAAGAGCTGTTGATACAAGTAAACAAAATTGCCGACATATTACACTTGTGTATCTTGTGAATTACCCAATTTTAGCTTTTGATTTCAATGCCAAATTTCTGGCATTGGAGATAAATATAGCAGTAACCATTTTGCTACTGCTGCTTCTCAGATGGATAATCATTGCTAGAGGGGAATTGTCAATTTACTTACAAGACCAATTTTCCTTGTTTATAACTATCAGATCCATGATGAAGATGACAGGCTGTGGGATGTTGTGCTAGGAGGATTATCATGTCTTTTCTTTGGACAAAACATATCTGAGTAGCCTAAATCTGAATAAGTGTGAACTGAGTGGTGTTTTCCAAGAAATAATTTTGCAGTCCTTGTATTGATTTTCTCAGTGTATTCCTTTGTTTTTATGAAAGCAAATTCCAAAACAGAAATATATCATGATAAAATTATTATAGCTTACCGTTAAAGGTTGTTGCAGTAGGTGCATGTTGAAATCAAGTTGGCAGTCACTGTTGCTGCAGGGCACTGATTCTGCTTAGACTAAAAGCAGTGGCAACATTATTTCACGTATGTAAATGATGGGTGTAAGGAAATGAATGACCTTCGACAGAGCAATATTTTTGTTTTCATATAACTGAACAAAAAGAGAGGAAATGCACCAGAATTCATGCAAAAGCTTACAAATTGGGAATTATATGTGCGAAAGTTCAGTCACTAAGGGGAAAGATATTTCCATGTCCGGCAGAGGTCCCCAGTTGGCATTGTAACTCCAGCCTCCTGGGAGGAGAAGAAAGAGAAGAGGATGAACTATCTTCTTTTTATAAGTGCTTGACGGCATCATTTAATAACTTCTTTGCAAAGCTATAAACCATAAGCAAAAGAACTTTTTAATGGTTAAATTTTTTATGGTTAAAGAATTTAATGGTTTCAAACTTGTGCCAGCAGCACCAGTAAGTCATATAAAAGCATATTTGGTTATCCTGCAAGCTGTTTTTCTCTTGTTTATTTCTGACACCTCTGATTTAAAAAATGTTGAAAGACTAAAATATTTCAACCTACTTCTTGTATAAAAGTATATTTGGTTATCTTACAAATTATTATTGTTAGTAACATGGACTAAACATGTAAGTAATGGGGAAGTTTTAAGCAAAATGGAAACAAAAAGAAAACTTATACTTAAAATCAGAAAAAGACAGGTGAAATTTTTAGGATGCACAATGAGGAAAGTGGGCATGGAGACCTCAATACTGACTGGACACATTAAGGGCAAAAAGGAAGCAGTGACTAAACTACATAAGGAGCTTGTGTAAATGGATGGTAGAACAGGGAATGGAAAGGATAGTGAAAAGATAAACCTTACTGAAGGCTATTTTTTGAAGGAACATGGTACATAGATGAAGACATCTTTAAAAAATACCCTAGATTAAAAACTTTGTCATGTAATGTTCTTTTATTTTTAAACATGAGTTTCAGCAAATATTTTCTTGAATTTATCAGCTTTTGCTGCAGACATAATAGCCTTTTTAGTTCAATAGAGAAGGGCATTTTTGAGTGATGGATCCTGAATCATGAGATTGTTTTTTTTTTGTTTTTCATCACATTTCAATGTTTATACAATTTGAATTCTTATTTTATTTATCTCTCTCCACCTATTTCCTAATATATATATATATATATATATATATATATATATATATATATATATATATATATATATACAAGTGTTATTTTTAGTGGATACACACATTTGAGTACACACTCCATTTTTTTTTTTTTTTTTTTTTTTTAAACAATGTTTGGTTAGTTTTTTTTTATGGCATATCAACCTCAATGGGTTATTTAATGCCAACAAGATTTTTATCACTACTAATATTTTGTTTTGTCAAAAATCTATTTCTGGTAATATTTTTCCTTCAAAAATGTATTACTGGTAATGTTTTTTTCAAAAATGTATTGCTAGTAATATTTATTTTTTAAAAACATTGTTGGTAATATTTTTCCAAAAATATTGCTGGTAATAGTTTTTTTTATTGCTGGAAATTTCTGGTATTAAAACCTATTTTTACACTTTCATAGTGTTTTTACCCCAGTTTGGGAGTTCACTATTTGCTCATAGCTGGGACCCTAACAGGTGCTACTACCCTGGGTCAAGGTGGACCTGAGAATACCAGCAATTAAGAGGCGGTTCCACGCTCCTCAAAACCTCCTGATCAGAGGCCTTGCTGTTGGACGTAGTTTATCGTCTTACCCAGCATGTGGATGTAGTTTGTCGTACTTAGGACGGTTATACTATATTTCTGAGATGAGGTATTATGTACACTATTTACGTTGTTCGGACTATCATCCTTATGTTTGTTGCCATATGTATCACAACGTTTAGGCTGTTGTACACTCCAGCCTTCTTCAGGTGGTTGGAATGTTGAACTGAACCCTTTATTTCACTCACTGGGGTTGACTGTTCTAGTTCCATGTGCCATGTCTAATGTATTAGGTTGGTGCAAAAATAATTTCGTTTTCTAACATATGTTACTATGTGAGAAAACGAAATTATTTTTGCACCAACCTAATATATCAGTTATCTCCTGTTAATTCCCCTTTCCAAGTTCTCCACCACCTTAACCAGGTATTGAACTCACACTCAATGTTTATTTCATCTTATGGCCTGCACACTAAAGAAAATTTTCCCTCAAGCAGGAATCAAACCTGCATCTCCCTTTGTAGAAGGAACCACTGCCCAATTCATCATATTTTAGATCACTCAGCAATGGAGAGCCTGTCAGTCAAACAAGGTTCTATTTGCTTTTAAAACACATTTTCTCATCAAGACTTTCCTGAAATGCATATCTGTTCAGTTTTGTATCCAAAATGTAAACAAAACTTAATGGATTTTATGTTTTAATCTGACATATTTTATTGCTTTGAACGTTATTTTCAGCGGATACCCATATTTGCATAAATGCCTCATTTTTTTTTTTAAACAGTGTTTAATTCTGCATTATTCACTACTTTCATTTCCACTGCATGGTTTTCAAAATGCCTTCACTGCACTATTTAATTTCAATTATGGTCATTTTCTGTTGCCATAGCAGGATATGACAACACAAAATTGCAAAATTCAAACATATTATTCATTCATTTTAGTCACTTGCAGTGACAGGATAAAATTTTTACTTTACAACCAAAATCACCTCCACAACTCAAATACAAATATCCACTAAAAATAACATTTGAAGTAATAAAAATATTGGATTAAAAAATAAAATTCATTAATTCTTTAAAATATATATATATATATATATATATATATATATATATATATATATATATGGGCATATACACACATACATCAATAACCCAATTCTCGCTGTAATTTATTCTGTTGCCATGCATCTTAACTCTCCTCTTGTCACAATGGTAGAAAGAAAAATGAGTGAATGGGCTTTGTAAAAATTACCTGCCCTAGTAACAGCATGTAGGTGAGCTGCTATATACATTGTCTACTTTGACAGATGGAGGATATTGCTAATCTGAAGACTTCTCAACCTATTGTAACAGTGTTGGATATTATGTTCAGATATTTTGATAAAACCATTCCATTATTTCAAACCTTTTCTGCCTCCTTCTCATTTCTTTTTCATACATTGCATGCTGTTCTCTCTAAGTTTCCTTACAAGTTAGTTCATTATTCAAACACCTACATATGCAGACAATATTTTCTCTGCATTTCTGTCTTGTCAGGTAACCAAATTGCTAATTCTTTACAAACTCTCTACTAAGCTTAAATGTGAGTCAGTTAATGTCATGTTTGATATCGCCCTTATTTCTCAGAGTATCAAAGAAACAAGATGAATTCATTGAATGAGTTTGATGTTCATTAACATGACCCATCACTAACTATGAATCTTATTCTTGCAAGAAACTCCTAAAAGGAATCTTTGTTCTCTTTATACATAATTTTATATGCTAATATAATTATTAAGTATATTTTAACAAGGCCGCTGATAGGGAGATTGGAGGCTCTGAGGAGTGTGGAGCCACCTTTTAGTTGCTGTTGTACCCAGGTTCATCCTGATCCAGGGTGGTAGCACTTGTTAGGGTCCCAGCTATTGGCAAATAATTAACCCCCACCATCACTAAAAAAAATTACCAGGTCATTCTTGTAGTAAAATAACCAACAATATATTATCGTAAAATGACAACCAATACAACACTAAAATGCATAAAAATACAAGAAATGCATTTTTGCCAAAAACATTACTAATAATATATAAAATTATGTACAAAATATTTAGATTTTGCCAATAAATAACCCACAAGGTGGTTGATATGCTGCTAAACAAATTCATCCAACAAATATGTTTTAGGTCAGGTGGAACGACGTTCATCAATATATAAATTTAATTCTATATAAAGAATCTGTTGAAATAAAGAAACTTGAAGCAACAGAAATGTGATTCTACAGAAGGATACTGAGAATATCATGGACTGAACATATTTGGAAGAACAAAGTTTTAGAGAAAAATGGAAACAAAAAAGACACTTAACATCGAGAGGATATACTTGAAATTTGTAGGGCACATAATGAGGAAAGAGGGCTTGTAAAACATGCGACTCCCAGGAGAGATTGGAGGCAAGAGGGGCAAAGGAAAAAATCACATAGTGAGTGTGAGTAAATGGATGGTGGAACAATGTTTAGGAAAGATAACAAAGGCAAAATTTATTAAGAACTACAAAGGTCAGGAAATTGTGGAGAGCCATGATTTCCAATGTCCTGAAGAGATACAGTACATAGAATAAAATAGAAAAAATGTGTTTAGCACAGTATGGTTAATATTTATAATGGAGAGAATATGATAGAAATATAGCTTTAAGCTATGCTATATTTATGGGGATAAGTACTCAATATCAAGGATATCGCATGTGTAAGTAAAAAAAGTTGACATTTAGGTCAACACCGATTGTCAGCAGTTTGTTACATAATTGAATGCAATCTTCAGGCTGTGTGTGTTGTATGGTGGCCTTACTATATATTCTCATTAGTGGTGCATTGTGGGTAGCAAGGTTAGGTTTATCATAACTGTTCATACATAGATGGTAACAGTTATATTTCATATCATTCTAAAGGCTATTGTATAGGGTGTGTTGATCTAAATGTGGTTGTTTGTGATGTATAGAGATTTTTGTAAACTTTTAACTCAATATTTATTATTGATTACTCAGAGTATTTTGTATTTATTCACTAATTATTTTTTTGTTGATGATTTTGATTAAATTTACCTGTGTTTATGCTAGCATTTGTCAGTTGTTATTCTTTATTTACTTAATTTTTTTTAATTATTTTATTATGCTTATTAATGGAGAGAATATATACTAGTAATTATTTACACCATAGTAATATCAAAAAGTCAATAATGCATTGATTGCCCCCATCTTCACATATGACTGCTGTCTTGCCCATCAACATCTACATTCAATCTAGATCATTATTTCCTCTTGAATGACTTCAAAGATGGCTCTTCAAACTGGCAGCTGATTTGCAAGGCCTATAGCATAGATGAAAGATGTGCTCCAGAGACTTCACAGGGTTAAGTGGATGTTGCTGTGGTAGGTCATCCTTGTGCAACCAAAGGAATTTAACAAAAGATGCTATAACACAAGTTAACAAGATATCTGTACATCAGTGGATTATAGTGATGTAGACTTGTATGACACCTACACTACTCTTTGAACCTGGCTTCCAGTGTCAAGCTATCGCAAGATAACTGGTAGCCGCTTTGATCACAGGTTTTTCTGAGTGTCTCTCTCACAAAAAGAAATGACTTGTCAAAAGATGATTTCAGCCACAGAGATCACACCACCACTAGCTGCCTGATACTGGACAGACACATCATGGATTTACACAAATTCACTATTTGTTCATAGCTGGAACCCTGACGGATGCTACCATCCCAGGTCAGGGTGGACCTGGGAACAACGACAATTAAAAAGTGACTCCACGCTCCTTATAACTTCTAATCTATCGATCAAAAGACTTGCTGCCAGATGTGGTTTATTGTCATACCTAGGATATTATAAGTCAATTATTATGTACATACATATATACAGATATAGGAAACTGTTCAGAAGCTGTTAGTGGTTACAACTCATTGGGACTGAAGGTTTAAGTGTGCTGACACCAGATTATGCACTCTCTTCCAAAAAGCATAACTAAGGTCTGCACAGCATAGTTGCAGTATAAAGCAGAGTTGGGTGCTGTTTGTTGAGACGGCATCTCTATTTATTTTTAATCAGCATTTATTGCATCTACCAAAATCCACACTTGAGAAAACAGGGATTTGCTAATTATCATGACAAAGGGCACATTTTTTAAAAATATTTTTCTCAAGTGTGCAAAGCTGCTAGACAACATAAATACTGCTTAAAATAAAATGCAACATCTACTCAAATACAGTTATCTACTAAACAACAATGTTAGAAGTAATAAAAAATATATAAATTGTAAATGACTTCTCAGTGAACAATGGCCGACCACAACTAAAAGTTTCATTTTCATGCAATTATCAAGTATTTGGTTACCTGATGATTGTGTAAAAAGTTAAAAAAAATTTTAGTTGTGGTCAGCCATTGTTCATCGGTAACTTATTTAGAAATTAATGCTCTGTCATTAAATATAGCCTTGAGCTCTTTTTCTCCAATATGCCTTAGTAAAACACTCCCCTAGGAGTTGCTTACTCTGTACATTATTTCTTTGTCTGTCTATCTGTATGTCTGTCTGTCTCTCTCTCTCTCTCTCTCTCTCTATATATATATATATATATATATATATATATATATATATATATTTATTATACTGGATGCGATGGATAAATTGTCGTCTAAATTACACAAAAAAAAATTAAAATAACACTGATATTTCATGTAAACAGATATATTTACCAAAATACCAAGAATATCTTGAAATTACTGAAGATTATATTTATTCAATACAATCACCATTAGCTTCAACCATGGCCTCCAGAAAACATCGAAATCTCCTGAAACACTTCTGGACAGTCTTCTTGTTTAAGTTGGTGAATGCTAACATAAATCCTTGCCTTCAGTTCCTCTTTGGTGTTACAAAGAGTTTTGTTGGTCTCTCACTCATCTGTGCCCCACACAGAATAATCAAGAGGGTTCTTTTTCCCAATTTGAAAATGAAAGAACATAAAAAATGGATTACATATAGATAAACAGTTTGAATATATAATAATAATCTTCATCATCAATTTTCTATGGGGACAATCATGGCTCTCCACTGTTTCCTGTCTAATTAATTTCTGCCTCTTTACTGTCCCTTTTTGTCCTTATATCATCCATTTACACACACACAGGTTTCCACCCGCCTCTTTTGCCTTCATTATGACTTGTTAGTGTTAACTTCTCCAGGCCCTCTTTCCTCATTGCATCTCATAAATGTGAATTATCTTTTATGTTTGTAATTATCAATTTTCTTCCAGTTCCTATTTCCTTTCAAAACTTTTTTCCTTAATATTTTATTTTTACTAAAGTTCATCCACTACAGGGCTCAAGAGCCACTCATGGTAGATGTTAAATGAATGAGGTGTGTGATTAGAACATTGGGTAAAAGTGAAGTTTAAGATTGTAATATTCAGATAAGCTGCCACATGGTAGTTTGTTCCACACAGTCGCAGTTCTCAGAAAAATCTGAGTGGAACCTACAATTGGAACATAGAGGAAATGTGGATGATTTAACTCTGTGGATGTAACATGGTGAATCCTGGTTGTAAAGGTCTGAAACTAGAACTAAAGAGTGGGATTCATCTCAATATTTGTCATAAAAATAGTTATAGTGGTGATAGACATGCAACATTGCATCTGCAGGAGAGAGGCTGTAGAGTTATTCTCAGCATTTGAAATAGAACAGCTGCTACATTGCAGCTCAAACCAGACACCAAGTTCATTGACAGGGTGCAGTTTCTTTCAGTCAAACACTTGTGGCTTAAAAATTACCCTTTGGCTATATTGCTGCCCACAAGTGAAAAACAAAACAATTTCTAGCAATAAACCAGATTTTATTCAAGCAAGTGAAGGCATGTTGAGGTGTAAGTGAGAAAGGATGTGCACAATTCTGTGTCTATCATCTATGTCTTTCTGCATGGCCTACTTCATTCCTATATTTTCCTTTGTGCGGGATGGTCAGATTTATAAACAGCAGTTTTCTTTGTCCTGTCATCTTCGTCTAAAAAGGTAATTAATCTTCCTTCTGTCACTTTCTCTCAGTCTGAACCACTTTCTCTTGTACTTTGAAGTTGACTCCAATTACTGACAGCCATCGGTTGCAAGTAAATGTTCCATATCGAGTGACTGGTTCTACTGTTTTTTAATTTAACAAGACCTTCGTTTGATTCATATTGTTACACAGCATCTCTGTTGCTTTGAGTTTATTCTTTATCTGCATGGAGATTGTCCAGTATTCACTGCCATATTGGTCATTAGATATTATGTACTATAAAAAGTGACATATTAAAATTGTATACAAGAAAAAAACAACAAACAAGTGAATGAATAGTAAGGGTAATAAAATAAATTACAAGTTGGTGAAGCAAAACAATGATTACAATAAACAAGAAAATAACAAAAATAGAGGCTAACTGGTTTACAATTCATGTTATTTTAAACCAATTGAGGACAAAGATATTAATTTTTTGCACAGCATTAAAAAAAAAAAAAAAAATTAAGAACTACCGATATATTCAGCTTTATAATGAGCTTTTGTCAATGTGAAACTGAATATATAGATAGAACTAATCTCAGGTTGGAGACTAGCTAAATAGCTCAGCACATGCCAGTAAAGATCCGTCATGGGAGATGAGATAAATTGCATAAGCTTGTTAATACTTCAGGTTCAGTGATTTATGAACATTTAATAAATAATCTGGTATGTGTTATGTCATTTACCTGGGATTCCTTTACCATAATCAGCAGAGTGCGCTCCAATGGCCACATTATACATTAGGTCTAGGTAGTCTACCCTCTATAAATAGGAGTGGTTGCTGGGCCTTCATATAATGTGATTATATTTTTTAGATCTCTGTTGATTCCCTGGCTGTTCTTAATTTATTGTCTTTTTATAAAGTGTGAACACTATATTTTTGTCTTCTATTGACATTGAAGAGTGATGATCAAAAACTGGTTAGCCTCTTTTTCATCATTTTCTTGTTTGTTGTCATTATTTCAATTCACCAATAAATGGTGATTTATTTTATTATCCTTGCTCTTCTACCATGTTTTTTTAAATATTAATATGTCTGTATTTATAGATTTAATAAACTTTTGTACTCCCAGACTGTTTAGATAATAAGCATTGTTCAGGAATCTTGTCTTTTCATGTTTCTAAGAATATTTTCCTGTATTAAAACTTTACTTAGTTGGATTTCTATATCACCTTTTCTATCCTATATAAATGCATCACCTACAGACTTTTAAATTACGGAAAGATGAAAATAACACTGACATCTCATTTCAACAGATATATTTACCAAAATCACGCAAAAATCTCTTGACATATTAAAGAGTAAATTTATTCAATAAAATCGCCATTGGCTTCAAACACAGCCTCCATATGACTTTGGAATCTTCTGCAACTCTTCTTGACAGACTCCTTGTTTAAGTTCATGAATACTGCCATAATCCTTGTGTTCAGTTCATCTTTAGTATTACAAGGAGTTTTGTTGGTCTCTCACTCAACTGTCCCTACACATAATAATTATGGGGATTATCGTCTGGGGAGTTAGGTGGCCAGATGTAAGAGGTGATGTGGTTGCAGAAATTGTCTGACAGCCAGCTATGACTTTGTTCTCCTGCTTGTGTAGCATGGTTTAGAGTCCTGTTAACAGACATAGGGTCTTCTAGCAGCCAACATCTTGACCCAAGACAGCACTACCTCCTCATTGTACTTGCTGTAGGTCTCTGTGTTGAGTCTGAGACCCTGCAGAAAGATGAATGGTGCCATAATGTTGCCATCATTAGTGATCACTCCAAACACTTTCGTAATCACCATTAGACTTAGCCAACTTTTTTGAAATCCTCTGCACTGTCTTCATATTGACACCTGTACACTGAAATGTTTTGTGTTGAGGCTTCTGGCATGAATGCAAAGCAGTACAGCATGCTGTTTCTAAATTTCTGGTGGAGTGAATTGCATCATATTGCTCTTTTTCTGACAGACACTTTGCAACTGACTCTACTATACTCTGTGCAGTCAACAAAATAAAACCAAACAACACACATGCCCAAAATTAAAAATTATAAAATGGCAACAATTTAATCTGCATATTAAGCATGTTTGCCTTTTACTTTGTTCAAGTTTTTTTTCCAATTTGAATATGAAAGAATATAAAAAAATGTAGTATATATAAATAAAGAGTTTGAATATATAATAATAATCTTTGTTATCAATTTTCTATGTGGACAATCATGGCTCTCCACAGCTTTCTATCTAATTAATTTCTGCCTCTTTACCAATTGTCTTTGTCTTTGTATCATCCATTTTCCCCTACTCATAAAGGTTTCCACCTGCATCTTTTGCCTTCATTTTGACTTGTCAGTATTAACTTCTCCAGACCCTCTTTCCTAATTGCTTGTCATAACTGTCAATTATATGTTTCTATGTTTGTAATTATCAGTTTTCTTCCAGTTCCTATTTCCTTTTAAAACTTTCTTCCTCATTATTTTATTTTTTACTAAAGTTCATCCATTACAGGGCTCAAGAGCCACTCATGGTAGATGTTAACTGAATGTTAAGTGTGTGATTAGAACATTAGATTGGGTAAAAGTAAAGTTTGATGATAGATACTGGTAGACATGAAATTAAAAATATAAAATGGAGAAAATTTACCCATCATATGTAGTTATATTTCTGTACCTGCTTGAATTAGACATCCTTATCTCAACAGGGGTTAAGAAAATAAAGGAAACCCTAAACGTGTTTCCTCATTAGCTCTGCTTTTCATTTCTTTGAACTTAGAATTAGTTTGACCATGAAAGATAAGACTGTTGGATGTAAATTAGTCTGAGAAAGCTTTAATATGTTGATTTTTCTTTTTCATCTCTTATTAGCCAGATACCAAATTCATTGGACTTTCTTACAAGCAAGCGGTACATCTGTTTTGGTATATTTCTCTTAAACAGTCTTTGCTAAAAGCTTCCTGATTGGTCACAAATCATTAGCATGCGTGTTAATGGTAATTACTTTTCTGCACATGGCAGTGTCAGATAACCTTGCCTGTGTTGTATCTCATCAAAGTACACTATCTCTGGAGAGGCAATCTATACCCATTCCAAATGTCTCTCCACTGTGCATCCAGTTAAAGAAAGGATGGATGATTTGTTGAAACAGAAATGTTAGCTGATACATTTCAGTTCTGCAACTATCATGCTTTCATTTCTTCTCTCAAACCAAATCTGTCCTCCTTCCACTTTATCTCTGGGAATTCTCTTTCTCAAGCTCTTTTTTTTTTTTTTATCTCTTTTCTCTTTTTCTATGGATTTTCTTATTTTTCCTTTCTTCAACTTGCACTTATCTATCTTTGTCATCTCTTCCTTTTCTCTTTTTCACTCTTCTATCTTTCATTTTATCTCTTGTTCTACACTTCTCACTTTCATTGTCTTGCCTTCTTCTCTTCCTTTCCCACTTTGTCCTCGCACCTACTCTTCTTTCTGTTTCAAAGTCTGCTATCTTAACGTTTTTCTTCTTTCTTAACTTTTTCTTCCTATGTTTGTGAGAAACAAGATGAGTTACCTCCTGCAAAGTGAATGTTCTTTCTTAAATTTTTTCTTCCTCTCTTAAATTTTTTCTCCCTTTCTTAGCCATTTTTTCCCTCCCTTTCTTAGCCATTTTTTCCCTCCCTTTCTTAGCCTTTTTCTTCTCCCTTTCTTAGCCTTTTTCTTCTCCCTTTCTTAGCCTTTTTCTTCACCCTTTCTTAGCCTTTTTCTTCACCCTTTCTTAGCCTTTTTCTTCTCCCTTTCTTAGCCTTTTTCTTCTCCCTTTCTTAGCCTTTTTCTTCCCCCTCCCTTTCTTAGCCTTTTTCTTCCCCCTCCCTTTCTTAGCCTTTTTCTTCCCCCTCCCTTTCTTAGCCTTTTTCTTCCCCCTCCCTTTCTTAGCCTTTTTCTTCCCCCTCCCTTTCTTAGCCTTTTTCTTCCCCCTCCCTTTCTTAGCCTTTTTCTTCCCCCTCCCTTTCTTAGCCTTTTTCTTCCCCCTCCCTTTCTTAGCCCATTTACTATCCTGTCTGCTTACCATTTACTATCCTGTCTGCTTACCATTTACTATCCTGTCTGCTTACCATTTTCATTCCTGTCTTTTTACCTTTTTCCTGCCTTTCTTACCTTTTTCTTTCTCTCTGCTAGCCTTCTTATTTCCTGTCTTTTTATCTATCTTCTTTCTTACCTTCTTTCTTTCTTACCTTCTTTCTTTCTTACCTTCTTTCTTTCTTACCTTCTTTCTTTCTTACCTTCTTTCTTTCTTACCTTCTTTCTTTCTTACCTTCTTTCTTTCTTACCTTCTTTCTTTCTTACCTTTCTTCCCCTTCTTACCTTTCTTCCCCCATTTTCTTCCTGTCTTTTTACCTTTCTTACGTTTCTTCTTCCTTCATTACCTTTTCTCTTCCTTTCTTACCTTTTTTCTTTCTGTCTACTTACCATTTTTCTTCCTGACCTCTTACCATTTTTAAAGTCCAGTTTTGGTCCTTAGAACTCCTCCCCAAACATTTGTTTAAATCTCTTTATCTATTTGTTTGATAACATGTTGGAAGATCTTTACAGAAATCAACAAAACAGTTAAAACTGTTTATTTATAGATATGTCTAGTGCAAGTTTCCAACTTCATTATGGTTGTTTGTATTAACTTTGCACTCATGTCTATACAAAAGGCATGAAACTACAATTTGTCAATGCTGAAAATAAGTTCTCATTAATAGCCCATAACTACAATATACATCCAGATAACACATCTTGTCAACTCCTCTAGTCAACTTTGACAAGGTCTTTGTATACCAATGTTTTAATAATTATGCAAAAGTGTTTGATAAAGTGTGTCCCAAAGAACTGTTTGAACTATTAGGTAAGCTTGTAATATTTGGGTGGGTGTAATACAAGAATGTGCCTTCTTACCAGACTTATTCAACCTTTACATTGAGACGATCTTGAAAGAATTAGAAGTCCTCCCAGGATTCATTATTGGTGGCCACAATTTTAACAACCTAAGATTTGCAGATGACAGTGTTGATAGCAATCATAGAAAGAAAACTACAGGAATTCCTACAAAATGTAAAAGTGAGAAGAAAGGACTAAACAGCAACTGTAAAAAAGACAAAATGTATGGTTGTCAGCAAAATAGACAAACCAATATGCAAGTTATAAATTGGGGATACCAAAATTAAACAAGTACAAAAATTTAAATATCTAAAAAATGTTTTAACAGAATGGAAAATGTAACAGTAAAATCTGAAGGCACATTGGAATAGTGAAAGTGCCTTCCAAAAGCTAAGCAAAGTATTAAAAAATAGGAAAATTTCATTAGAAGCAAAGAAAAGAATAATGAATTTTTATGTAATATTGGCCCTCTTATATAGCAGTGAATGTTGGCCAATCTCCTCAGAAATGAAGTGGAGACTTGCAATAACAGATATATGGTTCTACAGAAGGATGTTGAGCATAACATGGACTGAACATGTGAGCAACAATGAAATTTTAGAGGAAATAGAAATAAAAAAGTCACTTATTTTGACATCAGAAAGAGATAACTGAAATTTTTCAGGCACATGACAAGGAAAAAGGACTTAGAACACATGCATCCCTAAATCTCAAAAAAAGACAATTCTTACAATCTAGAAATATTTTCTGGCTTTAAGTAACCTTCAATGGGTTGATAAGCTGTCGAAAACAAATCAATCTAAGTTAAAGAATAGTGACAATCTGAAGATTGCATGAAACAGTCACCATGCAGTGTTGATTTCTTGTCCACATGCACACACATTCTCCCTCTCTCTCTCTTTCTCATTCTCTCACACACACACAATTTGGGATTTGGATATAAATGTATTTATATTTGCAAATTTAAGCAAAGGTTTTTTTGAATTTTGTAAAGGACTCTCCATTTTGCCAGATAATTCTTGTTCATACACTGTAATATTGAAGAACTTAACACCATTCTATTTATTTTTTTCTTTCAGCAGACAAGAGACATGTAGAAATATAAGTCTGATTTTATCATATTTTGAAATCATTTCCTCATATTCTCTCCCTGCCACTGGCAACATTGTGGCACTTCTATCCAAATCTCTGAGCCAGATTAAGTTTTATTCTATTCCCTTTGGTGCCAAATTCTTCCCCGTTTTAATATTTGTCATTACATGAAATTAAGGAAGAAGCTGATAATTTTGCAGACGATGAATTCACATTAATCTCATGAATTTTATCTTGTTTGTTATTCAGTATCATTTCATTTTTTTTTTTTTTTTTAACTTCAAGCTCTTTAATTCCTTTTTTTAGTATTTAAACTGTGTTCAGCTTGAAAAATTATTACTTTTTGAATTATTCTGTTTTCTTTGGTCATATTGAAAATTGTTTTGGATCAACTTAAAGTATTGTTACTGCTGCAACTACTACTAAAACTACTGCTGCTACATTATAAACAACCAAACAACCAAGAGAATAAGGAGAGTGATACAATATGATTTCAGATTTAAACTTTGCCTTCCAAATTGGTTCAGATTTCATCCATTGGAAATTGCCATTAGAAGAAAAACATCTATATACCTGTGAATGTTAGACAATCTCCTCAAAGTGTCAGAGATATGCTTCTACCAATGGCAAGTGGGAAGATAGTATCTTACTTAACAAGTTTGTGTAAGTCAATAACAGAACAGTGACAAAAAATGAATGGTAGAGTTAAAAATTTGCTTCAAGCAACTAGGAACAGAAAGTCTAATAAAATGTGGAATCAATTGTATATTTGAAGCTGATTCTTTCTTATCTGACTCTGTTCTTGTAACAATCAAAGTGTATAATTAATAATAAAAACTTCATTTTGGCATTTAAAATAGTCTTGCTTATAAACTTCTAGTGTGGGAATTAAATTCTTTCTTGTGGCAACAGAGGAGAAAATAATGTCTTACCTTGAAATTGTGTTCTCTGTGTTGTCTGTCAAAAAAGAAAACCTAAATCAAGAAGGGGCTGACTTCAGAAGGCCTTGAAATATGGCAATTTTTGGCACTTTCTTAGCAGTCATGACCAACCACAGCAATAGAATGCAACTTTGGACCACCAGCAGACTGCTTGGCTCTTTGCAGATAAAAACACCCCATTCCATCCCGTCATTTTCTGGTGTTGAACTTGTGGCATTGATTTTTGACCCTTGAACAACAATATACAGAATGTGTGCACATCTATACTGATGATTCCGAAAACAGCGATAGAGTAGGATGTACAGTAATTTTTAATAATGCAACAATTAAAAATATCTTCCAAATGAAGCCTTCATATTTAGCGCAGAAGTAGGACTGATAGATATAATCCTCGATGGGATCACCAAAGAAAAATCTTCAAAATTTATCATCTTTTCTGATTCCACATCAGTATTAATATCTATCAAAAACAAAGAGCTGGATAATCCTTTGATAGCTAAAATATTGGAAAAAATCCATACCATCTCTACATTCAAAAAAATTCTGTTCATCTAAATTGCTAGCCATGTAGGAGACAAAAGTGCTAAACAGGCATTAAGACTAGTTCCTGAAAATTTTCAAATCCTATATACTGACTTAAAACCATTAATTAGGAAATGTGCAAAATCAATGGCAAGAAAAATAAAGCAAGAAAAAATATGCAAAACAAGCTAAATACAATCTTACCAACCCTCAGAAAAAAAAACTGCTATTATGGAAAATTCTGAAAGTAGGAGGTTACTATATCATAACTACGAATAGGTCACACTAAAATTAGTTTTTCTTTTTCTTGAAAGACTTATTTGAAAATATTAAAATAAATAGAATTATAACATTCTTGAAATCACTGAGATTATATATGAAAATATATAAAAAAAAAAAAAAGATTGTCCATTTTCCCTAAATATAAACCCAAATAAATCACTTTTGGTATAAAATGACTCTTTCATGTTGATATGCCATTAAAAATCCATTGAAACTTTTGATCCTTCAAATTACAACCTCAGACTTAAGAAGACTTTTTTTTCTTTAGCTTCCTACTGCTATTTACCTCATTTCTTTCTTTCAAAGATTCTGAAACTTGTAGGATCTACTACAGAAATGTAAAATTAGTTTGTGTAAAAGTAAAGTTCTGTTTTTGTCCAAATCAAGAGTAATTTTGCTTTCAATCTCTCAAGAACTCTTATATGGTTTGATTAACTTACATTTTAAAAGTTTCCAAATGCTAATGGTCAGGTTATCCTCTAACTTGAGTTTTAAAACATATGCCTTTCAAAATTCAAAAAACAAAGAAAAGATTGCCAAACTGTTATATAACATCAGTCCTCCTATATGGTGTGAAAGCTGGAAATCTCCCTACAGATAAAGGAGAGTCTTGAGGCAACAGAGATATTGTTCTACAGAAGGATGTTGAGAATATTAAGGTTGGAACATGTGAGCAAGGATGAAACTTTAGGGGAAATGAAAGCAAATGTGCGAAATCAGAAATTTTTAGGATGCATAATGTGAGAAGAGGGCTTTGTGAATTTGACACTCACAGGACAATGAATGCAAAAGGTGTAGAGGGGGAACAAGTAAGTAACCCAACAAACAAGCCTGTGTAAATGGATGTGGGCAATCATAGCTCTCCAAGGCTTCATGTTTTTTGTTGCTCACAACAATCCTTTCTCAATTAGGTTATCTCCCTCTCTGTATGTACTAGATACATTTACGATGTGAGCAATCATGGCTCTCCACAAATATTTTATCAGTATCTGTCAATATTTCTGAGATGAGGTATTATGTACACTATTTACATTGTTTGAACTATCATCTTCATCTTTGTTGCCATGTTTATTATAACGTTTTGGCCATTGTAGGCTCCGGCCTTCTTCAGATGGTTGTAATGTTGAACTGAACCCTTTATTTTGCTTGCTGGGGTAGACTGTTCTAGTTCCACATGCCATGTCTAATGGATGTCAGTTATCAGTTATATCCTGTTAATTCCCCTGACACAGGGCACCATGGATAAAGGCATTAGTTAGATCCAGTGACAGGACCCAAAGAGTGTGAGTTCAATACCTGGCTAAGGTGGTGGAGAACTTTTAGAGAGGAATTAACAGGAGATAACTGATTATTTACTCAGCAGTTCTTTCCTATTTTTCTATATATTTATACACGAACACACACACAGACAGACACACACACACACACACACACACACACACACACACACACACACACACATATATATATGTATGTTTTCCACATGTCCAAGTGGTTAGAACATACACTTTTTGACCATGAAACCCAGGTTCAAATCACACCTTGGTCAATTTGTCAGGAAGGTGACTTTTTGTTGTTACCTGCCTGGGGAAGTGATGCTAGTATACAGCCCCTTTGGAAAGTACCTGAAAACCATACTACAGGTTGATCCAAGCCTTGTGAGTAAAATTTGGTACACAGAACTATTTGGGAGCCATTGATGGGTGTGCTGGAGCAAAGTCACAAGTCATTGTGACTGAGGGTTTGTACTTTCTGACCTTGTTCAGACTGTTCATCATGTCAGATAATGTGCTCTCTCTCCCAGAAACTAGTAAAAGTAATGGTGGTCTCTGTGGGTGTTGAGCAAATGTGCAGGCGACTGCAATAGGGATTGGCTAGCCATTCTAATACACAGGCATATCAGGATATGAGCAGCCAGCCATGATATGTTCCATTGAATTGACAGTGGTTTGTTATTCTTCAAGAGATACTCTTTGTATAATACACCTTCATCTTCATCCATAATACACATACATAAAATTGTGCTGAAAGTGTGGGGAAAATGCTTCTACTCATGCATAATACGCACCCCTTGTTTGGTAATCAAACCCTATAACTTGTACCTCCCCAATTTCATTATGGCTATTGTTTCCTAGTGTTTCATTAAAAAATGGTTTTAAACATAGAATAATTTTATTCTAATTTAGTTTTATGATAATTCTTATTTTATTTTACAGCAATTCTTTAAAGATATTTTGTAGCTGTGCATAATACACACCTCTGATTTTGCTTATTATTTTTTTAGAAAAAAATGCGTATTATACATGGGGAATTATGGCAGTTGTCATTGTTTACCCAATGTAGACAATCAGTTTATGACAAGAGATGCAGTCTTGTACTCATCAATTAAATCGATATAATACCTTGTTATTTTAGTTTAGATCTCATAGGTGTGTTACTTATAATTTTAATTTTTCTATAGTATATTGTATGGGTTTATACATTTGTTGGTTGTTAAAAAGTGGAATATATTTAAGATTTTATCATGCAGCAAATTCATCCTGTTTATAATTTTTGTGCATTTTGTTGCAGTAAAAGATATTGCTTTGCTGTACTATATTTTTAGTGTTGGTGTCATCTAATTTCTCTAAGAATAACTTTATTCACTTATCAATATGATAGTACAGAAAATTATTGCTAACCAATGTTTCTTTTATATATTTGAGTTCACTAAAAATATTGTCCAGTAAGAGGAGATTATCTATGCTGTACAAGTTTAGATCTGGTGTTGGTCACTGTTTCTAAGAAGTAATTGATGTAAGTTTACAGTGAATGTTTTACATTTAAGTCGTTATTTGATTTAGGTTCAGTGTTTTGTGTCTTGTATTACATTCTCTTTTGGATACAAAGCAGATGTGATTCAGAAACTAGTTAGAATCTCTACTTAACTATAACATAAGCCAGGGGTGGGCAAAATATGAACTATGAACCAAATGCAGTCTGTCTGATGATTTTTATGAACGTCACAGAATCACAACAAATATTATTCTTTAAATATTCATTAAAATGTCTACAAATTTATTTTTTTATTACATCTTGCAAAAAATAGTAATATATTCAAAAAAGGAACAATGATGCCAAAGATGGAAACAATATACACTACAGGCCAACAATTTGGGGCCCACTCTCTGAATTTAATAATTAGTAAGTTTCATACGTTCTTTAGTCAACTCCTACTAAGCTAGTATACTCAAAACTATTTAACCATTAGTGTATGACATCCACTTTAGAAACCTAAAATTTAAAATATGCTATTCCTAAGATTACCAACACACATCAAAATAGATTAGACAAAAAGAGTTAAAATTTTTAGGAAACCTTATACAGTAATGGGTTATTTTCCTTATTAATATTATTGAATATGCAGTAAAACCTTTCAGGAATAGAAACACCCTCTGGTCTGAAATGAGCTAGTGAATATATCTCCGAGATGTGGTATTATGATTACTTGCATAATTTACAATATTTGGACTGTTATCATCATCTTTATTGCTATATTCACAACATTTCAGCCATTGTATGTTCCAGCCTTCTTCAAGGGATTGGAATTTTGAATCAAACCATTTATTTCATCCACCGGGGTAGATTGTTCTAGTTCCACATGCCAGTCCTCTTTCAGATGTCTCAGTTATTTCTCTTTAACTCTACTCTCAATAGCAGGCCACAGCAGTGGTGGACCAAAACTTGGAGAGTTGAGTTTAAGGGAAATAACTCAGACATCCGGAAGAGGCATGACACATTGAACTAGAACAATCTACCCCAGTAGATGATATAAACGATTTGGTTCAAAATTCCTATCACCTGAGAAGGCTGGTGTGTACAGCAGCTGAAACATTGTGAATATGGCAATGAAGATTAGAATAACAGTCCAAATAATGTATAAAATGCAAATTAGTAAATTAATTTTGAAAAATACATTCAACCTTCAATTTTCATGCAAGTGATCAAAATCCTTACTGTGGCCAAAACTTTTGGCTTAATGGGTACATTTAATAGTGGACCACAGTTCTCAAGAGACGTACCTTTTTTTTCTTAATTGGTTTCACGCTATGCAAGGCAGTAAAGCCACTAAGACATAAGCGGTTCTTGGGTGCGGAAGAATTAGGAACAGAAACATTAATAATGAGCAGGAAGAGAAAAGAGCAATCGGGAGGACAGTAGATAATGATTGATATTGCATTTAAATTTTTGAAGATTAAACTTGGCTGGAAAGCATGGAGCCAGAAGGGATTTCTGAAAGTGAGAAGCATCAGAAAAGAAATTGTTTATGGCTACATCTAACCAGCTCAACTGTAAATTGATGAAGCATCAGTCTAGTACTGCACTTACATTTAAAAAAAATCTACTTCAAGGGAAGATTTATTATTTATAAAATTTTTTCAAGTCTTGATTTAATTTGCATGAAAACAAACTCCATTACCTTTCAACTAATAATTATTTGCTACAAATAGTATTAAATCAAATGCAATTCTATTTGGCCTTTTCTACTGTCAGGTCATTTTGTATAGCCTTCTTCACAGCTGGAGGCAATATTGTGCAGCCTCCACCATTGTGGGAGATTATTTGATGCAGTCTCCTCCATTGCTGGAGGCAATTTTGTGCAGCTTTCTTTACTACCAGAGGTGATTTTGTGTAGCCTGCTCCACTGCTGAATTGACTTTACTGTTGAATGCAAATTCATGGAGCCTTCTTCACTGTCAGGTGATTTTATCTAGCCTTCTCTACTACTGGAGGAAATTTTGTGTGGCCTCCTCCACTGCCAGACAACTCAAAGTTATAAAAAAAAACCTTACCACAGGAAAAGTGCAAATCACAAGAAATAAACATTTTATAGAAAGAAATGCATTTTTTGAAACTTCTCAATGAATTTTTTTTTTTTTAAACAATTATATCCTAATTCATGAATGAATAAATCCTGATTTAATGCGGTAAATATCGTCATTAACTGAACAAGAAAGAAATTTGCTTCTTTGTTCTATGTAAAGGTGGACTGTAAAAATTCCACAGGTTTTATAATTGATCTGAATTCACTAAATTATAGGTTATTTTTCATACAAATTCAACTGACTTCCTGTAACTCATGCAAATCACCTGAGTATATGACATTTAAAATATATAAAAATTCTTCATGGAAAATTTTCTCTGTATATATTTAGCTTTGATCAGTTGTAGACTAGTTTTTCACTGATTACACTGCATGATAAACACCAAATCATTTTATTTATATAAAAATTGCATCCTGAAGAAATGTTGCACATAAAAGAAGAATTTATAAGAAGACTTACTGTTAATTCACTAATTAGTGACGAATACTTGAAGTCATCATAAAAAGAAAAAATGTCATTAAGAAAACTTGTACAGAATCACCTTTATTGGTTTTCTTGTTTGTCTTGAACTGCTATATAATTTCAGTCTTTCTGACAATGAACAGTTTTTCTCCCAGAAGAAAAGGAGACTTTAGGCTACAGAGACATGGTTCTACAAATGGATATTAAAATTACGACAGACAGAGCTTGTGAGCAACAATGAAATTTTAAGGAAAATGGAAACAAAAAGGACACTTCTACTTAGAATAAAAAAAAAAAAAGTTGAAATTTCTAGGAAACATAATGAGGAAAGAGGGCTTGGAGAATTTGATACTCATGGCATATAATGAAGTCATGAATGACAGAGTTAAAAAGTTAGTAACCAACCTAACTTGTATAAATGAATTATAGTAAAGAGACAAGTATTTCTTAAGCTGTGAAAGACAGGAAGTTGTGGAGAGCCATGATCATCCAAGTCCTGAAGGGACATGGAACATAGAAGAATTCTAAAGAAGGTAAACTGTTAGTTCAAATTTTACTGGTTTTACTACATTATAAGCACTGAGCCATTTTATTAATGTAAAAATTACAACTTCAAAGTTTTATAAATTATTTTTTATTAAAAATGTTGATATTAATCCTTTTATTATGAAAAGCAAGTTGTAATGTAATTGAAAAACCTGAAACTTGAATTGATCTAAGCAGGTGCATATTGCATATTTGACATTGAAAATTTATTAAAATTTTAGAGAATATGAAAGCTGAAATAACAGTATATTTTAGTTTATAAAAACTGTAATGAAAAACAAATTTCTTCAACAATTTTTTAAAAACACTTAAAAAAAAAAAATCTATTGATCATTGTGTTGTGAATACATGCATAGAAATATACCCAGCAGTAAGATTTTCTTAAATCCTTTGCTTAAAAAACATTTTAGTATAAAACTCAAATTGAAAAGAAAAAAACACTTCCTGTATTTGTGCTACTGTTTAGAAATTTCCATATCCTTTTGTTCCCAAGATTATTAAGTATATGAATTTTTAAAATTATTTTACATACTAACAGGTCATTAGCTTAACAAAAGCTGCAACTGAATTAAGTATTTTTATCAATGGAGAATCTTAAAACTAATTATAATTATAGTAGTGAGTCAAAAAGTAATGCAATTTGTTTTATTATATCAAATAAGGAAGACAATCAAACATATCATACATCACAGATTCACATCCCTACTTCTCAACATTTTCAATGGCAAAGTGTCACATACAAATGCAGGCATGTACCTCAGTATCATTAGACTCAGCTGGTTGCTAATGTAGCTAATTCCTTACGGCCCTTTTCACTTCTTTATCACCGCCATAACATTTGCTCCTCGGTTTAATTAGACCAACAATACAGAAGTTGTTGTGTCCATAAAAAATACATAAATAAATTATTCTGTCCCTGTGTCATGTCCATAAAAATAGTAAATAAATAAAAATTAATTATACTGTAAAAAATGATTATAATAAAATAATTATAACAATTATGGTTATCATTAATTCACTCATTCTAAACCAATGAGAATTGATTCCACTTTCTCCTTTACACACACAAATACATGACGTTCTCACTGTAGGACGAGCAGTTCACATGGATAGGCCATCAACACAAGTGTCAATGAGAATTTTGTCTCTGTTTCCTTTTTCAGGCCATAATAGTAACATTTATCTTTTAGCACTGAACAACAATTTGAGGCAAAACTCCAGACACTTCTTGTATTTTCTAACTTAATTAGCTGGACACTTATTAAACACATTTATAAAAAAAAAACATAAAAAAAAAACACACTTATTCTTTATCTTATCCTTCCGATCCATATTTGATCTACATTTGACCCTGTGGAGAGCCTTTATTTTGAAGCGTACGAACCACCACTAAAACTTAGATTCACAAAATTAGGTCTGCAATACTACACTAAAATCAAATCTCAACCCACCAATCCAGCCTATAATTGCATTTTTAATTCCAAATACCAAGCCATATTTGATCAAAAAGAAAAGGCCATAAAACCTTTTGGTCTCCGAATGAAACATACAGTGGAAGACAATAACATCTCGATTACAAACATCCACGAAACCGTTAAACTAAGCTCACCTCCCTGGCAACTGAAAGAACCTGTGGTCAACCTTGATCTCAACAAACTATCTAGAAATAAAACATACCCATTAACCTATCAAGAAAAACTCTACAATATTCATGAAAAGTACCCAAATTACTCGCACATTTACACTGGTGGTTCCAAAAACAGCAATAGAAATGGATGTGGAGTAGTTCTTGGTAAGAAAACAGTGGAAAAATGTCTCCCAAATGAAGCTTCCATATTCACCGCAGAAATCTGTGCAATAAATTTGGCTCTTCAGATTGTTGATGCGAGCAACATAAAAAAATTCATTATTCATTCCGACTCAATCTCTGTCCTACAATCCATAAAAAATGCACAACAGAATAACCCTCTTATTGTTAAACTGTTGAACAAACTGAACACCTTGACACATAGCAAAATGTGATATTTTGCTGGATCCCAAGCCATGTTGGAATCCAGGGAAATGAGAAAGCTGATTCCTTAGCCAAAGCTGCTCTTAACATGACACCCGACCAAAACATCAAAATCCCATACACTGACCTAAAACATAAAATCAAGACAAAAATAACACTAAAATGGCAAAAACTATGGGACAGAAATACCAACAATAAACTCTACCAAATAGCACCAATTCTAAAGGAAAGGCAACTGAATCTTAAAACAAGAAAAGAACAAACCACCATTGCCCGACTACGCATTGGACACAAAAGACTGACTCACTCTTTCATACTAAAACAAGAACCTACTCCTAAATGTTCCCGTGGAAAACAATACACTGTAAAACATATACTAATAGAATGTACAAATTTCGTACATATCCGTAGAAAATTCTATAACACGAAGAACATGAAGAAATTATTTGCAAAAACTGAACCAAAAAATATATTGGATTTTTTAAAAAGAATTGGTCTCTTATCAAAGATGTAGACTGATGTATAAACATCATATCCTACCTTTTACTATTTTGCAAATAAATTGTCCTTATCAAATGGAAATTCTTGATTTAAACAAAAATACCTAGGATTATTTTGCAGTGTACAAGCAACTAAGCTCTAGCTTGCTAAAAATGTTCCATACAAAATAGGCATTTAAAATTGATATATTTGGCATATATATATAAACTGGATTTGGCATTAAATAACCCACAGTGGTTGATATGCCATAAAACCCAACCAACCAACCAATCTACATTTGATCCTCAAACTCAATTTTACTCAGTATTACCGTCTCCACCATCACATAACAACCAGATAATAAATAATGTCCATTTTGTTGTTTCCATGTCGTGTTGTTTCTCATTTTTATAAATATTTTTTGTTTATATTAGATGTTTTATAATTATTTACTCAGATATAATTCCTCTACATTGTGAACAAGTAAACCTCGAAAGATATGCGACCAATGAGAAAACAAAACATGCAGAGATTCTTATTTTAGATTTTTTTATCCATTAGTATCTGTACTTGAAGAAAAGCTTGTTAATTTTTATTTACAGAAAGAATAATGTCCCTCTTTGTTTTCATTATAACAGTGTTTCATCTGTTATGTCCTCTAGGCTTCTTAAGGTGTCTGTCAATCCAGGTAATCTTCAGAGAATTTCAAACTGAACTCTCAATTTAATCCACAGGAGTCCATGATTAGGGATATCTTATCTTGTTCTTATTTAGTATTGTTCACTTATTTCTAGTCCTGTTTTCACTGAAGACTTGCAATACCTGAGCAGTGCTATAAAAGAATAAAACAAACTATTAAAATTTTAGGATTGAATCTCAAGGTCAGTTTGAAATTTTCTTAATGGTTACTCAGAGCAACACTCACCAAAAAGAAGGATAAAATGGCTGAAATCCTTAGATCATAAAATCAAATGTGAAAACATTAGTCTGGCAGTAAATAATGTAAAATAATAAATCTCAGAAATTCAGACACAAATTCAAAACATGCAAAATATATTTCAAAGGAGTAAAAAATAAAGAAAAAAATGACATAGTCACAAAGCAAGTCTTAATAAAATGTAGTAATATTTTGTAAATATAAAAAAAAAATTAATTGATTTAAATCTTCTCAAAGCAATTCAAGGCATTAATAATCAAATTGAGAGGGCAAAATGTTTTGTAAAATTCATTTTCTTTTTACAGCTGGTTTGCCTTATTTTGAGGGAGTTACATCCCCAGTGTCATTCAGTGGGCTTTCAATGTAAAGTAAAAGATTGTGGATATGCCGTGTGTGTGTGTGTGTGTGTGTGTGTGTGTGTATATATATATATATATAGGAATGGGTAGGATAAAAACTCCAGATCATATTTGCACCTGAAAATTGCAAGAACAGCTTGAAACTCCAAGTCATGCTATCGAAGTTGCAGATATATATATATATATATATGTATGTATATAGTTCACTGATTTTTTTGACCTCACAACAGCATATAACCACATCAACAGACACATCCTCTTCTTATCGATTAGAAACCATCTTCTAAACTTTGAATCCACTGAGTGCATCAAACTAATAGAGGAACTGTATCAATCTACAGAATCTTACATGTCTGGCAAAGATCACAATATAGGAACATTACAAACCTCATTAGCATTATGACAAAGAAGAAATAAGAGCCCCTGTCTATTTAATCTTTCCCTAGACTATGCCCTGCACATTTACAAATGCATGTGTGATGAGATGTGCACTGATCATTTAAATATTCCATACCACATCTCTCAAGAATCTACCAATAGAGAATAATGATCCTGCTTTCCTTCCCAAGGTCAATGCACACTGATAATGAATGTGATTATGTTGATGATATAGGTATTCATAGTTTGGATAAGAATATCTTGAACAGAAAATTAACATGCTCTACCAAGTGCCCCAAGAAATAGGACTCAAGCAGAACCTCTCCAAAACAGAACCTATTATCTGGAATTGGAATGAAAGCTCTGATGGCACCTACCCTGAATCCATCATAAAAATTCAGGATGTGAAATTAGTAAATACTAAACACTACAGATACCTCAGTGTATGGATCTTCTTCTATATGCTGTGTCCCTTGAAGATGTTAGTGATCATGACTCTCTACAATCTCCTGTCCTTTATAAATTTTGACTTTTGTTTACCTCTCCTTGCTTTGCCATGCATCTATTCAAGCTTGTTAGGTATGTGTTATGGTCCAAGTTCCTTGTACCACGGTGATGGTCCAATGGTTAGAACCAATGAAAGAATAACATGAACACAGGTATGGAATACAAAGATATATTACAACAGAAATATAATACAAAGAAGTAGAAGTATTAGTAATGACTATCAGATTTGGTTAGAGTGAACTATGTTGTCTCGACAAGTATCGCTATTCCAATGTCCTTACAATATGCTCTTAATTATCTCTCCTCGTCTTACAACATACTCATACCACTTGAGAGGTGCAGTATTTATAATGTCAGGAATAGTCCATTATTATTATGGGTAAGTTCCCATAACAGTATGTGTTATGTGTTGTTTTCCTTTATCTCTCTTACCTTCAATCTACCGTGTGAGCATAAAAATTTCCAAGCCCTCTTTCCTCATTATGTGCCCCAGAAATTTCAACCATCTCTTATTGATGTTAAGTATAAGTATCCTTTTTGTTGCAATTATCTCTAAAACTTCATTGTTGCTCACATATTCGGTTCATGTTATCTTCATTATTCTTTTTTGCACATTAATGTGAAAAGCAAAAATTGATTATTTTGCTTCCACGTGCCCCTGTGACGATTATTAACTCCAACAATTTCCTGTCCTTTGTAGCTCGTAATAACTTTTTGTCTTTTTGCCACCTCTTCCAAAACCTGCTCCACCATCCATTCGCTCAAGCTCACCAGGTAGATGGCTCTCTTACCTTCAATCTACCATGTAAGCATAAAAATTTCCAAGCCCTCTTTCCTCATTATGTGCCCCAGAAATTTCAACCATCTTTTATTGATGTTATTATAAGTGTTATTTTTCTTCCTATTTTCTCGAAAACTTTGTCATTGTTCACAAGTTCAGTCTATGGCATTCTCAGCATTTTTCTGTAGAACCACATTACAAATCTTTTCTTTGTCTGTGAGGAGATTGTCCAAATATCACTGTCATATACGAGCACTTAGGTTACATAACACTTTAATACTCTTTGCTTTGTTTTTAACAAAATTTTTATATTGTTTAATATTTTACTTAGCTTTTGGAAGGCATTTTTTGTTATTTGAATGCACCTTTGGATTTCAGTGTTGCACTTTCCATCCTCTGTTAAAACACTTCCCAGATATTTAAATTGTTTTTTTCAGTATTGTCAATATGTAGTTTGGATGTTGGTCTGTTCCTTTTCCTCACAACAATGCATTTAGTAATGATCTCATATATAACAAATAGAAATTTATCAGACATGCTTTTGTCACTTTTTCATTTGATTTTAATCATTAAATTTAAAAAAAGACAGTTTGACAAAATTTAGCAATAATATTTCAAGGGGTTTTTTACAGTTGGAGTTTATTCATCATTCTAGTTAGTTGGTATCAAGTCATTGATGAATTACTCTTATATATAGACATCAAAAAAATATTTATTTATTTATATATATATATATATATATATATATATATATATATATATATATATATATATATATATATATATATAATTTTTTCAACAATGATTTTCAATGTGACTTCAAATTTATTAGTAGATAACCAATTGTTAAACACTTCTTTTGAAATATTGTCTGGAATTTTATCAAGAATTTCATTTGTAATACGCTGTAAATGATAATTGATAGTTTATGAATTTCAAGTCAATCAATTATGAAAAGGAGAAGTAATCAAGATATTTTACAAATACACACACATTTATGGAGAAAAAAAATCAACCTAGCATCAATAAATGGCAGATAAATTATTTTTAACTTAGTATTAAAATAACAAAAATGATTAAATTGGCCATCAGTTGCTGAAACTTCTTGATGTGTGGACTAAAGGTTTACAAAAAGGTTCTTCAAAACCTCGGAAGTCAGAGTACTGAATAGGACATCAATCAGCTAAGTGACAAATTTTATATTTGTATTAATCCACTCATATATATATATATATATATATATATATATATATATATATATATTTACAAATATATATTTATTTGAAATGCACCGAAACAAAGTTGCATCTTTGTAATGAGTAAACAGTTTTTGTCTATATGATAAAATAATAATAAATAATTATCTCTCTACTATCGGTATCAAGCCCTCTTTTGGATTAATGCTGTGAACGTTAGAATTTATATATTAATTTCATTCTCATTGCATTGGATATATATTTACATAAGGAGTGTAGTGAGCAAGTTTTTTTTGTATATAAAAATTACAATAAATAATTATTACGCTACTCTTGGTATCGAGCCCTCTTTTAAATTAATGTTATGAACATTAGAATTTATATTATTTTTGGTCTCACTACATTTGAGTGTAATATATATATATATATATATATATATATATATATATATATATATCACTGAATTAAGTGTATTGGCAAGGAAAAAGATTATGTTGAAAAATACTTCTAAAATAAATGCTTTTTTCATCATTATTCCATGAACTTAAAGATGTGCCACATATTTCTATACATAAGGGGATTTTCTAATCATATCTTAGATGTGCGACAAGGCCAAAAGTACAGGGCACTCATTGATGATTGAACGCACTACTTGGTTGCAATTGTTCTAGCAAGACAAGCATACTAACCATTACACCTCACCTGGAGGTCCCCGTATTTCTGTGCATAAGTATGAGATAGTAGCTATATACATTTTGAATGGTAATAACTGTTTCATTTTAAAATGTAAAATGCTTGAAGAAATTTGTTTTTCATTACAGTTTTTATAAACTAAAATATACTGTTATTTCAGCTTTCATATTCTCTAAAATTTTAATAAATTTTCAATGTCAAATATGCAATATGCACCTGCTTAGATCAATTCAAGTTTCAGGTTTTTCAATTACATTACAACTTGCTTTTCATAATAAAAGGATTAATATCAACATTTTTAATAAAAAATAATTTATAAAACTTTGAAGTTGTAATTTTTACATTAATAAAATGGCTCAGTGCTTATAATGTAGTAAAACCAGTAAAATTTGAACTAACAGTTTACCTTCTTTAGAATTCTTCTATGTTCCATGTCCCTTCAGGACTTGGATGATCATGGCTCTCCACAACTTCCTGTCTTTCACAGCTTAAGAAATACTTGTCTCTTTACTATAATCCATTTATACAAGTTAGGTGGGTTACTAACTTTTTAACTGTCATTCATGACTTCATTATATGCCATGAGTATCAAATTCTCCAAGCCCTCTTTCCTTATTATGTGTCCTAAAATTTCAACTTTCTTTCTGATTTGGGGAGACACCTGCATTGATCTCATGGGTTTCAGCTGACTAGTCATTAATGACTGAAAGGAAAGACAATAACTGAGAAAACATCAAAGACACTGTGTTTATGTAGCAACCTATACAGCACCTTGTTCATGGCCTTCGAGATATTTAAGGCAGTTGCAACGAATTTATTATTGAATGCTTTGCTTTCTATATGCAGTAACATTTCAGACCTCAGTAGTGGATCTAGGGAAAGCCACAAATCTATCTCGTCTTCTGCTATCTATGGATTAAGTAGCAGTGTAGACACTTAAGATTTTCGTTACAACCAGACTAAGAGGAGGAAAACTTTTAATTCCGCATAGGGGAGAAGGAAATGGGAAAACAATCCACTCTCTCTCCCCCAAGAATGCATGGTAATTCATAGATAATAAAGAAACGTAAGAGACTTGGAAGCAACAGAAATGTAATTCTATAGAAGGATGCTGAGGATACTATAGACTTGAATATCTGAGCAGTGACAAAGTTCTAGAGAAAATGAAAACAAAAAGGAAATTTATACTTAGCATCAGGAAATTGAAATTTTCTGGACACATAATGAAGAAAGAGGGCTTGGAAAATCTGATACTCACAGGACAGACTGAAGGCAAGAGGAAAAGAAGAAAACAACACATAACATATTTAGTGAGCTTGACTAAATTGATCACAGAACAGGGTTTGGGAAAAATAACAAGACAAAACTTATTAAGAGCTACAAAAGGTAGAAAATTTTGGAGAGCCATGATCACTTACATTCTAAAAGGACATGGCATGTATAACAAAAAAAAATGAGAAAAGTTTATTAATACCTAATCTGTTGAACACATAGTTCCTGGTGTAATTCTCCACTATCTAATAAAAGAAAAAAATTGAATGAAACTTATCCTCTGCGCAACTTTGTACTAACCATTTGCTGCTCCTTTTTGCTTATTTGTCCTCTTAAATGAGCAGTTTGGCCATTGTGAATATAATAGCCATTCAGTATACAAGTTCGTTCAGTAGCATTTCATGGCTGACTAAGCAACCTCATGGAAGAGTTTCTGCCCAAACATGTGCAGTAAGGTCCCTGTCTTACTGGTTGTCAATTTACATTCAGGCCACACAAACAGTTCTCAAGATGCAATGATTAGATTCATTTTAGACAGATTCTATAGATTATTAATAAAGGTAGCTATTAAATGACACTCTGACTTCAGAGACATTATGCAAATATAAAGAACAAATCAAAATGTCCTTTCTTTTACAATCTTTCTTCCTGTCTCTAATAATTCAGTCTTTTTCTTTTCTGTCTTTATTTAATTTCACTTGATAGATGAGGTGTTCCTCCAACACTTGTCAAACTTTAATGAATCTAACTTGGGATATTAGCTACTTCACTGGTTGGTAAATGTAATCATTTGTAAATAGTAGATAAGGCAACGAAAAGGCTATCACAGAAAGACAAAACTTATTGCTACTGTCAGTCATGTGTCAAATTTGTGGCTATGCCCTTAAAGTTAGTTTCACTTGGACTTCTTTCAACAATTTCCCTTTTTGTGACCCGCAAATTGTTATCTTAAAAGATATCTTAATTATCTTACATCCACACATATAACTACCTCTGTCCCAAAATGTTGGCTACATTTAGAAATTAAAATGTGTATATAAATGTAAGAATCATTCTGAGACAGAAATAGCAAAATGAAATATCTCCGTCTGATAATCAATATGACAGTGTATGAAAATGTAACAAATATTATGGCACAGAAGAAGCAAAAATTATATCACTGTCCCATAACAAAGAACAATGATATCATTTAGTGTATGAAATGTGTATGATAATGTAATAAATATTATGGGACACAAGATGCAAAAATGATATCACTGTCCCATAATAGGTGCAGCATTTAGTGTATGAAATGTATGGGAAAGTGTAATAAATATTATTTCACATTTCATTGTTATTTAGCCATTTTCAAGAGGTGGGGGGTTGTTTTTGGTGCTGCTGTTTATATATATATATATATATATATATATATATAATGTGCTATGAAAGCTGAATCACTGTGTCTTCTTAGATTGTGGTGAGAAAAATTGTCTATCTGACATATTTATAAGTTTACCATTCATCCTTGCTTTGAATATTGCTGCCAAATGTGGTCTGGAACTCCAGTTATATATATAAATTTTTCTGATAAAGTCCAAAGAATCTGCAATGTTATTTGTCCTGACCTGGCATACTTCCCGCTGCCATAATGTCGCTTCCCTGTGTCTTTTCTGAAAAACTTTCCTTTATGGTACCTAGCTTTAAGCTTGTTACTAGATTGACAGCAAGGTCTCATTATTTTACACTTGAAATGGCTAGATGTATCTATAAGTTCTATTCTAACAGTCTCTTCTCTTGCACATGTTGCTTGTGAAAGTATCTTTCAGCTTTTAGCTCTGCAGTCAGCTTTGATCTTCAAAAATTTAAATTCAGTGTCATTTGTTGCCTTCTGTTTTCTTAATACCTGTTCTTTTATTGTTCTCTTTCCTTAATAGTGTTTTTTACTTGCATTTTAGATTCTTTAGTGCCTTGGTTGGGGTGAAAGTTAAATATAAAAATTAAAAATATAAATTGGATGTCTAGCCACACTGATGAGCTGTGATACAGCAAAACAGTCTGTCATCTGTGGATGACACACACACATACATATATACATCTATACACATACACACACGTGTGTGTGTGTGTGTATATATATATATATATATATATATATATATATATATATATATATATATATATATATATATATACATACACGTGTGTGTATATATATTTATATAATGTTTTATTTATTTTAGAATATTACATCAAAACATGTAAAAACACTACACAAATTCAATTATGTTTTGATGTTTATTAACACATCTCATCATGTGTTAGTAAATAACTAGTGAGTAGACAATTTATTGACATTTAAAAACAGCATACAACCACTTTTCACAAGAAAAGGAAGAAAAGAAAAAGAGTAAGAAAGAAAGAAACAAGATACACTCTCTTTTCCTGAGAAAAGGAAGAATAAGAAAAAGAGTAAGAAAGAAAAGGGAGGAGATAGTAGCAGGGTTTGTTTGGTTTTTATTCAGATGAACCAATCAGTATGGCCTACACTAAGTTCAAAGTAAGGAAAAAAAATTAAAGTTAAGAAGCAATCATCCATAAGAGGTCACGACCCACAGATTTAGAAACTGTAGACGACATCAGGACATCATATTCAGTATGGATGTTAATTTCTACATGTTATACATTAGACACATGTCATTTCCTATGAGAGAAGAAACATAATTTAACGTGATACTTGACAAACACCCACCCTACCCTGTGAGTTAAGTTAAAATTTTACATTTTTATAGTTGGTAAATAATATGACTCTTTAAGAAATAAACGGAAAGTTTAAACAAATAGATCAAACAAAATTATTTAAATATACAGATCATACAAAATAGACTGCAACTACTAAATGATCTTTATATAGGGTATTAATAAAACCAATCAATGCACAGTGTCAAAATGTCAGCCAAACACCAATACATTTATACTAAATATTACCACCACTTCTAGAAGAATAATGTAAAAATTACACTACATCAAAATTGATTTTACTTTCAGAAAGATAAGCCTTATATGGAGCAACAAATTTTAACTAAAATATAAGAAACAAATTTCAAAGTCTAGCAAGATTGTAGAGTCAAAAGACTGTTTACTATTAACCGCTAATTCAAATCTTTGATTTAATAAAACATCCTTATTCAATTACCTGATAATCTGCATTTTCTCCTGTAGAAACAGAAAACAAGATTCATATGAGGATCTACATGTCCTTGCTAATTTCAAAATTTTCCATATCACTTTAGCTTTATTTTCATCTTTTAACCTCCAAATTAATAAAAATGTAAAATTTTAACTTTTAACTTACAGGGTATGTAGTTTGTTGAATATCTTGTTAAATTAGATTTTTTCTCTCATAGGAAACAACATGGGTCTAATGTATAACACTGTAGCAAATTTACATCCGTATTGAATATGATGTTCCAATGTTGGCTACAATTCTAAATTTGCGGGTCATGACATCTTACATATGATTGCTTCTTAACTTTCATTTTTCCCCTCACTTTGAACTTAGCATAGGCCATTCCAATTGGTTCATCGGAATAGAAACAACACAAACCCTGCTGCTCTCTCCTCCCTTTTCTTTCTGACACTTTTTCTTATTCTTCCTTTTCTTGAGAAAATAGGATGTATCTTGTTTCTTTCTTTTTTACTCCTTTTCTTTCCTTCCTTTTCTCAGGAAAAGAGGGTGTATGTTGTTTTTAAGTTTCAATAAATTGTCAACACACCAGTTATTTACTAATGCATGATGAAATGTGTTAATACACATCAAAACATGATTGCATTTGTTTAGCATTTTTACATGTTTTTGATGTAATATCCTAAAATAAAGAATATTGCTCTATTTTTGTATTCAGCCCTCTTTTAAATAGAATGTTACAAACATCAGAATTTCAGAACTGAATTTTATTAATTCTCATTTCACACACATATATATATATATATATATATATATATATATATATAAAAATACATACACACACAGTGTTTTGTATATATATATATATATATATATATAAAAGTGAACATTCAAGTCAGCACTCAGAGGTGACAGGTTGTTTTATGTTGGACGCAGTTGTCAGGCCACCAAGCAAGAACCAGCCTGCCGAATCTGAGTGTTGACTTCAATGTTCACTTTTATATTTATATTTACATTTACATACGCTCTATCTCTGATATTGAGAACTTTATCCCATAAATATAGCACACCTTAAAACTATATTTATTCATATATATAGCCATTGGTAGGGAAATTTTTGCTTTTGATTGTGTTAGGTGCTTTTTAGTAGATTTAGGCATTTTTCAATTGGGATGTTGGTGCAAATGGATTTTATATCTCGACTGGCCCTGAATTTGTTAGTCATGTTTATTTTCCTTAGTTTGTCAACTAAGCTGCCTGAGTCCTTTATATGAGATGTACTGATTGTTTGAAGGAAAAGCATTAGAATTTTTGCTATTGTCATAGTCTCTTCCTGAGCTGATGGGATGCATTGTTACATGTATCTTGTATGTTTTAAGGTGGCCGTGAAGTTTTGCTCTTCTAGGGTGATATTCTGTGAGTCTACTATGATTTGTTTTTGTTTTTAATTAGTTTCCTAGCAAAATTAAAGGCAAAACTCTCCCTATCAACAGCTAAAATAATAAAACTTTGCCATCTCATCACTGATCAATGATATTTCACATTTAATGATTTTTATAAAAATAAACACACACACACACACACACACACATATATATATATATATATATATATATATATATATATATAAAACTAATATTCACCCCCTGCAAAGCCCAAGATTCACTCATGTGCATTTGGCATTTTGTATTCACTGAATTTCTAACTTGTAGCGAAGAAAATGGTGACTTACCTCGTCAAACCAAGCAACAGCGCATCGCGTGTATTCTACGACAGAAAAAGTGGCGAAGAAGAAAATTACTTACCAAACAGAAGGGCACGTATTCCGCATAACATGCTGAAAATGGAATATTTGAATTAAAAAAACAAGTCCGTCGCAGGAGTCGCTATAAAAGTATTTCGATATGCAAATTACTGAACATCCTATCCCAGCTGTCAACGAATGAAAAAAAATAGGTTCTGCCGATAAAAGCAGTTGGTTTTCTCGATTTGAGAGCGGAAAATTTGGGCATTTTTGGCTTCGGCGTTTGTTAGAGAGTGAGTTATTTTTCTGACTAGTTACACACATTGTGATTTGAGATAGTACCGGCAAATCGAGTTTTCAGCATTTCTTTCTGCCCCCGATATTCAAGTCGGTACTTACAGTGATTTTTCTTTGTGTTGTGGAAGTAATCTGTGACAAATACTTCCTTTGCTTTCAGAACGCTTACATAACTTTTCGACAATATTTTTGTCTAATAATTCCTCTGCATTCATAAACATAGTTTAGTGATTAGCTACTTCAATAATTAAATGTATAAGGTTTCTTGCAGGAACATATTTTTAATACGTAAAGTACTGGTGTTGAAAAGGATGCATGCTCAAAATAGAAGACCAATTGATTTGCATTGCAAAATAATATTTAAACAGACTAACAAAAGGAAAATTTAAAACAAGAGTTTCTTTTGTCAGACATAAATTGTATGCAAACAAAATATTCATGAATGTTATAGTGGAAACTTACTTTGTTGGTGTGTATTATGAATATAGCATTCACAGCCCTTTTAGCTTCAGTATATAAAGTTCATGACACACGTTCAAAAGAGGAAAACCTGAAAGATAGTTACTTTAGGGTTCCCATGTTTTTATTAGGTTGGTGCAAAAATAATGACGTATTAATGTCGTTTTTTGACGTTAAAAAATACGTCAAGAAACGACATTATTACGTCATTATTTTTGCACCAACCTAATATATTCCAGAGATGCAGCTGACAGATTTATTTAAATCTGATACTGCTATTATGTTTACGCTCACTACTTCAGAAACATGAAGATTTTATACATCTGAATTGACACACTTGCAAACCCCCAAACATAAAGTTGAGCTCAAAATAGCAGTAATCAATCAAAAGTGTATTCCACTGATGAAAAGTATGTTCCACTCTAACAGCTTCTTCCTGCAAACTACTGCTCTGTGGAGCTGACTCACAGGAGGATGTTACTCTAATCACTACAATCTTAACTTGTCCAAGGCTAGGATTAACTGCTATCTTCCAATCCTATCTGCACAAATTGCCTCTTAACTCCTTCTAACTTGAGTGGTCCCTGGATCTTGTAATGGGTGAACCTCACTCTTAAAAAAAAAAAAAAAAAAAAAAAAAAAAATATGCAAAGAACCATATTCTGTGACATTGATAACATGTCAGGAAAATTTTCTCAAGAATTCTTGTGTGAGCCATGAACTCAGTTCTTTCTAACTGAACTTTATGATAATGTTAGGATGTTAGAACAACTTGACTATACAAGCTTCTTTTTTCAATTTACCATCAACATCTTTTTCTTATTTTACCATCAACATCTTTTTCTTATTTTACCATCAACATCTTTTTCTTATTTTACCATCAACATCTTTTTCTTATTTTACCATCAACATCTTTTTCTTATTTTACCATCAACATCTTTTTCTTATTTTACCATCAACATCTTTTTCTTATTTTACCATCAACATCTTTTTCTTATTTTACCATCAACATCTTTTTCTTATTTTACCATCAACATCTTTTTCTTATTTTACCATCAACATCTTTTTCTTATTTTACCATCAACATCTTTTTCTTATTTTACCATCAACATCTTTTTCTTATTTTACCATCAACATCTTTTTCTTATTTTACCATCAACATCTTTTTCTTATTTTACCATCAACATCTTTTTCTTATTTTACCATCAACAACCATTATGGATTCACTGTTGGACAAAGGCCTTTACTTTTTATACCATGACAATGGTGAATGTGTTGTTCTCTCTCCGGTCTTTCCAGCAAATCTTTCATCAGTTCTCTATTTCTGATTGTGAGTATTAGTTTCTTTGCAGTTCCTATTCTCCTTAAAACTTCCTTATTTCTCATATGATCTGACTGTAGTATTCTCAACATTTGTCAGTAAAATCATATCTGTTTCTTCAAGTTTGTATTTTGAGGAAATTGTGCATACGACAGATTATTTCTGTAGCTTTCAGGGAATTTCAAACTCCATGCAAGACTTAATTCATGGATGTGATTCTTCTTGATCTGCTGTCCATGCCAAGGTATATCACATTTTATTCTTATTTAGTGCCACTCATTTATTGTCCACCCTGTCTGTACTCTGAGTGTGAGGCTCAGGGATTGAACTCACAATTAGGAGGTTATCAAAATCATGAATCAATGCTCTATTACTCTCTGTAGATTAAATAAAGGGTTCAGTTTGAAATTTCTTGACATTTACCTGATTAACAGACACCTGAAGAAAAGCTGGAGGGAACACTAGCTGAAACATTATGGTAACAACAGAGATGAGGACATTAGTCTGAATGTAAATATTGGTAACTCTTAATCCCAGACATCCAGATAGAAATTAGGGAATTGTGCAGAAGAAATCCACCCATCTTCAAAAAGGCTAAGGACATATACATACTGATGCCATTGGTTCCATGATGCAAAGAAAAATAAGATAGGCTCATTCCATCAGTTACAACTGAAAACAGTCAATGGGATAGCCTGAATGCACTGCCTACAGGGTTGACGGAATAGCCAGGATGTGCTGCTTACAGATTAGAATATCTCCCCATGAACACCTATAAAGTCAGTGGCAGTGACCAATAAGCCAGTCACAGAAAAAGTGGATTTTTGGCATGAGAATTTGTGACCATTTCTTTTTTTGCTATACACACACACACATACACACATATATATATATATACTAACTTTCTGTGTGTCACACATTTCATTGTAAGAAAATAATGATTGATTTTAAATCATTGTTACAATTTGTGGAGAAAAATGCATTTCAATATTACTCAATGATCATGCCAATGTGACCTCCATTTTCTGGCTTTCTCCTTTTATATTTGGATAGTCATTCCCTTGTTCAAATTTAAATTTAATTTAAATCAAGGAAAAAAATTTCAATGGGGTTTTGTACAAAAACAGCTTGATCTGAACCCTTTGATATGTATTTGATTGAATGAACTGATGAACAGATTTCAATATTGGTGTGACAGTTGAATTGTCACAGACATATATGTATTGTAAGGCACTACCCACTGATTGTTGATTTTTTTTTTTGTTCAACTTGACGTCTGTATTGTCTTATTTTAATCTTGCCAATATGACCTCCATCTTCTGTCTTTCTCCTTCCTATATTTCCTTCATTTAAATTTAATTTATATCAAAGGGAAAAAAAAAATTCAATGGGGTTGTGTGTCTCGACTGCCCTTTTATCAAAATGAAATATACTTATCCAACTACCCCGGGTAATGTAGTTTCAGAATATATATGGATGTGAGGGTCTACCTCCAAAAGCCTATAATGTGTTTGATAACTACCAGACAGACAAGCTACAACTTGTATATTCTTACCATTTCTAATATCTTGCTCGATTTCTGTAAAGGATTTTTACAATTCATATCTGCCTTCAGGTTTCTGTGTCAACTGTCACTACACTACCCTGATGGTTAAATCTCCACATCTACTTGCTAAACTACATCTGCATCTTAGGTAAGACCCAGGGTGGTAGCACATGTTAGGGTCCCAGCTATGGGTAAATAGTTAACCCCCAAACTGGGGTCAAACACTATGAAAGTGTAAAAATAGGTTTTAATACCAGAAATACTAGGTAAAAATTATTACCAGCAATACATTTTTGAAGAAAAATTATTACCAGCAATCTGTTATTACCAGTTCTACATTAAAAAAAATACTACCAGCAATAAAAATCTAGTCAGCATTAAATAACCCATTGAGGTGTTGATATGCTGTAAAACAAACCAAAGCAAACTACTTGATATTTTATACTTCTGTTATATAACTTGGACTTCGTATTGTCCCTTTTGCTGACAACCATCTTAGAGTTACTTGTAATTCCTTTCTTCTTGCTTCCCTTGACTACTTTGTCTTGTAGTTTTCTGAAACTGTAGCCAATACAATATCATTCGTGTAGTGTACGCTGTTATGGTTACATCTGCCTATAATAAATACTGGTAGGTGGATTCATCTCATTATCCCAGATGAGCAAAAGGGGAAGGGCCTCTTTAGATTGATAGTAAACACATTCTTCATGCAGAGCAAAAGCAGTATCAATTTGTACTTCTCACTCCATACACCTGGGAAGACACAGCTGTGTACATATATCTTAAACTCTCTGGGTAGTAATCTAATACATGACAGAAATTCAAAGTGAAGGATAACTTTCAGAATCAAAGAAAAGGATTATGAAATAGGAAATGTCCTTCGGAAAAAAATGTGCTAAATTATTATGTAATATATCTTCTCTATGGCAGTGAATACTGGAAGGTCTCACAGGTGTAAACCTGAAGCAACAGTTGTATCATGTCCAACATTTTTTAAAAACAACTGGAAGAAAAAGTTTAACCATCATCATTGTAAGACTGATTCAGGATATAGAAAGGCCTTAAAGCAGTGCTCTCCAGTGACCACAAAACTGTCCTTTTCAGGACAAAGCTCTCCAGAGACCACAAAACTGTCCTTTTCAGGACAACTCCATTCAGCAACCACAAAACTGTCCTTTTCAGGACAACTCCATTCAGCAACCACAAAACTGTCCTTTTCAGGACAACTCCATTCAGCAACCACAAAACTGTCCTTTTCAGGACAACTCCATTCAGCAACCACAAAACTGTCCTTTTCAGGACAACTCCATTCAGCAACCACAAAACTGTCCTTTTCAGGACAACTCCATTCAGCAACCACAAAACTGTCCTTTTCAGGACAACTCCATTCAGCAACCACAAAACTGTCCTTTTCAGGACAACTCCATTCAGCAACCACAAAACTGTCCTTTTCAGGACAACTCCATTCAGCAACCACAAAACTGTCCTTTTCAGGACAACTCCATTCAGCAACCACAAAACTGTCCTTTTCAGGACAACTCCATTCAGCAACCACAAAACTGTCCTTTTCAGGACAACACTCTTCTCCCCCTCTACATGAGCGTGCAGAGATATTTTTTAGTTTACTGTAACTTTATTTTTGTTAGTGTATTTTCTTTAACAAAAATAATCTTAGCAATATATTTTTTTTGCTCAAGCCTTGTTTATTGTCTTACATCATTCAATAACTGTTTGCAGACCAATATACCACACACAAAAAGATGAATGCTGGAAATACTATGAACAGAACGTGATTAACGAAGAAGTTTTAGGAAAACAGGAACTACAAGGAAACTGATACTAAATAATAAGAAAAAGACAGTCAAAAGTTTCCTGATCCATATTACTAATAATTGGTCTTTTATTTAGTACATTCCTTTTGCATTATTTATGCTGAAACATTGGTGATTTATTACTGATTCGGTCTGATATTTTATCTCATATTAATATTACCTTTTTTTTATCTTTTCAGGTAAGTCCTCTTTTTCATCGATTCAAACACTTTATATAAATGTCCGGTGAGTTGTTTTCATTTTGCATTTAGACATTTATCAAAACAGCTTCCAATTCTTAAAACCATGTGTATGAGTAAGCAAGAAATCTATAAAAAGCAGCATTAACTGATCAATCTCTTTTGGCAGTACAACTATATGATCACATGAGTTTATAAATAAATTTCTTTTGTTATCTGCTATCCAAAAAGAAGATACTTGAAGTGACAGAGATGTGATTCTACTAATGAATGCTGAGAATAAGTAAATACCAAACACTTCAAATGCCACAATGCGTAAATCAGTTACAACAAATTTAGCATCAGAGATGAGGAAATTGAACTGAGAATAAGCTGTTCTAAAGGTAGTTTTACCCAACGCTACAAAATGATAAACATTAACATGAAAACTTAAGTCATATTGTTAAATAGCCGAGTCAGATCGAGACCTTCATATGGATATTGTGCATGGTGCCAGGCTGATTCAGAAATATCTAAACTGCCAGTGTATCCAACTGCTTTCTCAGACAGGTGGTTAAAAATGTCTTTGAGCAAATTAAACCTGAAGGACCATCTTTCTTAAAACATTGTGGATGGGTGCTACAGAATCACAAAGAACCATACCAGATAACAGAAAGATCACCACTTGAGGACTTTCAACAGCAGCAACAACTAAAATAAACAGTACATGTAAACAGTATCAAGATCTTGAGATTCAACACTGCAAACAAAAGTTTGGAAAGGACGACACCAATAAATACTCCTTGTCCTGTTTTCAAAGAGTACAAGTCCACACTGTCCAGGCCAGGGATTGAACTCACAATTTTCACCAACAAAATGTTAATCTGGCCAATGCAAGTTGAATTTGAATTTCTTGGTTGTGTAATCATATCCTTCTATGGCAACACCTAAAACAATCTTGACTGAAATTAAGAACCAGGCTACATAATTCCAAATATATAGAACTAATATAAACAATATATTTTGAGGGGATATAGCAAAAGGGGAAGTAATATTTATAAATGATGCTGAGTGCTAAATTTTAATCCATAGGCTATTGTCACTGGGCCAGGAAGTGTGTACTTGGACTCAGTGGAAACAGAGCAAGCAATGACTGAGCAGTATTAAAAATAAGAATTAGATGAGATATCCCTATATATTGTCAGTAGAATGAGAAAAGCCTACACCTGTAGATTAAATGAAATGTTCAATTCAGAATTCTTTGTAGGTTATCTGCTCCAACATACACCTAATGAAGGCTAGATGGCATAAATATAATAACAACAACAAAGGTAGTCTGCATGTAAATAGTGTAAATAATGATAACTCCTCATCTCAAACAGAAAATTTTCTCTTTTGTCTCATTTATGTCCCTCTTAAATAATGGGTTCAGTCCAGAATTCCCTGTTCATTACTCAGATTGAGCAATAACTGAGCAGTACTAAAATTAAGAACCAGGCAAGATATCCCTAGAGTTGAGCAGTAAAACAAGAACAGTCTACCCCTATAGATTAAATAAAAGGATCAGTTCAGAATTCCTGATAGGTTATCTGGATCAACATAAACCTGATGAAGATCAGAGGGTTAAGTAGCCAAAATATTATGACAACAGCAACAAAGATGAAGACGATAGTTCAGATGTAAATGGTTTAATTAAAGATAACTCCTCATCCCAGAAATTCAGATAGAGGTATTTACACATTATAAACACACACATTTTTGACCAAACATGTTCTCCTGTTTCGAGTTTGGCCAGTTTTTCCAATAATTCCATTCCTCTGCCAATATACAGGGTGTCCATAAAGTTCGTTTGCACTTTAAAAACTTTATTTGTATTTGTGATAGAAATAATTTGTAAAAAGGGTTAGAAAGAAGTAAATCTATATTTTTTAAGGTTTAATTGAAATTTTATTTAAATTTCCACATGTCCTCCATCATTAGAAATACAAAGAGTAATACAATTTTGCAGTCCACGGAAAACATTTGCCAACTGATTTACAGTAATGCCTGAAAGCACATTAGTCATTTTAGCTATACTTAAAACTAGGTACATGAAACTTTATAACATTTTTTTTACAGATTATTTCTATTGCAATTACAAATAGTTTTAATTTTTTAAAGTGCACACGAACTTTATGGACACCCTGTATTATAAAGTACTGATTCATTTATAATTTTTTTTTGTGTTGTTTTTTTTCAAGCTGGGATATTATTTTTGAATCCTGGGTAATGACAGAGAGGATTGTTTTCTTGGATGTGTATAGGCCTCCCCTACCTGTTAGACAATGCAATGAAAATTCTGTGCACACTACCAGCTGTCACATGAGCTGTACCAGAAGTATGTAGTTTTACGCAACACAAATAAATGTTAATTTCATACAGAGAGGATGAAGTATTTTCAGACACACATACACACACATAATTGCTTTTTCAAGCTGTCCCTGAATAACCCCAGCTTTGCCAATGATATTTACTATGCAACAAGGAAACACATTAGGATATGAAAACTGCAGTGGGAGAGACAGGATTACATGGACAAATTGTTTTTATTTTCTTGTGGATTTTTCTTCCTTTTGCTCCATCACTGGACTGAATACACTTAATGAACTTCTGAAACTGGTACAAACAGTATTGCATTATTATTATCCCAGACATCCAAATTGTCTATCTTTCTCAATGGAGTCTTCTTCATTTGTTTTTTTCATTTATTTTTTTTATTTTTTATTTTTTTCAGCTGACACTTGAGACGAATCAAGTGAGAAAGTTTACTCTTAAATACAGACTATAATGTTTCAAACTCAGTAGTAGGTAGGCGAACAGGCAACTCTGACATCTGTTTCAGATATCGAGCAGAAACCCGGTTGAGCCAGTATTAATGGCTCTGCTTCAGTTTTCACAAGGAAGCACCAAGCTGTTACGGATGGTAAATGTTATTCAGAAAAATAGAAGAATGACGTCAGCATTGAAATCTGTGATCAAACACTTGGGTTCATTGCAATAAACAAAAAAGCTTGCACTTCTTTTTTGTTTTCTTTTGGTTAATTTTCATCTTTTCATTGTTCTTCTTTTTTATGACTGTCAGCAAGAGAAACAGTCGAGGATACAAACTCTAAATCAGAGAGCTCAGAATTAATCAAAATTTTATCTATCTGTAAAGTATTTACACTGTTGGGTTACAAATGGCAGTTCTCTCCCTTTTTATTGAGATAGTCACGAGGATCATGTAACAGTAGGAGAGAGATTGACAAGAGCAGTTTTCATGTAGAACCCAGAAACAAAGGATGTCCTTAGACCACAGCAGTAGGTCTTAGAAGAAAAAGCACATGGTCTAAGTAGAGAAACCTCCATAACCCTAGTTTTCTCTTCAGGAAATATAATAAGGTTTCCCTTCAGTTTGTTGAGGCATATGTTATAATTTCTTTGTGTGGGACATGTGTATATATGTATATATCTAATTTGGTGTACGATGTAGCATTATAAACCTCTGTGAACTAAGCATGTGTGTTATTCTTTTCCATTCAGCTGTCCTGTTCTATCCTTGAAATATCAGTGTTGTTATACCATAGATATAGCAATACCCAAAAGAAGAGAAACCTATTAGGGAAAATAAATATTTCTTTCTCACACTCTTGTTACAACACTATTTACATCATTTGGACTGTTAACCTCATCTTTGCATACAGTTGCACTCCAGCCTTACTTGGGGTGAAATGATTAAAAAAAAAATGTTAAAATATTCGCAACATTTCGGGCGTTGTACACTCCAGCCTTCTTCAGGTGATGTACATTAGAATTTGGTACCAAACACTTTAATTAGTCCACAGGGATAGATTGTTCTAATTCCATGTGTCATACCTTATTTGGATATCTTGGTTTCAATTAATTCCTTATAGTAACTCTCCAAGTTTTTGTTCTATCTGCAGTGGCCAGGTATTGAACTTGCAGCTCCTTTGGGTCAAGCCACTTTTTGGATTAATTCAACAAACGCTTTTATCTACTGTGTCCGTGACTGAAACTGATATCCAAATAAGGCATAGAAGAAAGAGAGAATTGAAATTTATAGCATACATAATGAGGAAAGAAGGCTGAAAAAATTTAATACTCACAAGGCAAGAGGGATGGAAGAAAACACTGTATAACTTAATGAGCTTGTGTAAATGGTTGGCAAAAATAGCAAAAAGACAAAATTTACTAAGAGCTAAAAAGGACAGGAAAATGTGGAGAGCCATGATCGCCCATGTCCTGAAGGGAAAACTTACATAGAAGAAGCATGTTTCGAATTCTGCCACATTTCTACTTCAATACCCAGATATTTTTCGTTTTACATCAGATTTCTTTTGATGTCGTCAATATGTAACTGGCAAATTAGGCTGGTAATCATTTATTCTATCTTCTTACAGTCCTTTCTTTTTGCTTTTCTCTCCTTTTTTTCTGTACTCTACCCCTTCCAAAAATAGGCGATCATTGCTCTCCACATCTTCCCATTCTTTGTAGCACTAAGCAATATTTAAAAACACATTGTATATAAGCAGTAGTGTCCATAGAATTTATTAACTCATAAAAAATATTTAAAAAGTTGGATAAAATAGTTAAAAATAATTTTTTGACCTTTTTTTTTTGTGAAAAGAAAAATGGATTTTTGGACAAGCATTGGGTAAAGCAATGTAATATGAAATTATATAAGATTCAAACTTGTATAGAAATAAAACTTGAATAAGCTTTCAGAGAATTCTTTGATCTTCTTTTCATCTGAAAATCCAAAATTGAAATATGTGATGCGGATGAAAATGCATAATATAAACATGTAAGTAAATCTTGGGTGGGGACCCAACAGAATAGACAGTTTGGAAAACTTCTATGTATTGGCGATGAATCTGTGTCTTTGGAAAAAGAATTTTATTTCAACAAAAATGTACAAAATCTACAAAAATTGATTACAAGTGTGTGTGTATATATATATATATATATATATATATATATATATATATATATATATATATAAATATAATATATTAAAATCATAGGAAAGAACAAGGGGATTTATAATTCATAGTTCTTAGCATTTATTTTTATTTAAAAAAAAACAGTCCTTGATACAAGCATGGAGCATAATATTATAATTGTTTGTTTTTTTTTTAAATATATAATCATCACAATACCGGCTTTCAAAACAATTCAAATTCAATCATAAAAATTAAACTTAAAATCAAGTTTCATTTCATTATCAAGAAATGTTAAGAATAACTTTTTAGAAATTAATTCAATTTATAAGTTCAGACAAATTTGATATTTTGAGATGTTGGATGTTTCCAGTGTGTGTGTGTGTGTATGTATATATATATATATATATATATATATATAATATAAATAAAGTGTGTGTTTGGCATTCAGCGTTCAGATTATTTCATATATTAAGATTTTAACTTACTTTAAACTTTTGATTTTATTTTTACTATTTGTATGTGTGTGTGTATGTATATTATATATATAAATATAAAAGTGAACACTGAAGTCGACACTCAGGCGAAAGGCTGTTTTATGCTAGACACAATCGTTGGGCAGCCTGACAGTTGCGTCTAGCATGAAACAGCCTGTCGCCTCTGAGTGCTGACTTCAGTGTTCATTTTATATTTATATTTACATACGCTTTATCTCTGATATTGAACACTTTATCTCATAAATATAGCACACCCTAAAACTATATTTCTTTCTATATACATATATATATATATATATATAGGCAGCAATCTTTCATTAAATATGATAGATAAGGAAAATTTTATTAATTTTTTTTTTTTTTTTTTTTTAGTTTTTACAGCATTCTTACATGTTTTTCCATTTGGTGAGAGTGAGCAAGTACATAAACAGTCCATATTGTCAATTGTTCCAAGTGATATCAGTCATTTCTTTAGTCATTTTCAAAGGAGTTGAAAATGGCTAAACATGTGTTAGTTTATTTTCATGTTTTGACTGTGTGAGATGTATTATTTGTGAATTAGAGTAGGCGCACAAATTTTTTGGCATCAAGTGTTGGGTGTAGCTTGAATTCGAGTGTGTGACTTTCTATTTTTAAAAAAACTTTCAGCATTTTGTTACTATTGTTAAACAAAGTATGGGTGATGGTGGGGAGGGCTGTTTGATGTGCAGGTCTCTCTAAAATGAAGTGTTTTCAGAAATTTTATTTACAGGACTTTATTTAATGAGATATATATATATGTATATATATATATAAAATGTGTGTGTGTTTTATTTTAAAAACAAAAAAAAAAAAAAGAACCAACTCTCAATAATATCAGTTATGAACATGACCAGAACGTAGTGACTGTTTTGAAATTAAAACTTTCCTATTACTGCAAAAAATACCTATATCTTTAGAGAAAAAGTATGGCTAATAGATTAGCCAAAAGTCTTAAGTTCCATAGATCATTTGGACAGTTCTTACACACTCTGTCCAAAAAAGAAATTACTTACATTAATACAAGAAAAATATAAAAATCTTAATCTCCATGCGTCATCAGTTGTCTTCAAGGAAACCTGAATAAAGCAGTTATGCTGCCCAAATACACACACACACACACACACACACACACACACATATATATATATATATATATATATATATATATTGACAGCAACCTTTCTTTCAAATATTTTTAACTGAATAGGGCCAACAAGGAAGATTGAATTGATTTTTATATTAAGTTTTTCCAGCATCATAACATTTTTCATTTTGTAGGAGATAAGGAACATAAAAAAATTATACATACATTTTATTGTCCCAAGTGCATTCAGCCACTTCTATAGCCATTTTCAATGGTGTTTTCTCTTTGGTCTTTGTTATTTTTTCTTCATGTTTCAACTGTTACATTGTAAATTTATGTTTGTGTTGTTGTTTTTAAAAAGGAGCGTTCATTCCAAGCTCTCACACGCGATGCGCTACTGGAATTCACATGAGCATCTTTCTATTTTTATTTTTAAAAAATTCAACACTTCATTTCCACTATCAAATAATGTAAGACTGATGGTAGGAGAGAATTGTAGGATATATAGGGTCTCTTAAATAGCAACATGTTTCAGATAATGCGATTTATATAGAATTCTTGTATTTATGTGAATATATATATGTTTGTGTATGTATGAGTAATATATATATATGTGTGTGTGTATATGTGTGTATACATGTGTGTCTGTGTACATATATGTGTGTGTGTACATGTGTGTGTGTGTACATATATGTGTGTGTGTGTGTGTATATATACATGTGTGTGTGTACGTATATATACATGTGTGTGTGTACATATGTGTGTATATATACATGTGTGTGTGTACATATATGTGTGTGTGTACATATATGTGTGTATGTACATATATGTGTGTATGTACATATATGTGTGTATATTTATATGTGTGTATGTACAGATATGTTTGTATATTTATGTGTATGTATGTACATATGTGTGTATATTTATATGTGTACATATGTGTGTATATTTATGTGTATGTATGTGTACATATATGTGTGTCTATGTATGTGTATATTTATGTATGTATGTATGTGTGTATATGTATGTGCATGTGTATATACACGTGTGCATGCATGTGTATATATATGTGTATATGATATATATATATATATATATGAAAAATTTCTCAGTGTTAACCTGTAGAAAAAGACAATATTTACAAATGTAAAAGACAATAGGAAAACTGTAATATTAGCTGGCACATTGGACATAACACGTTGTCTAATATTACAGTTTTACTATTGTCTTTTACATTTATAAATATATATATATATATATATATATATATATATATATAGCCACATACACACACATATGCAAATATATATTATATACATACACATGCATATCAAACACAAGACATCCATTGTCTGTTATATTTAATAATATATGTTTGAATAATGATCTGCTGTCCCAAAACATTAGACACACACATGAAAACAGGTATTTTGTTATGTTCATTTTCTTTCTATATATGTTGCGTAGTTTGTTCTTTTTCATGGGACAGGTCAGTTAATATAAACGAATCATTGATCTCTTCAATTTTGTTCTGATAGCATCTTGTTAAGTAGGAAAGTCTAACCACAACAGCTTTTGGTTTCATATAGATTCTATTTTCTACCTTCTTTTTCATGCAGCTGCCTGTCTGTCATTGTAAGCCCATTCCAGATATGGTAGAACTCTTGCAGCTCCACAAGAAATCACTGAAGCACCATTGAACACAAACCACTCTTTTAGATAAACAAAAATGACAGACTGATTCTTCACTGAGAATTTTCCCCAAGAAATGCCCCCGCTAAAATAAAGTCTCTTGAAAGAAAAAACTGAACCGAAATATTTTGATTATTTGTAACCTCTCATCACATAATCTTTGACCAAAAAAATGACCCACTTATTTTTTTCTTATTTTTTTTTTTTTTGTTAATTTGTTGATAAGTCTAACATTGTCTAATTGTTACAAGTGCTGGAAAGATGGCTAGCTCATTCTATGGCGCCAGGAAATACATGATTCCTTCTACCATGTTTTATCTTTATAAGAGTCAGATGAGACCTAAAGTGGATGATGAAAGCCTTGCAGCTGATCGCTCTTCTAATCTAGGTCTAACAGCTCAATGGTGAAAAAACTGGCTTGTAATTTCCAATATCTTAAAAACCAAGCCTGCATTGTTTCATTGTCTCCTGAGTTTTCTGCAGTCACAATGAATAGTTACACTCTCAATTCAGCTCCATTCTTTGAATGTTGATTGGGTCTCAAGTCAACTTCAGATTATTATATTATTCTTTGCTAAAGATGCAATAAAAATGGTTAGTTCCATTCTCTTGTTCCAAAAGATTTTCAATTCCTCATGTTATGATCTGTCTTTAATAGTTTGATTAGACCAAAAATAAAGAATTGCTGCCAGATCTGGGCTGATGCTGCATAATTTTCTCTTTACAGCACCCAGTTCAAAATCGCTCATGCAGTTTTTGGAGGAAAAATTGTTTAATCTACAAGCTCTTTTCTACAGATGCAGTGTTGCAAGTTTGTTATTTCTACTGAACATTTTCATACAAGTTCCATTCTTTAATTCCATCAGTTCACACCTTTACAGTTTAGATACAACATACTACTTCCAAAGTGTTGAATCATCCTCATATCCTCTGTATTCCATAAAATTCCATTCAGGCAGATTTTTCCCCAAAACTGCTACTTTGTGGAACAGACTCCCAAGAGGATGCTTCCCTGAAACCACCTGTCTTAATCTTTTGAAGTCCAGGGCTAATTATTATCCATCCTGCTCATAATCTTCATTTCCTCTCACCACTTTCATTCATATTACACACCTCATTCATTATTTACATTATTTGGACTATTGTCCTCATCTTTGTTGCCATATTTATCACAAGGTTTTGGCCGTTGTACACTCCAGCCATCTTCAGGTGGCTGGAATGTCAAACTGAACCCTTTATTTCACTCACTGAGGTAGACTGTTCTAGTTCCACTTGCCATGTTCAATGGATATCTGTTATCTCCTGTTAATTTCCCTCTGAAAGTTCTCCACTGCCTTAACCGGGTATTGAACTCAAACTCTTTGGGTCCTGTCACTGGATCTAACCAACGCCTTAAGGTCACATGGCACAGTGGATAAAGCTAGGCTTTGTGCTATCTACTTGAATTCAGTTATTAAGTAAGGTTTATATTATTGTACTGTAATGGTCCTGCAATCTTTACAATGACTGGGCAAATTCAAGCAACATTAAATTTTGCATGAAGCAAATCTACTACAAAGTCTGTTGAAATGCTTTCTTGGGATTTTTTTGGGAAAATTCTTTACATCAGATACAGGTTTTTGAGTAACATGTGTGTTTCATGACCAGTCCAGTGTTGGTTCCAGATAATGGGCTTTCAGAGAAATGTAAAACAAGCAAAAAGACCCAAGATGGGGAAGGAATTTGTGAACACATCTTTGAGGACTTCCACTAAGGATTCTGTCAGCTCTCACATGCTATGCATTAGTTATGGAATCGTTTCAATACTAGCTCATAGGTAAGAATCCTGAATCCATTAATGGAGTATTAAGGTCATATATTTATTTGAATGAAATAAAAGAAATAAATAATATGAAGGACAGAAATAAAGAAAAAAGGAAAGGAACACTGGGAGTCAATAAGGATAAAGGAAGAAAAGAAAGGGAAAGAAGAGGAAATAAGAAAAAGGAAAGAAGAGAAGAAAAAGAAGAGAAGAAAAAGAAGAGAAGATAAAAAAGAAAAGGAAATAAAAAGAAAGGAAATAAGAAAAAGAAAAGAAGATAAGAAAAAGAAAGAGGAAATAAGAAAAAGGAAAGAAAAGATAAAAAAGAAAAGGAAATAAAAAGAAAGAGGAAATAAGTAAAAGGAAAGAGAAGATAAGAAAGAGGAAATAAGAAAAAGAAAAAAAGAGAAGATAAGAAAAAGAAAAGGAAATAAAAAGAAAGAGGAAATAAGAAAAAGGAAAGAAGAGAAGATAAGAAAGAGGAAATAAGAAAAAGGAAAGAAGAGAAGATAAGAAAAGGAAATAAAAAGAAAGAGGAAATAAGAAAAAGGAAAGAGAAGATAAGAAAAAGAAAGAGGAAATAAGAAAAAGGAAAGAAGAGAAGATAAGAAAAAGAAAAGGAAATAAAAAGAAAGAGGAAATAAGAAAAAGGAAAGAGAAGATAAGAAAAAGAAAGAGGAAATAAGAAAAAGAAAAGGAAATAAAAAGAAAGAGGAAATAAGAAAAAGGAAAGAAGAGAAGATAAGAAAAAGAAAGAGGAAATATGAAAAAGGAAAGAAGAAAAGGAAATAAGAAAAAGAAAGTGGGTGGGGAGATAATAAGAAAGAAATAAGAAAAGAAAAGGAAAGAAGAGGAAATAAGGAAAGAAAAGAAAAGGAGAGGAAATAAAAAGAAAGAAGATAAAATAAGAAAAAGAAAAGTAAAAGGGAAATAAGAAACAGGAAGAAGAGGAAATAAGAAATTAAAAGGAAGAAGGACACAAATTAATTTGAACCCTTTGAGCCTTGGCCACCACTTTAGCAAGGTAGAGAAAAATGACTTCATGCCCAGTCACCGGTTGAACAGTGGGTAAGCACTTGAAACTATTTTTATATCTACTATAAAACATTACATATAAATTATTTATGAATTTTGACTCTAGATTTCGGGCAGGAAGGTTAAAATTGTTCAGGAACACAAGGATCAAAGGGTTTTAACTAGAGACCCTAATTATTTGATGTTGTAAAGTAAATAGAAATAAAAACTAGCTGATGATAAGTTAAAATTTATATTTTATAAAAATTGTAGAATTTGCCAAATTTATTTTAACCATGAGAGGACAAATTTAACAAGAATTCCAACTCCCTTGATTATGGTAAAAGTAATAATGAATATTTTACTAACTATACTCTCACCATTCTATGAATTCGAATGATCCAGTTTTTCTCTTGTTCTTGTGACGGATGTAATGATGACATATATGTCATTAAACAACTCCAGGATATTGTATAATGTTTGAATAGAAAATTATATACCTGCTGATCTTGCAGTAGCATATGATCACATCAGTAGACTTCATTTTCTCACCTGTCAGAACGTCCTGGGTATGACGATAAACTACGTCCAACAACAAGGCCTCAGATAATGTTTTTGGAAAAATAATGTTGCCAGCTATACATTTTTGGAAAAATAATGTTGCCAGCTATACATTTTTGAAACAATAATGTTGCCAGCTATAAGTTTTTTGGAAACAATAATGTTGCCAGCTATACATTTTTGAAACAATAATGTTGCCAGTTATACATTTTTGAAACAATAATGTTGCCAGGTATGCGTTTTTGAAACAATAATGTTGCCAACTATACGTTTTTTTGTTTTTTTTTGGGAAAAAATGATGTTGCCAGCTATGTTTTTGAAAAAATAATGTTGCCAGCTATGTGTTTTTTGGAAAAAATAATGTTGTCAGCTATACGCGTTTGTAAAAATAATGTTGCCAGCTATGCGTTTTTTTAAAAATAATGTTGCCAACTATATGTTTGATAGTACTGTATATTTAGTATATGTATAGGTATATGTGTAATATATATACCTTAATTTGGCATTAAATGACCCACAGTGGTTGATATGCCATAAAACCCAACCAATCATCACCTGTCAAAATGAAGATACCAGCAATAATTTTTTTATAAAAAAGAATTGCCAATGATACATATAGTTAAATGACCAACAATACATTTTATTGCAAAATGACAATACATTTTATCTCAAGTTGAAGGCATACAATTGCATTCAAACTATATTTAGTTGAAGCCATAAAATTGTGTTCAACACTTTTTGATTTTGTCATTAAATAACTCATAGAGGTTGATAGGCTGCTAAAAATCAATCAATCAAATAACCAACTCATCCATTAGAAACCATCTTCCAAGCTCTGGCTCCACTGAATGTCTTGATCTGATAGAGAAATTGTTTTGGTCTACAATGTCGTATATGTTTGGTGAAGAACCCCCCCCCACCAACACTGAATCATTTCAAACCTCATCAAAACAATGACAAGGAAGAAATGAGAACTTCAGTCTGTTTAATCTCTTCCTAGCCTATACCCTGCACATTATCAAACATAGATGTGAAGAAATGGGCCTTCACCGTTTAAATTGTCTTGGGTATGATGATAAACTACATACATGTCCTGGGTAAGACAATAAACTATATACAACAGCAAGGCCTCTGATCAGGAGGGTTTTGAGGAGCATGGAACCACCTCTTAATTGTGGGTGTTCCCAGGTCCACCCTGATCAGGGGTGGTAGCACCTTTTAGGGTCCCAGCTATGGGAAAATAGTTAACACCCAAACTTGTGTAAAAATAGGTTTTAATACCAGAAATACTTTGTAATAAAAAAAATTATTACCAGCAATAATTTTTGAAGGAAAAATTATTACCAGCAATACTTTAAACAAAAAAAAATACCAGCAATACAGTTATGCATTCTTTGAAAAAAATATGACCAGCTATAGATTTCTTCAAGAAAAAATATTCCCAGAAATAGATTTTTGAAGAAAAACATATTATCAGCAATAAAAATTTTGTTGGCATTAAATAACCCATTGAGGTTGATATGCCGTAAACCAAACCAAATCATCATTTAAACATTCCATACCATATCCAAAAAGAATCTACTAATAGAAAATCATGATCTTGTTCTTTTTCTTCTAGAGACATGTGTACTGACAATGATGTAGGGAATATTTTTAGTTGGGTTAAGAATACTCTTGAACAAAAAAGAAAAAAAAAAAAAATACCCAACATTCTTTAGGATGGTGCAAAAATAATGTCGTTTTCTCACATATGTTACTATGTGAGAAAACGACATTATTTTTACACCAACCTAATAATATTCCAGAAAGTATGACTTAGGAGAAACCTTTACAAAACAGAAAACTATGATCTGGAATGAGAATGAAAGCAGTGATATCACCTCAAATCCATCATAAAAATACAGTACATTGATGTAGTATTAGGTTGTCACACATGGAATAACCCACTTTATATATATATATATATATATATATATATATATATATATATACTAGCTGTATAACCCGTCTTTGTCTGGGTCTTTCATTACTGGGAATTTTTGCCGTTCAATTGGAGCAGTTTAAGTTTAAAGTCAGCCCACCTGAAAATCAATATTAGTAACAACAACTGGGTGCAACTGAGTCACATCCCCAAATGGGGGGTTAACAATTTGAATGGGGGGTAGCCCTGAAAAGGGAACTGTATAATAACAAATAATATTATTTTAATAATTCAAAATATTTATTTTTATTGTAGTTTTTATGAAAGATATATATCCAAAACATATAGTAAATAGTAAAACGTTGCTGAGAGTTATAATGGAGAGGAAGTAGTGGAGAGCCATTGTCGCCAACAGTTTAGACTCAAAACTGGCACTGAAGAATTATCTATCAAACTAAAAAAAATTCATCGAAATTGGATGAAAACTGTGGAAACGCATAAACATCAAATTCCTTTAAAGAGAATGCATTGTGTATTTGTGAACCAGCGCAAAGTGATAGCATTTACAAATTGAATCTTTATCAAACGCATTCTGTCAGTCTTAGGAAGATGTGAAGTTTTGCTCTGGGTCATGTTTCAAATACAGGTTCCTGTTGTGACTTGACGGATGCATTTGAGGATGACAGTTCCTCCCGCACTTTTGCCAGACCAAGCTTGATCCTGTTTATTTGTCAGGCTTTGGGCTTTCTTTCTTTGCCTCTTCACCCAAAGAGGCCTTTCTGCACTGCTTGCCTCCAGCAGGATTCAAGTTTGAATTCGTAAAGAAAAAATCATATGCAAGTCTTTTTTGTTTATGACTTAATGGCTTCTGCCCATGAAAAGAAAGAATTAAAAAATATCAGAAAATTGAGACAACTTGTGAATGAAGAACAGCTCTGTAACATTGCATTCAACATCTGTCAGTTTCATGAGACTAGAATGTTAGGCCGTGACTGATGCTATTAATGCAGCATGCATTGGGGCTTGACAGCACCATTCAAGAATGGTTGTCTCTCCTATACTTTCTACCAACAAAGTACGGAGCCGGTATGGCTATCAAACTTTGGGACTTTGCGATTTCTCCTCTGACTGTTGGGATAGTGCGATTTTGAACATGAAGGGATCTTTCTGCACTGTCTGCTAAAGGTTGATTATGCAGAGGCAAAAGCTTCCCATATATCTGGATTAATTGTATATATCAGTGTTTCTCAAAGTTTTTTTTTTAACTTTAGTGCACACTTGGAGAATAACTAAAACTTTAAATTTTAATAAGGAACATAGTCATGAAATTTTAAATTTAGCATCTAGTTTAAAATATCAAAATAATGAATTTAACTTTATAATTTGGTAGCTCTAGCTTTTTAAAAATAAATATCTATTTTTAAATATAAAAATAATTCATAATTTACGCTTCTGTTAATTTGAAGAACACCTGGCTACATTTCAGAGTGCATTAGTGTGTTTGGATGACCGATTGAGAAACATTAGTATAGATAATAGAGACTGGAATATTATTTAGGTTTATTATTTGTAATTGGAAAGAAACAATAAAAGTAGTCAAGTCAAAAAGGTTCATATTCTGGATTGTTCTTCAAATAATTATCTTAAAAAGTGACATGCAGTGCTTGCATTTGTTTTGTTTTTTTACTAGAACCTAATGCAACTAATGTATAAAAGTTCACCATTGTGAAGCCCAGGCTTGTAGCTACATAACATTGAAATTCCCAAACAATAAGGAAAGTTACACAACATTCAGCCTGGTCAGCACCTAGATGGGTGACTATTTGGGAATACCAGTTGCTGTAAGCTTGGACGTGCTGGTGGGGTAATGGATAGTGGCTTGGAATTGTTAATTGGAGAGCCGAGTTCCAATTACCATTGTGTATATTCACTTGCATGCAAATACTCTTCGGAAAGGTATTAATTCACCTCTTCTCCCCAAGCTATGGGTTAATTAGTAAGACTTGTATCACTAAAAGCATTGTTATCTCCCCCACCCAAAAATATTTTCTGGCTTTAAATAAACAGCAAGAGGTTGGCAAATCATCAAAAACAAATCCATCAATTCATGTTAATGCAACCATTGACAATTTCACTCAAAAGGAATGGATCAACACATGATATAGTTTTGAGGCACATCCCTACAGTATCATAAGCTGGGATCATCTCCTCTGGCATACACACATATATATATATATATATATATATATATATAATCTGTGTGTGTGTATAACAAACAAAACTAGAAAAACAAAAATTTCAAAAATATGGGATTCGACATAGACATAAAACTAACCTAAATGAAATAGATTTTCCAGATATCATCTTCAACCTAAGAATAAATACATCTTCCAAC
>OZ010583.1:33183984-33198984 GCA_963932145.1 Acanthosepion lycidas | reverse complement strand
GTAAATGACCCTTTTCATTGATACCATTTTTATTAATAGCATGGGGGTTCCTGAGACAACACAGATATTTCATGGTGCTATGACCAGTTGCTGTAAAGAAGTCAGTGTTGACAGCCAACCACCTTTGGGATTCCACCCCAAGTTTTCTCTCTGAATTTAGCCTTTTCTGTGTTTTGGATATGACTGCAAGGTAGCAGAGGTTTAAAATCCATCACTAGATGGACTGCCTTGTTGGGCTGTTGAGCTCCATGAAGTAGCTGCTTATAAGGTGCCAATTGTTTACTTTCTTGCATTCCCTTGCTTGGAGCTGGACTTAGTTATCAGAAGCTTTTTCAGACATTCTGAACAGTTCTAGAAACATTCACCATAAATATTTTTGCTGTAGCAAAACTTGCCTTGGGAATTTTCACTGTAGAAAACTTTGCCATATAGGATTTTTGCCGTAAGACAATTTTGCTGAATTTTTTTTTTAATATGAAAAGTACCTTGTTATCAAGTATATCTGGCTCACACTATTGTTAACTCGATTTAAACATTTTAATAAACAAAGTTACAGGATGCACCCAAATTTGTAGAAACTAATTGCATTTTTGAAAAACGAAGAGACATTAGAAAAAATTAAAGTGTTATTTAGATGGAGGAAATGCAGCACACATGAAGAAAATATATATTGATATCAATGCAAGACTCCAGCGGAAAATGCTTCATTACAGTCCAACACAAAAAAAACACATTATTTACAAAGCTTTGCTTGGAATTTGCACACATTTAAAATTATTTCTTTCTTAATTTGATATATTCTTAGCCTTTTATTTTCTAAATAGATGTTTACTTTTTCATTTCTTTTCTAATGGTTGTCCATGTAAAAAAGACATCCATACATACTTGATAACAAGGAACTTCGCATATTAAATTGAACATTATTCCAAGAGAGACGTTCAATATAATGCTATCGAAAAAAAATGCTGCAAAATTGTCTCACAGCAAAAATCCTATATGGTAAAAATTCCTGAGGTGAGTTTTCCTATAGCAAAAATATTTATTGCGGATGTTCTGGATGTGATTCTGAACTCAAGGAGAGATGATATATATTTTTTGAAGCTCTAAAAAGTTAATGGATTTTAAATTTAACTGAAAAAAATATATAAATATAACTTAAAAGAAATATAATTTAATATAATTCATAATTATTATTTATTTTATTTCATTTATTATAAATATCATTATTTTGTTGATTTGAAGTTACATAGGTGTTTTAAACTGAATGAGGAATAACCAAAACAGAGGTTGGAAATTAAATGGTAATCTTTTTAACATCAACAAAATACAATACTCGCCAGTGATATGAAGTAGGTAAACTACTGGATTGGGACATACCCATTAGTGTTCATACGTACAGTATATAAGAATAGGTTTTGTTTATTATTCTTTCTTTCTTTCAACTTTTTTCGCAGTTACCAAGTTTTTGTGTATTAGCATTTATTTGCTTTTGTACAACTAACATGAAAATTGTTTGTCTTATTTTTACTTTTTTTTTGCTTACCTAAAGTTATATTTATCAAATTCGTATTTTTTATCAGTTGATGGTTTAACTATTTGTACTGTCAAAAAGGTAGTATAAATTATTTTATTGTATAATCTCTGAGTGTTTTAGGCTTAAATTACAATTTATATTTTTTCTTTCTGTTAACTTTTTTCTAAAATTAACAAACTTTTCAATATTTGTGTTTTGTCTATTTGTTATTTCCCCTTTTTGTTTTTCTGATCTTTTATATATTAAAAAAACACTAATTTTCTGTGAGCTTCTAAAACAATGTATACAATATTTATACATATATTTATATGTTCCAAAGGTCATCATAGCCAAAGGTGATATTAGGGACAAGCTCTCACTGTCTATAAAATCTTTCTATGGCATGCATTATAGCGGTTATGCTTCCTCCCTGAATTTCTGGGATAACACTAGAACATTAATTACACCACAACTAACCATGGGTATATCATACTCAGTTTTGAAAATATCAAAAAAAAATATTAAATATAAATCTTTATTTGAAATATTTTACATGCAGGCACTTCAAACTTTGTACTTTGAGTTTACATTAATAGGAACTGAAAAACATTATTTAGGTAAGAAAATCAGGTACTGAAAATTGTAATTAAAAATAGGAAAATTTGCACTGGGTACTATATACCGATAGTTAGTGTTCTAGGGTTAAGGAGCTATCATTATTTGTATTACTTGCATTCAAACTAATATCCTCATCTTTTTGTTATTATCAACACTTTTTGGCTGTTGTGCCCTCTAGCCTTGTATGGAAACCAGTCTAGGAGAAAGACATTCATTCATTCATTCTGAATTCAAAACTGTATAGAAAACAACTGGAAACCATTTCACTATCTTTCCCAAGAATGCATGAAAATTCACAGGTAAAAAGAAAAAGGAATCTATGAAGAGCCATGACTCTTTATGCTCTGAAAGGACATATTTAAAAAAAAAAAAAAAGGGGGCACATGATGTGCATATAAATCCGGATTTCAAAATTGCCCTGCTTATGTAGAAATAATGTTGTTTATGAATTCTTAATCAAAAACCAACATTTTCTTACATCATACACACATGCATCACACTCTCTTGTATGTTGACTTATCACTTGTCAGTGCTTATATTGATCAGTACAACTAAAACATAAAACAAAATATTAGTAGATAATAACCAAATACTATATAACACCTACTGCAAGAAAAGACTCACAACTCTAGCAACTATTATGTAATCAAATATAAAAAGCATATAAAATTAAAAAAATAACAACATTTTTCAATTCAGAACAGATTTTCAGTAAGACAGGGTTCTGATTTTTCAAAAGAATTCGGTGATTTAAATTCTTCAAAGAATTATAGTCACTAAAATTATTATGTTGAATTTCTCAAGTTTTTAGAAAATTAAGTAAGGGGCTCACACACATTGAAAACATATTTTTACCAATATTCTAAAAAAAAAAATTGCAAATAATTTCATACATTTGTGAATAAGTCCCGAAAATTTCATTATAATCTGACAATTATATGATTTGTAAATAAAATATCTTTGAAAATAAGAGACATTATCTGGAAGTGGGTATAAGATACTAATAAAAAAAAAAAATAAAGTAAACACTGTCCCCCACTTCCTCTAACCATTACACATTATCTTACTTTGAACTGATTTAAAATGTTCAGCTTTAAATAAGATATCAAGATCTAGGCAATAACTCATGTTGATAACTAAAATAGGTGAATTGACTTAAAGAAAGATAAGAGAACGAACATGGATAACCTATCCATAATTTTTATCTTAATTGTTGTAACCTAGGGAAGCTTACTAAATAGAATAATCACATGAAAGTTGGTAATAAATGATAATACTTAGGACACAAACAACTCATATAAGATTTGTCAGTAGTGTGTAGAAGTAGTTGTCAACAGCTAGAAGTGAGTCAAGGGAATTTCACAATGAATCTCCAACTTCAGAATATCTATCAACTGCCCCATGTAGTCAGATGTGGCACAATGCTGAATTTAATGTAGACTTGGCCAAAAATTCGCCATAGACCTGTATAAAATGGAGTTGGGTAGCTGTTTCCCAAGATGAGACCTTGCCCTTCAACATATCCTCATCTGGGGATCCTCTCTACCCGGAGGCAGAGAGTTTGACCAGCACAGCTGGAGACAAATCTATAACTGCAGGATATCTACCAACCTCCTCACATGATCAGATGTGGCATAAGGCCGAATTTAATGTGGGGTATCCTAGCCCATAGGCATTACCAAAAATTCCCCCATGGACCCTGTATAAAATGGGGTCAGGTAGCTGTTTCCCGAGACGAGACTCGGCCCTTCAACACAGCAGAGAGTTTGACCAGCACAGCTGGAGACGAATCTCCAACTATTGACCCATATACAGTATTTATGTGAATCGAGACATACCCGTTACTGTCTTTAGGTATGCTATGATACTAATATACAACAATTTATTTGAAAATTGGGCAACAAGAAATTAATCAATCAGAACTTTGTGGGTAGAATTTAATAAAACCTTTTTGGATGAATACTTGATGCCTAAATATACTTTATATAATAAATATTTTCTGAGACTCATAATCTGCATCTATCACAAATCATATTATGTCTTTTCCTCTCTCCTTCTCTGTATGCAATGTTTTAAAGGCACCTGGGGTTCACGGTTCTCCACAACTTCTTCTATTTCTTTCAACAATATTTGTTTCTTTACAAAACCTTGTCTTTTTTGGTGGTTGTTCTTCATTTGTTAAAACTTGTCAAGAATGATGGGCATTTCTTTCCTCTGCTTCTTTTGCCTTCTATATGACTTAGGAGTGTTTAATTCTCCAATCATTCTTTTCTCATTATTTGACCAAAAATTTCAGCTGTTTCTTTTTTTTTTTTTTATTGTAAGCAACAATTTTTTGTACTAATGTTCTCCTCAAGACTTCCTCATTTGTCACATACTCTGCCCATGCTATTCTCAACATTTTATGATATCAAGTTAGATGAAGATGTTTCTCACATATGAAGAAGTTTTACATGTCTTTGTGTAATCTAGAAAATACAGGTACAGGTCTTTCTGTTTTTAGATGGATTTTTACTCCAGCATTTTGACAAAAAATGCATTTCTTACAGGGTGTCACTTTCAGTAAAAGTTTTTTAGCACAGTCTGAAAGCTACTTGTCATAGAAAGATGAAGTAACTGTATAAGCAAATTTGGAGCTCCCATTTCTACATGCCAAAAATGGAAGTAATCGTTCTCCTAGTCATCATCACAGCTATAGTGTATACAAAGTCATCTAGCCTTGAGTAGCAACCAGTCTAAGACAATGAAAACTCTGAAGACTGTGAAGTAGGCAATGGGAAGCGACTCTATGATCTTTCCCAAGAATGCATGACATGATAATAAAGAAAATTCTGTGGAGGTTGAACATTGTTTATTTTCTGAATTGTGCATTAGGATAGTGAAAGATGTATTCTGAAAGCTAAGCATTAAGCTAAGTATTAAGAATCAGAAAAATGTTATTAGAAACAAAGAAAAGAGCACTGAACTGTTAATATCAGTCCTCCTATATGGCAGTGAATGCTGGACAGTCTTCACGCAGATTAAGAAGAGACTTCAGGCAAAAGAATTATGGTTATACAGAAGGACAATGTGAATATCAAGGATCAAACATGTGAGCATCGATAAAGTTTTAAAGAAAATAGAAACAAAAAGGACACTTATTTATAATTAAAAGAGGAAGAAATTTTAAATGTCTGGGATGCATAATGAGGAAAGAGGGCTTGGAAAATGTGATACTCAGAGGACATATTGAAGTAAAGAGGGACAGAGGGAAACAAAGCATAACCTACCAAGTGAAGTCAAGTAAATGGGTGATTGAACAAGGTTTAGGAGAGATAGCAAGAAGTCAAAATTTATTAAGAGTTATAAAGTACACGAAATTGTGGTGAGCCATGATTACCTACATCCTGAAGGGACACGACACATAGAACAAGAATATATGGTATTAAAAAACAAATTCTAGTTTGAGTCAGAATGATAAAAAAGGGAGACAATTCTGTTTCTTTTATTTTTATTTTTTTATTTGGTTAATAACAAAAAACGGTTTGATCACATACCAAATGGAATATAAACAGGCCATGTTGTGATCAGTGTTCTTTTTGGTGGTAGTTGTAAAAAATCACAGTCTTTTATAGTTGGTATTCTTTTTTTGTACTGTTCTGTTCCTAATACAAAACCCAATAGCCACTCGAGGTGGAGGGTTGCTGAATGAAGTTGTTGAAAGTAGATAACAATTAACTCTAGACTTGGAGAGGTTAAGATCGTAGTGACTAAGGAAACAACCTCTCAGAAATATGTTCCACAAAGTAATGGTTTTTTGTGAAGAAGCTGTCCAATTAAAACTTCCTTCTTACCACTGGAAATTAAAAAGAATGCGGAGGATTTAAACCTCCGTATGTAGTATGGTGGGTCTCAGTTGTAAAGGTGGAACTAAAGAATGTATCTCGGCTGTACAGATGCCATGAAAATATCAATAGAGTCACAATACTCAATTTTTGGTCTGATGTGATTCTTGTAAAGATAGAACATGGCAGGAACCAGATAATTTCTGGAGTGGTAAAAGTAACCAATCATTTTTCCAGCCACTTTAGTGATAGATTGTATATATGAGTTCAAATGACGTCTGTTATAAACTTGAGACCCAACAGATGTTCTAAGCATGGGGCTTCCTTGAGAATTTTTATTCAATCTAGAAGAGGAGAAACTGAGACTGATTCAAAATTTTCTTATTTTAAAAATTAAATGACCATTTCTAACTGTGTAGCTGCTTGAAACATAAGGAAGGAGGGCGTCTACATGAAGGTGAAATGGAAAGGAGGTGAAAAGAACATGGACAGGGAAGAGAAAAGAGAGAATTAAACAGACCTGAAAAGAAATAAAGTGATGAATGCCACTTTCTTTGTGTCATTTGTCACTGACTAATGCAACTGATGAACTGCTTTGGAAATGACTCGGAGTAAAAAAAATATTAATTATTTTGTTTGAAAAATAAAAACGGCTTTTAAAATCTTTTTTTTTTTCTCTTAGATAAAAAAAAATGGTGGGGGTCTCTTTCATTGAAAAGTTGTGCTTTTTCCTCTATTCTTGTAATTTTTTTTTCTTTTCTTTGAACACTTAAGCTTTCATCTATTATTGAATCTCAAATTTAGACAAAATAATGAGTAAATATTTTTTTTTCAATTCGAAGCAAAATTATTTTGTTTATTATTTCATTAAATTATTTTTTCTATTAGTTTTTAGATACCATTTTTTTTTTCTTTTTTTTTTTTAATTTATTGAATGAGGTTTTCTACAATAATACTATTTATATTTTCTGTCTCCTGAACAAGCAAATTGAGAAGAAAGACTGAATTTGTCATATTTAACAAATAATTTAATCTTTTATTGTGGTGGTGAGGGGGGAATCCTCTTCTAATAAAGATCCTACATTTAATAGAAATCTATAGATAATCTTGTGGCAGACTTCACCACATTAATTTAACTTTAGATTAAGAAACAGGGCTGACACAAAAAAGGATAACCAAAAGACATTGTTACACATAAAATATGTATTTAACAAGATGTACAATATCAAACAATGACGTGAAGGAAAGCACGCATTTAAGTAAGAAAAGGGTGAATTAACCAAGAGTTGTCTCTCTTTATTTGTTATTTTAGTGTTCCAAAGTTCACTTGAAGAATGTTCATGAGAGTCTCTTGAAATGATTGTTCTTGAAAGATATTGCTGTGTAAGAAGAGTTTATGTGAGTGTGTACAAGGTATGTTCAGCATGTGAGTGGTGTGTGTGAGTGAAAAAATTGACACATGCTTTCAACTGTCATGGGTTCATTTGGCAGCTGAAATCTCACTAATGAGGATTAGAAAACTCTTGCTTAAATAAGTGACTGTAGGCTCCAAATCGCTGTGTGGGAAGAATTATTCTTCATGTGCAAACAATCTGATTGGTTGGCATCAACCAATCAGTGAGCGAGCTTTAGGAAGACTTAAGAAAGGTGACCCGTTTCACCCAAAAGTGCACAAAATTGATTACTTAAAAATAGAACAATTACAAAATGTTTGCATTGCTGTGATTTGTAAATTGCCCATAATAACGTAGTGGTGATTAATTAACCAATGAATGCTTGTTGTTGTATGTGATTTGTATTTTTGTATGAATGTATGTTTGTACATAATAGATCTGCACAATCTCATGCATGACTTCTTTTTTATTATTAGCAATTGTTAAAAACAAAAATTTTCAGAGGGCAGATTTTATCAACTGGTCATTGACAATGTGTGTTTTAAATTGCTAGTTTAACTTTGTTGATTTAGTTTAAAAAAAACTGTTGCATAGAATATCAAATAGTTTAATGATCTGAAGAAAATCGTAATCTGTATAGTAATGGAGTAGAGAGAGTGAAAGTATAGCAATAGTGAATAGACAAGAAGAGTGAACAATAATCTTATTGTTATTATGCTACTTCCTATTTATTCACTTCCCCTATGATCACATGATCTACTTAATAATGGAATCATCCATGTTATTCACTGACAGTCTAGTTTTAAACCACAGTATCGGCAACAACACTTACTCTTATATAACACAAACCAAATAGCCATCTGAATCCAGAGAATTTTGATACTGACAAAAAATGGTTGTTCAGATGGCTTGGAATAAGAAATTAGCAGCTAACTTCAAATTCACATTAAGTTTGTAACATTAAATTTTGTACAAAACCCTTGGGCAAGATATAGATCCATCTCTACTTCCTCCAGCTCTGAGTTAAATAGCATGACAGACTGATTTCAAGCTATGGTTGGCAACTAGTCAATGAGAAGGACAAATGAAATGAAAACAATATGTGGCTCTGGTGAGGTTACTAAATTCTGCTCAGCATATTTTTATTATAAACCACAGATCATTGGTAACTATGTGCTGTTGGATAGCATTAATAGTATGCAGTTATCAGTGATGTAAGAACATCTGTCTCTGTTTCTGAAATGAGGTATTGTAACTATTTGTACTATTTACATTGTTGGAACTGTTGTCCTCATCTTTATTGTCATAATCATGACATTTTGGAGCTGTTAAATGAAAGGTCTGAGGTCATGTCAGGGTGTAGACACACTGAAAAGTATATCTTGGTCTTATATGAACCCAGATGAAAGTACGTAAATTTTTTTTACTCCCCATCCCACCATACTTCCCCATTCTTGTCTCACCCCTTCCTTTTGGCAACAATATCTGTTTTGCACACATAAAATAAGCTAATAAACCATTAGGAAATTTTATATATATATATATATATATATATATATATGTTTGCCTGAATGTTTTTTTATTAACCTGAAAGCTATATGATCACCAAGTTGAACTGTTTCAAGGAGATATTTTTTGTTAAAATTTTCCTCGAGGTTTACAGCCTGCTTAAATTCTTGTAGCATTGAAGGGAAAAAATGTTTCTGAATTTGGTACAAAACATAAAGACTTATGTTCAAACTTCTTTTGAAAATTTTCAACTTGATTTTCTTTTGATTACATTGTGCTTTCAATTATTTGCTGAACATGGTTATTCTTTTGAAAATGGTGCCAGTTGGAAACATTCGTTTAATTAAAAACCATCACTATTTGTAGATGGAAGTTGCGATATTCTATAAATAAATCAAGATTGAGAAATTGTTGAAGACCTGTGACAGTAAAATAATTGTTTTACGTTGTAACTTCCAAGAAAGAACAGCAAAGGTTGTTGCAAAATAATCTTAAATAGATGCATATTAAAATACATGGTTTGCTTCTTGACTGAGATAATTCAATGTTTTTTTTTTCTGCTGATACATGACAGAGTATGCATCTATATATATATATATATATATATATATATATATATATAGTATGGAGGTACAGTAATGGATAGTGGCTTGGATTGAGAAATCAGAGAGCTGAATTTGAATTACAGTCAAGTTCATTACATTCACGTACATGCTAAGACCCTTGGGAAAGGTATGGTACCATTTCTTTTGCACCAGCTATAGCTAAGTCGAAGGAAAGACTAGATCCTATAGCCTTGGGTAGTGAACAGTCTAGCAGAAGGACAACTCTGAATTCAAAATCTACAAAGGGTTGTTTGGAGAATTTGTGACATACTGTACACCACCTCTCTGTATTCAGCTCTCCCAAAAAGTGTCGCTGGCTCTGTACAAGCCTTCACCACTATTATCAAATGATATGTGCAGGTAGTGTGGCTGTTGATTCTAAGAACTAAGCTGCTAGACCTTCATATGTCAAAAATGACAGAACTCTCCAGTATATATAATAGTAAATAAAGAATAAACAAAATACTGAAGTAAGTGACTTAAATGCAAAACCAAAACTTCCACCCCATCGTCGAGGGAAGATATTTTTTGTTTTGTAAGCTTCATTTGATTTTACAATATTTACATTGTTTGGAGAGTTGTCCTCATCTTTATTGTCATATTCACAACATTTCATCTGTTGTACACTCCGGCCTTCTTCAGGTGATGTATGGTGGAATTTTTATTTCATCCATTAGATTAGATTTTTCTAGTTCCATGTACCATGCCTTTTTCTGGATATCTCAGTTTCAGTTATTTTCCTTTAGTGGCTCAATTCCTCAAGTTTTGTTCACCTCTGCTGTGGGCAGGTTTTGAACTCAGAACTTTTGAGTCAAGTCACTGAATTACTTCAACCAACACTTTTATCCACTGGGACATGTGTCCTTGGGGCATGGCATGTAGAACTTTAACAATCTACCCTGATAGACAAAATTCTAATATATGTCACCTGAAGAAGGCCAGAGTGTACAATGGCTAAAGCATTGTCAATATGACAATGAAGATGAGGACAACAATCTGAACAATGTAAATAGCGTAAATAGTTACAATACCTCATCTCGGAAATATAGACAGATGTTAATTCTCATTTGGTCTCACTTGGCCATAAAACAGAGTTACAATATTCACCCCCAATGTTCTACATAGTGACTAGCATAAGCTAATCTTCTCCTTATGTATTTAGCCTTAAGCAAAGGAGTTTTCCTTGGGCAGAAATTTCAAGGTCCTACTTAATGAAGGCATCTAATTAGTATTTTTGTCAGTGTCTTCATTGTGTGCTGCAGTGTAATAAATATCAGCTTGGAATGAGAAATCAGAGGTCAAATTCCACTTTGGTTCATTGCATTCATTTACATGCAAATACCTTTGAGAAAAGTATGAATATATCTCTTTCCACCTCACCATCTATGGCTTAAATAGCAAGAAAGACTGTGTTCTATATCTTTATTGGCAACCAGTCTACCACAGAAAGAAATGGCAACCTACTGCATGAAAGTCACTTATGTGCCATGCATGATACACGCTTAGGAAATCATATCTCTTTCAATACATAACTGACAAGGCAGATTTTTTTTCTCGCAGTAGGTTGCCATTTCTTTCTGCAGTAGACCAGTTTCCATCTAAGAACCCGGTTTGTCCTGCTATTTACCCATAGCTGGGGGGAGAAGAGGATTCATACCTTTCCCTGTGGAGGTACTGTAGAGTGATGGATTGTGGCTCGGATTGAGGAATCAGAAAGTCACGTTTCAATTCTAGTTGAATCCATTACATTCACTTACATGCTAATACCCTTGGGAAAAGTATGCATCCTCTTCTTTTCCCTCAACTATGGGTAAATAGCAGGACAGACCGGATTCTATAGCCTTGGATGGCAACTGGTCTACCACAGAAAGAAATGGCAACCTACTGTATCACACACGGCACATAACTGACTGACTGCATGAAAATCTTCTGCCTATTCAGTTATAAATCAAGACATGATTTCCCACGTGTACATCACGTATAGGTCTAAACTGATTCAACTCTGCTGTTTGTGTGCAATGCTCTTTGCCGTTATGTGAAGATTCTTTATGGTATCTCTGATAATTTTCCTTTCTGTTCTCTCAGAAAATAACCATTTTTTTTTTGTCAATCTTTAACTTATTATCAATAGAATGAGTCTCATTGTACTTCTTGATAATGATCTGAATTGTCAATGTAGGAACCTTAAAATGCTGGGAAAGTGATATCCGTCATCTTGCTTGCATGCATTCTGCTGTCTTTATTCTGAACATCTTGTCAAATTTAGCCGTTTCCACTATCGTTGCAGAATAAATGTGTTGTTGCTGTATGTGGTACTCACATATTGTCTTCTTCAGAACTTTCTAGAGTGTTATTGAATCAGGTCAATACTATTTCAATTTCAAAGGACGTTTGCATTAAAATTGCATTTGCCTTGATATAGTCCCTTAGAGGATGAAATGCATCGCCTAAGAATAGTTTTCCACTTGTCTTTTTATTCATTTATAAAGTAAATCTATTTAAACTCAGTGGATGAAACAACCTGGATAGCACAATTTTCAAATAAATTGGCATCCGAAGAAAAAAAAGAAACATCACAATTACCCTAGACCAATATTCCATAATTTCCATCAGGAGAATGCAAACAATTTTGGACTGCACCAATTTTTTAGAACCATCTATAATTATGGGTACAGATCAAGACAAAAAATTCACAAATTATTCAAAACTAAATATGGAATAAAACATCTATAACAGATTCAGGTTTTGCCAATATTCACATTCCCTTCGAAAATATACAAATATTTATTGGGGGGGAATAATTCTGACACTGTATATGTATATATGATCTTTTCTTATGTTCTGTTATATCAATTTTTTTCATCTGACCAAATGTGTAGCTCTTTTGTTGGTAGGTTTATTGGCTCTCAGCCTTTTATCAAGAAAATCTTGAGCAATATTTCATTTTTTGATCACTAGGAAAATTTCTATTGGAAGGATGTTGATTTTCCTGATTAAAGTTCGGTAAATTGGACAAGTTGGCGCTCAGAGAAAAAAAAATACTGAATTGATATGAGCATTTTGAAAGTTTTTACTTGCACATATTTGCAGAAGGTTGTGTTTTGTTGAGATTGACATTGGATTATTTTAATGCTACCTAAAAAAAAAAAATAATTCAGTTTTTTAATACTCATTTATATAAATATATATTTACATATATTTTATTAATACCAGCACTCAATGTGTGATATTTACAGACACATATTTATATATATATATATATATATATATATACACACACACACACATATATATATATATATATATATATATATATATATATATATATATGTGTGTGTTCACAGAGAGGACAATGTTTATTGTGATTAATATGAAATAGGGTATTAAATACAAGTAATCAGCCAATAAGATTTAGCAAAGGATATAAAAATTTCTTGAGAAAATCTCAACCCAAGGCAAAAAAAAATCTGTGATGGTGCAGGCCAGGGAAATGAGCGAAGTACTTCAAGTTGCAAAAAAATATCCACTTCCAAGACATAGCTTCTCCATCAGATAACTTGTGCCATATAACAAAGGGTAAAAAAAGAGGAAAAAACATTTCCTTTATATAACCCCGTCAGTGATCTCATGATTACAAGGTCATGGGACCTTATAAGTATAAAATATTGGTAAAAAGAAGGTAACAGCTTTTAGTCGACCAGAACAACAACCCAGGTAAGTACCTTACTCCTCACACATGAACTGTCAACTTTTCTAAAAAGTTGAAACAATTTACATTCATTGTTATAAATGATTTTATATTATAAAAAAATTAATAAGGCGATAATTCAAAGTCTGATAAGACAAAAGGGAGCAAATAATATTCAAGAAATATATTTTTTAATAAATGAATATTGTTTAAATTGTAATTAGATTGTTATGGTTTGGGGTGGGTGTATGTACTGTACATCTTCAAAAATATGAAGTACTGGATTTATCCCCCTTTTTTTTCATTTTTTTTTTTATGTCACTTTTATGGCCATGTATGTTGGCTTGGGAAAGTACTAATTCTTGCAGGAAAGCTGACATTGAAAAGGAACTGTGGCATAGATTTATTTCTATCTATAAAAGGCAGGATGTGTGTGTCTGTGTGTAACGAAAGCACAACTGCAATTTTTGACGGATTTGCACCAAAATTTACATGCACATGCTCCAAGTTAGTGGGAAGTCCAAGACTGACTTTGCATTTCTCAACTCCCATCGATAGTGGAAATAATCGATTTTTTCATGCTTCTATGGCAGTTTTCATGTAGGTTACAGCCATTTTCTACTGGCCAGAAGGATAGCCTATAGCTGGCTGCCATGAATAGGCAGGAACATTCTATTGGCCAGTGTGAGAGCCAACAGCTGACTGACATGAATGTTAACTAGCATGATAGCATGCAAAAAAATCGATAACTGTATTTGTCACAAGTGGAAAAAATTTAAATCTGCATGGCACTTTACTCCAATTGGCTCATTCGCTTGCTTAAACTCAACGTTGATTCTGATTCTGCAGAACTGGACTGGGTGTGAAATAGTATTTGTTGTTAACATTCTTTTTTCATTCGGTTTTTTGAGTTACGAGTCCTTTTTTAAAGCTGATCGTTTTGTGTTCATTTTGTTTAGTTCTTTTTTTGTAACAGATTTAATGTTTAGTATAGAGCTTAGAAAAAAATTGCAGTGTGAGATAGGCAAGAAGTAAGGCATGTAGCAACATCAGTACAGCAAAGGGCACTCCTTTAAAGACAAGAAAGGGTAAAAATATTTTAAGTCAAGTGATAGCAATTGCTGTAATAGCACCTCCCTATATTACTAATTACATAGATCCTACCCCTATTCCTTTATTTATGGTGGATAGCAGATCCAATCAGAAAGTTACTGTTATAGTATCCTGATGGTGTTCAGTAGTAAAAATAATACAAACATTTTTACTGGATTAAATCCATAATGAGATAAGAATTTAACCTAAAATTGCATTTACAGTTTTTTAGGCATCTGTCAAAAGGTATCTAAACTGTATACTTTGGGTCAGATCCAAGAAACTTAAAGCCATGCTGAAATGGTTTTATCCTTGGTATAACTTGTGCTGGTGAAATGGCCTGGGTCCTTGTTGCGTTTTGTGTTGCTGAAATGGCCTGGCTCATTGTATTCTGTGTTGCTGAAATGACCTGGTTACTTGATGTATATTGTGCTGGTAAAATATCCTTGGTTCTTGCTTCATCTGGTATTGATGAAATGTCCTGGGCACACCTTGTGCTTCTAAAATATCCTGTGTTATGATAGAACATCGTTGTACATGTCTAAAGAATTAAAATAAACATAACATTTGAACCTGCTAGGTGCTATTATGAAAAGGGGGACTACTGACCTGCAAATCTCTCTTGGGATTCTGGTTGGTTAATAATGGAATTGGCTAATTGGAGATAATGAAGTTTGTATTTACCCAATACATCACAACCTGTTTCCTTGGCTTACCTTGTGCTGCTGGAAAGGATTGGTCTGTTTGATATGACGAT